>OW240916.1:310057995-310068903 GCA_933207985.1 Pelobates cultripes | reverse complement strand
ATTTGGGAGATTTTAATCTCCCTTGTGCTATTATGGGGGTCATATTGACCCCCATAGAGTGAGAGGGGGTACTGGGGGGCTTATGAAGTGGTTGGGAGCACTGCTCTCTGCCGCTTCTATAGTTACATATTACAAGGAGGGAGCTGCATGCCGGTAGCTCCCTCCTTGTAATAAACTAAACGAACAAACATACACTGATACTCAGATACACTGATACATTGTGTTTGTTTGTTTGTTCGGCTGATATACCTATTCACTCATTCGCCTGTCTGATGAATGAATGAATAGCTGAAATTCCCGTTCGCATGTCCAGGTGTTTCACTGGGCATGTGCGGGAATCTCAGTGTCTGCCTAGTGTGGGCTGATGACGTGTCCCACAGGGACTTCACCTACCCACACAAAGATGGCTGCGCCCTGAATATAGATCGGGGCAGAAAATAAGGATTTAAAAATAGGTAATGTGGGGGGCTTAGAGGCATTTGGGGGTGACTAGTGAGTCAATTAGATGTAGTGGAGGCGGGAGGGGGGTTAAAAAAAAAACAGAATTCGGCATGACAGTGCCGCTTTAAGCAGTGATCTTGTATAAGCAGAATATCTTTTTACAAAAACTAAATAATGCCAAAACTGAAATTTATTTGATTTGTTTTACAAAATCTTATTAGCGCTGACACTGACAGGTTTATTTTATTTGTAACAAAACCACTTAAAAATATTACCTATAGAACTGTTATATAGAAATATAATTTCAAATGTTTTTTACTTACTGTAAGGATTATAGACAAAATACAGTTTGCCTCTTTAAACAAGTAACATTACATTTGTAATTGAATAGTTGGAATTATCCCCTTAAGTACAAAGCTTTCATCTGATGTGTTGTTCGTCATGCAGGCGTTATTTAACAATAATTTGGGCATTTTTGTCTGTTGTGCAATCCACAAATATGTTGAAATAATTTAATAATACTATCAGGGTTATTTACAAAGTTAAAGGGACACTGTAGGCACCCAGACCATTTCAGCTAATTGAAGTGGTCTGGGTGCTGTGACCCTTTTGCACTTAGTGCTGCAATGTAAAACATTGTAGTTCCAGAGAAGTGCACATTGCAGCTCTAAATCTGCCCTCTGTGGCTGTCTACCAGACAGCTACTATAGAGGGCTTCCGGAATCCAAACAGACTTTTGGTCCGTTATCTGACGCTGGACATCCTCACTGACCTCCAGCATCAGATTTTCTTCATAGGAAATTATTGAATAATGCTTTCCTATAGGGAGGTCTAATGCGTACGCGGCCATTGCCGCTCATTAGGTCTCCCCCACCCACGTCAAGGAGGAGCCTGGGCGGAGCCTGACCCAGCGCCTATGGACATCAGCACTGGATTCAGTTAAGTGGCTGAAGGGGTTTTAACTCAAGAAGCCTATAGCCTATAAAAAATCAGTAACATAAAACTTAAAAAACACTAGCGAATTTCCCCTGCAAAGTCAAAATACTTTGATAAAGCCTCTTTGCAGGAGAAATGCATTAGTGGTTTTAAAAGCTGTTTTATGTTACTGATTTTTTTGTCTCCAATAAAGATAGCCCATTTATGCTATTGGAGCCTCCAAGCCTATCCTTCTATTCTATTTTATTTTTTAAAATAATATAATTCCTTTCAACTCTCTCCAACACCCCCACTGAAGGATTCGAGGAGTGATATCCTTGGTGGGGATCATACCACCTACGCCTACATATATTGAGCATTATTCTATTTGCTCTTCACTTGTGAGTATACCTCCATTTTTTATCATTTTTTTTGGTATTATCCAGAGAGCACTATTTTGTGTTTCTATCCTCTTTTTATATATATATATTATATATATATCTCGCCAACTATTTGAATACCGGCCTACTGCCATTGGAAAGGAGCTATAGCCTACTACCACTGGAGACCCCCTTTTGAGGACATCCAAGGACCATCTACATATATCCATAGGCGGGGATTGTACCTTCCAGGCGCACATATCTGGAGCTGAGTATAGGCTCCAGAAAATTGTAAGTGCAATTCCTTTCCCTTCATTTACCATCACTTACGATCTCAACATACTACACCATGTCTTTTTCCTTCCCTCCTCCATATCGCTCTGAGCGTGGGAATTCCATCACAGGCGCTGCTCCCTGATCCTACTACCTACATCCATCGTACCACCAGAAAAAAAGAGATTCTGGTTTTTGGGAAGTTTCAGCAGCCACATACTATAATTACAAGTACTGATATTCCACCTACCCCTCTATTCAGCTATGCTTACAGTTCATTTATTCTGGCCTTACATTCGAAATTCACTTTGAAGTCACTTTTAATTCTCACTTTAGTAAATAGCCCTGTATCTATTTAATACGGGACTCTAACAGTTTTGTGCATAAGCCCGAGCTTTAAATGTTTTTTTCTCTCTTTTAGCTATTAGTAGCCTGGGCTCTAGGAGGTTCAGGGACCCGTGAATGCCTCCATGTAAATATGAATTTGTGACAGAAGTTAAATTTTCATCCACTGGCTGAATATACACCCTTCAATGTATTGTATTGTTTTACAGATATTACTATATGTGTCATTTTTAGCCAATGTTCTCCTTTTTTAAAAGCATATTTCACGTTCCACCTGTAAGTGTTGGTAATGCTAACTTGATTACATCATATCGTGCTGTCCTGTTATTTTCACGTTGTTCTAATTCATATGTGGAAGTAATGCTTTAAAAACACGGCTTGATAAGGTGTTACTGTAAAGAACCCTTGGGGCACAAAATACATTGTGTTGTTTTTTCTCATGTATCACACAATTCCTGTGTGAGATTGTAGTGTGATTTAGCCACTTCATAAAACTCCACCACAATAAATCTGCATTGCTAAAACTGGAATCTACAATTGTTCTTCAAATTACTTATCCAGTAAAAGGCAAAAAGGCGCTTAACAAAGTGTATACAATATAAATATCACAGCTGCTACCACACTAGTGCAGGTATCTCTCAAAATCAGCACAATTACATGCAAAGTATATATAAACTGAATAGCAAACAAACCCACCACCAGTCAGGATAGTGGGGAGCTAAAAAACACACATAATTACCCTTATATTGACACAGGAATGGATATAGGTCAAATGGTACAAAAAGGAGAGAATCATAGTATCAACAATTAAACCAGATAAAGTGGGGGTTAAGTTGTAGGATAATTGTTTAGGATTATTGAGGTTAGAGCTTGGGTTAAATTTAGTATTGGGGTACATGAGGTGTTAATATAAGCGAAACATTGTATTAAGGTAAAGGGTTTATGTTCAGATTGAGACTTTGAGTGCTGGAGTTTGAAGGGTTATTTATAAAGTACTCACCTCTTATGTCTTCTGTAGACCAGTCAGATTAATGATATTATAGGTGCAGGAATGGTTATATAGTGTGAATCACTTGTGTGAGAGGCTGTTAGTGGGCAGATGGGAAGGCGCCCGTAGTGGTTTGGCACCTATAGGCAGGTTCCTACTCTGCATCATGGGATATCCCTCCCTGTCTAGATTTGAGGATAGTGCCCACATACAGTAAATATAGTTAAATCATATATTTGTAAATAAAGTACTTGAAACAGCTATGGCAATCATTGTCAATCGCGGGAAAGAAAATTGTAATGCTAACAGTAAAATGGTAGAGTCCATTCACTCCACCCACCTCCTTGACTGAAGGAATTATATCACCAATTGAAACTTCCTGTACTGTTCGAAAGTATGGCTTGAGTTTACATTTTCATCAAAGTACAGACATTATATCAATGACTAATGGCGTCTGGTAGAGATATGTGTTCTTCTACAGCTTGGTAATTATTCCTAGTGTATAAATAAGAGTGAGTGAGGGAATATGGACTAAATTTATCTGAAAATAAGCATGTTTTTACTTGATGTTGGTATTAAAGGGGCACAATAACGTTTGAAAAACTGTTCTGTTGCTTCTGCTAATACACTGCAAGCAGAAGCATTAGACAGACCCACCTAACATCAATAAGATGCTCAACCAATCAGCAGGTATAGTCTTTTGTTTCTTTTTCCATAATCTATCTATCTTACCAGGAAAGGTTAAAGGATCTTAACATGTATAGCTTGGAGGAAAGACGAGACGGGGGGGATATGATAGAAACATTTAAATACATAAAGGGAATCAACACAGTAAAGGAGGAGACTATATTTAAAAGAAGAAAAACTACCACAACAAGAGGAAATTAGAGGGACAAAGGTTTAAAAATAATATCAGGAAGTATTACTTTACTGAGAGGGTAGTGGATGCATGGAATAGCCTTCCAGCTGAAGTGGTAGAGGTTAACACAGTAAAGGAGTTTAAGCATGCGTGGGATAGGCATAAGGCTATCCTAGATATAAGATAAGGCCAGGGACTAATGAAAGTATTTAGAAAATTGGGCAGGCTAGATGGGCCGAATGGTTCTTATCTGCCGTCACATTCTATGTTTCTATGTAATCACCTTCCTGGAAGGTGTTTTCTGGATAAGCAATTGATTCCCCAATAAAAGTTCTACTCATCACATAAGTTGAGTGGGACTAATCAATAGACTGAAGACATGACACATGTACAGCACAGTAATATTTTTAATTCAAAAATGAACTTAAACCTCACATTGCACCAAACATGCGTGGGTTCCTGCAGTGTCTCTTGAAGTGGTAAATTTTCATGCAAGCACAGCTTGGTCTTAGTTTAATAGTAAGTATCTGTCTCCTGATCTGTGATCTAAAAGCTATTGCCGTGTATGACTTGTCTTGTCAGATTGTTGCTGGTGAAGCTTTAGTAATTAGCTCTCATGTGCCGTGCGAGTGACAGACAGCAACAGATGTGTCCTTTCGGCATGTCATCACTGTAATTGTCTTACATCGAAGTCACATTAATAGTATTACAACTATTTTTCTGACATTAGTCACCATTCCATTTGTATTTAATTACAGAAACTATTTTATTTTAAGTCTACAGATTTGGCAACATATAATCGTATTGACTGGTTAAGCTATAAAAAGTAAGTCTATGTTTAAAAGGTAAAGGTGATGGTAAGATTTCTAAATAGTATGTTGAAGGTAGAAGAGTCAGATTTGAAATAAGAGCATTTTTAAACCCTGTACAATAAGTATTAAATGAATACTGCAAACCTGTCTCCTTAATGATATAGTTCCCATGTCTCTACAGGGAGTGCAGAATTATTAGGCAACTGAGTATTTTGACCACATCATCCTCTTTATGCATGTTGTCTTACTCCAAGCTGTATAGGCTCGAAAGCCTACTACCAAATATTAGGTGATGTGCATCTCTGTAATGAGAAGGGGTGTGGTCTAATGACATCAACACCCTATATCAGGTGTGCATAATTATTAGGCAACTTCCTTTCCTTTGGCAAAATGGGTCAAAAGAAGGACTTGACAGGCTCAGAAAAGTCAAAAATAGTGAGATATCTTGCAGAGGGATGCAGCACTCTTAAAATTGCAAAGCTTCTGAAGCGTGATCATCGAACAATCAAGCGTTTCATTCAAAATAGTCAACAGGGTCGCAAGAAGCGTGTGGAAAAACCAAGGCGAAAAATAACTGCCCATGAACTGAGAAAAGTCAAGCGTGCAGCTGCCACGATGCCACTTGCCACCAGTTTGGCCATATTTCAGAGCTGCAACATCACTGGAGTGCCCAAAAGCACAAGGTGTGCAATACTCAGAGACATGGCCAAGGTAAGAAAGGCTGAAAGACGACCACCACTGAACAAGACACACAAGCTGAAACGTCAAGACTGGGCCAAGAAATATCTCGACTGATTTTTCGCGTTTTATGGACTGGATGAAATGAGAGGAGTCTTGATGGGGCCAGGATGGATGGGGCCCGCGGGCTGGATTGCCAGTGTAAGCGCGAGAGCCCAGTCCACTCCGGCATTACCCAGCAAAGGTGGGAGAGGTACTGGTTTACTGTACCATCAGCAAAGATGAAAGCTTCAGGGGCCTTTCGGGTTAATTGGCAGTAGCTTCATGGCAAAGGCTTTTGAGTGTCCTTGCAAGAAAGGCAGTGGCTATATTGGTCACTGATTTGTTTTGTTTTGTTTTTGAATGTCAGAAAATGTATATTTGTGAATGTTGAGATGCTATATTGGTTTCACTGGTAATAATAAATACCTAGCGAAGTATGGTATATCATTTTTTGTTGCTGCTCAATAATTATGCACAGTACAGCTCACCCGTACACACAGATATCCCCTAACATAGCTAAAACTAAAAACAAACTAAAAACTACTTCCAAAAATATTCAGCTTTGATATTAATGAGTTTTTGGGTTCATTGAGAACATGGTTGTTGTTCAATAATAAAATTAATCCTCAAAAATACAACTTGCCTAATAATTCTGCACTCCCTGTAAATATATACAAGTCTTCTCCCCCAAGAAATAAAAATGTTACTTATCTTTTGCCAGCACTGAGGCTGCTTTGGTGCTGCTTACCTCTCTGCCTCCTGCGACGTCATCATGGAGCATTGGGAATTTAAGTGCACATGCCTGCGAAGCGCTGCATGCCCATCCAAGCTTCTCCTTAGAAAAGCTTAGTATGCAGTGCTTTCCTATAAGCTTCCATGTCCCGGTACCATGTTTTACTCGATCAGTGCAGTGGAAGCACCTCCTGTGGCTGTCTAGAGGTGGATTTACCCCTGCAATGTTTTCTAAAAAACTGTAATGTTTACATTGCATGGTTAAAGGACAGGGACACTTCACCTAGACCGCTTTATTGACATGAAGTAGTCTGGGTAACATTAGTGTTCTTTTAATATATATATTTCAATAAATAGTAGCAGTCACGGGATATCTTGATAATGACCTTGCAGGATCAAAACATTGAACTGCACGTTTGATGTGTGGGTCATGTTTGGAGTTTGATGCAAAAAATCACCTTCTAGAAGTCCTGTGAGTGCTTCCATCTATTGGAATATTATATTAGCTTCGAAAAGGATGGAGGCTGTTACTTAAGAGCTTTGTTTGAGGAGAGTACCAGTTGGGTCTGATAGATAGATACAGACAGACAGACAGGTAGATAATGTTGTTTATATACGATACAGATATTTTATTAGCCCCTTAACGCCGTTATGGCGTTCTATGCTGTCCCCATTTAAATGGGCTTTAGAGCCGTTGTGGCGGCATAGAACGCCGTAACGGCTTTCTGCCCCAGGAGCTCGGCAATACTTACCACCGTTACTCCACCGTGAACCTCTTCGAGAGGACTGCCTGACAGCCTAGGCAGCCCTTCCCTGGCAAATCAGGCTCCCAGGGGCAATGTGATCGCTCTCAAAGAGCGATCACATGGCCCCCTATAGCTGGCTGTAGATCTGCCAGCAGGGGGACTGTCTGAAATGTCAGACAGTCCCCCTGCTGGTGGGAAATGTAAAAAAATCATTAAACATGTTTAAAATTAGTTCAAAGTGTATATACAGGGAGTGCAGAATTATTAGGCAAATGAGTATTTTGACCACATCATCCTCTTTATGCATGTTGTCTTACTCCAAGCTGTATAGGCTCGAAAGCCTACTACCAATTAAGCATATTAGGTGATGTGCATCTCTGTAATGAGAAGGGGTGTGGTCTAATGACATCAACACCCTATATCAGGTGTGCATAATTATTAGGCAGCTTCCTTTCCTTTGGCAAAATGGGTCAAAAGAAGGACTTGACAGGCTCAGAAAAGTCAAAAATAGTGAGATATCTTGCAGAGGGATGCAGCACTCTTAAAATTGCAAAGCTTCTGAAGCGTGATCATCGAACAATCAAGCATTTCATTCAAAATAGTCAACAGGGTCGCAAGAAGCGTGTGGAAAAACCAAGGCGCAAAATAACTGCCCATGAACTGAGAAAGTCAAGCGTGCAGCTGCCACGATGCCACTTGCCACCAGTTTGGCCATATTTCAGAGCTGCAACATCACTGGAGTGCCCAAAAGCACAAGGTGTGCAATACTCAGAGACATGGCCAAGGTAAGAAAAGGCTGAAAGACGACCACCACTGAACAAGACACACAAGCTGAAACGTCAAGACTGGGCCAAGAAATATCTCAAGACTGATTTTTCTAAGGTTTTATGGACTGATGAAATGAGAGTGAGTCTTGATGGGCCAGATGGATGGGCCGTGGCTGGATTGGTAAAGGGCAGAGAGCTCCAGTCCGACTCAGATGCCAGCAAGGTGGAGGTGGAGTACTGGTTTGGGCTGGTATCATCAAAGATGAGCTTGTGGGGCCTTTTCGGGTTGAGGATGGAGTCAGCTCAACTCCCAGTCCTACTGCCAGTTCCTGGAAGACACCTTCTTCAAGCAGTGGTACAGGAAGAAGTCTGCATCCTTCAAGAAAAACATGATTTTCATGCAGGACAATGCTCCATCACACGCGTCCAAGTACTCCACAGCGTGGCTGGCAAGAAAGGGTATAAAAGAAGAAAAATCTAATGACATGGCCTCCTTGTTCACCTGATCTGAACCCCATTGAGAACCTGTGGTCCATCATCAAATGTGAGATTTACAAGGAGGGAAAACGGTACACCTCTCTGAACAGTGTCTGGGAGGCTGTGGTTGCTGCTGCACGCAATGTTGATGGTGAACAGATCAAAACACTGACAGAATCCATGGATGGCAGGCTTTTGAGTGTCCTTACAAAGAAAGGTGGCTATATTAGTCACTGATTTGTTTTTGTTTTGTTTTTGAATGTCAGAAATGTATATTTGTGAATGTTGAGATGTTATATTGGTTTCACTGGTAATAATAAATAATTGAAATAGGTATATATTTGTTTTTTGTTAAGTTGCCTAATAATTATGCACAGTAATAGTCACCTGCACATACAGATATCCCCCTAACATAGCTATAACTAAAAACAAACTAAAAACTACTTCCAAAAATATTCAGTTTTGATATTAATGAGTTTTTGGGGTTCATTGAGAACATGGTTGTTGTTCAATAATAAAATTAATCCTCAAAAATACAACTTGCCTAATAATTCTGCACTCCCTGTATATATATATATATATATATATATATATATATATATATATAATATATAAAAGATAAAGAGATGCACTCTAAGGACTTGAAAAATGAAAAAATTAATAATTTATTCCAGCAGGTATAACATCAAAGTTTGCCGACGTTTCGACCCATTCGGGTCTTTCTCAAGGTCAATGTACCTGTGCTTACAAGCCATTTATATAGGACATAAAAAGAAGTACTCACCAATCTGTGAAGAACCCCCTAAATCCCTCTGTGCACACCCGGAAGTGAAACCGGAAATGGAACCCGCGATCACATGATCCGTGCATACGTGATCGTGTAGTGTTACTAAGATACCGATGGGAAAAAAAATTAATAATAAGATCGGTATAGAGATGATTGTATATCTCACAGATGTGCAAGTGAAATGCCTAATATCAATCTATTAGTATATATATAAAATCTAATTAAAGTGCAAAGTGCATAAATCCGCAAAAATGCAACCTAATATAAGAAAGTGAACAAAGATCATAAGATCAAATATACTGTGTGAAGTGTCACCATATATCTAAAGAAGTGATCCAAAATAAAATATATTATGTTAAAAACATTTCACCAACCATGTCAAGTTTAGAAGGCATTTAGTTGAAGCAGTCTAATAGCATCAAAAAACTAGCAGGCTAAACAAAAAGAAATAAAGCCATTAGAGTGAAGGCTCCAAGAACAAATAAGGATCAAGAATACACTTAAAGAAAAAGGAGACCATGTGATTATTAAAGAAACATTATTACTAAAGAAACATAGAGAGCACAATATTTTCGTTGAGTCCTCTTGGTGTCACTGTGTCCAGCCGGTGAATCCATTGTGCCTCACGTTGAAGTAATTTCTTCGATCTGTCACCCCCTCTGGACATTGGGGGGACATGATCAATAGCCGTAAAACGTAGCATAGGAAGTCTATGTTGCATATGTAGGAAGTGTTTAGCGACTGGCTTATCACTGTACTGATCTCTGAATGCTGTTGTTATAGTCGACCGATGTCCCCTTATGCGGTCTCTCAAAGTCAAGTCGGTTTTACCAACATACGAAAGTCCGCATAGAGGCGCCAAAAGAGCCGACCAATACGACGAGGGAAAAGAAATTGGAAAAAATACAAACCCCATGGGCAAACCACCCAGGATGAGGAAATAACGGTTTTTAATTTGTCTAATAAAGTACTCAACTCTGATCACTATTCACTTCTAAATAAAGGACTCTCTTTTGTTCCAGTTGCAAAGCCTGATTTGTTTCAGACGGAGGTTGAATTATATAAGATTCAAAGAATATTATATAGTAACGAGATCAAGAAACATCTAACAAAAAACCTACTCATGTTTTCCCAACGAAAAACAAAAGAGATATTCGGACTGCTAATTCATCCATTAAAGCATTTATCCAGATGGTCAAAATGGATATAGAAAAAATTGTTAAAAATCCACCTCTGTCTCATCAGAATTTAAGTCCGGGAGAAAAAGCGGCATTGAAGGACCTCAGTCAAGACCCTAATATAATAATCCGTGGGGCTGATAAAGGGGGAGCAACGGCAGGGGCGTACCTAGAGCATTTGGCACCCGGGGCGGATCCTGTGCTTGGCACCCCCCCCCTCCTCCCCCACCCCCCTCCCCAAAAAAAAAAAAAAAAAAGTTAAAGGTTTTATTTCTTTTATTTTTACAATTTGTAAACTTTACAAAACCGCTGTCAGCCCCTCCTACAAAACCCTTGTCCTGCCCTGCCCCTCCTACAAAACCTCTGTCCTGCCCCTTCTACAAATCCTGTACTGCCCCATCTACAAAACCCCCGCAACCCCCTTCCACAAATCCCCTGCTTATCCCCCCCTATAAAGACTCCTGTCCCAATACAAAACCCCCACCCCC
>OW240916.1:310027048-310057895 GCA_933207985.1 Pelobates cultripes | reverse complement strand
GATTGTCTGACACTCCAGACAGTCCCCCTGCTGGCAGATCCACAGCCATCTATAGGGGGCCATGGTCCCCAAACCCCTAGTCACCCCCCTCCCCCAAAAAATGAACCCCTACCTACCCCCCTTACCCTAAAAATAATGAGGGGGGACCATTTAAATAAGTACCTGAAAAAAATAAAATAAAACTTACCATTTGATGTTTTCTTTCTTCTAAAATCTTCTTTTTTCAGCCCTAAAAAAGGCCAAATAAAAAGCCATAATAACCAACGCACTTAAAAAAAAATCCATCTTCACCCGGCGAGGGCTCCGCGCAGACTGAGCTCTGCAGGGCAGGGAAGGCGCATAAAGGCATATAAAGGGGGGTGACTAGGGGTTTGGGAACCCCTAGTCACCCGGGGGAGGGGGGGTTATTTTTTTATTTAGGGCCCCCACCCGCCGCTCAGAGGTGGGAGCCAGGTGGGAGGACTTTAGGTCCCCCCTAATTAGTATTTAGGGCCCCCACCCACCGCTCAGGGGTGGGGGTCTGGGGGAAGGACATTAGGTCCCCCTCAATTAGTAGTTAGTGCCCCCACCCACCGCTCAGGGGTGGGGACTGGGGGGAGGACATTAGGTCCCCCCCAATTAGTAGTTAGGGCCCCCACCCACCGCTCAGGGGTGGGGGCCATGGGGGAGGACATTAAGTCCCCTCCAATTAGTATTTTAGGTCCCCCACCGACCGCTCAGGGGTGGGGGCCAGGGGGGAGGACATTAGGTCCCCTCCAATTAGTATTTTAGGGCCCCCACCGACCGCTCAGGGGTGGGGGCCAGGGGGGAGGACATTAGGTCCCCCCTCATTCTAATTTAGGGCCCCCACCCACCGCTCAGGGTTGCGGGCCTGGGGGAAGGACATTAGGTCCCCCTTAATTAGTTTTTAGGGCCCCAACCCACCGCTTAGGGGTGGAGGCCGGGGGGGAGGACATTAGGTCCCCCCCCTAATTAGTTTTTATGGCCCCCACCCACCACTCAGGGGTGGAGGCCAGGGGGGAGGACATTAGGTCCCCCCTCATTCTAATTTAGGGCCCCCACCTACCGCTCAGGAGTGGGTGCCAGGGGGGAGGACATTAGGTTCCCCCCTTATTCTAATTTAGGGCCCCCACCTGCCGCTCAGGGGTGGGGGCTGGGGGGAGGACAATAGGTTCCCCCCCCATTATTTTACTTTAGGGTCCCCATCTGCCGCTCAGGAGTGGGGGCAGGGGGGCAATAGGCCCCCCTATAGTTTAAAAGCCAGTGCAACTCACATTCTCAAGAGTAAATAGCTCTTAACTCTGTAAATAGCTCTATCTTAATAAGCGGTGGAGTCTCTCTTAGGGTGACTCCTTCCTTCTTTCTCTCACTTTCTCCTTACATTCAATCAGTAAAATGGGTCCAAAAATGCTTCCCTTTCTCATTTTGGTCGATAGAAGTAGTCACACTACAGTGTAATCCTACAGCAAGTTGCACTGATATCCCTATTAGAATGGAGACCCACCAAGCACTGAGAAAATTGTGTTTTGCTAAATTGACTCTAATATTAATTATATACTAAATGTAGGAGGGGCTCCTTACCCAAACATAGAATGCAATGCTAAAAATGTTAAGAACCATTGAATACAGTAACTTTTAAATACATCTTTAAGAAGCTAATTAACTAAACTGATAAAACCCATAAATGCCCTTTTTGTTTCAGGTATTGCATATGGATTATCTATAGTGGGCCCTGCGATCGGCTTTTTGATAGGAGGAGACCTTTTAAACATGTACATTGATTTTAATAAAGGAATACGGTAAGTTTAGTTTTACCTCCGTGCTGTGATATGTAATGTATTAATAGATTTGGAACCTGATACATACTGTTTTAATATTGTAACCATATAGTGAATATGTGAACGTGAATAGGATACTCTGTCATATTCCACGAGCAGTTCTATTACTATGCTAGTTCTGCTCCCAGTTGAAACTAAGCTTTGAGCAGGGTGTGACAAATGCTCCTTACACTGGACATTTGCCACGGACTCCTGGAGAAGTGTGGAAGCTGGCCTCCTGCCCACCGACTATGGGCCATTTACAGGGCGGTTCTAGACTTTATGAGGCCTTAGGTGAAACTCAAACACAAGGCCCCACTAACTCATAAAGTGAAAAAAAATAGGGTTGCATCTTGTGTGTCTATAAGGAGCAGTCGCTATATTGAAAGGCGGGCTTGCAGCGCTGTATACAGAGAGTCAGTCTCTGCATTCATTGTTCAGAAGCTTGCAGTTTGCTGCTTCCTGTACCCCTGCATTGTGAGCTCTCTGTCTGTAGTTGTAGCATAATTTGCAAACAGAATTAATTTGTAATAAATGCATTTAATTAGCAATTATGCTTATCGTTTATACACTATTGTGGGGTGTGGTGGTATAGCCTGGTACTGGTGTGAATGGGTTATTGTTTGAGCAAAAAATATTTTTAAAAACTCTTTTGCCAAATAACAAAGTTACAGATAAAAAAAACAGTGCCATAGATATTTTTCCCATGGTTGACATGGTTTGAGGAGGGAGTGTGAAAGGGTGAATGGAGTTAAGTGTTATAAGGCAAAGTGGCAAAGAATGGTTTACTTGCCTACCCCCATCCCATAATGATGATGATGACAACCTCCAAGAAACAAGGAAGGGGAGACAGTATTTTTTAATGGTGTGTATATACAGTGAGGGAAAAAAGTATTTGATCCCCTGCTGATTTTGAACTTTTGCCTACTGACAAAGAAATGATCAGTCTATAATTTTAATGGTAGGTGTATTTTAACGGTGAGATAACAATAACAAAACAAAAGAATCCAGAAAAACGCATGTCAAAAAAGTTATAAATTGATTTGCATGTCAATGAATGAAATAAGTATTTGACCCCTTCGACTTAGTACTTGGTGGCAAAACCCCTGTTGGCAATTACAAAGGTCAGACATTTCTTGTAGTTGGCCACCAGGTTTGCACATATCTCAGGAGGATTTTGCCCCACTCCTCTTTGCAGATCCTCTCCAAGTCATTAAGGTTTCGAGGCTGACATTTGGCAACTCGAACCTTCAGCTCCCTCCACAGATCTTTTATGGGATTAAGGTCTGGAGACTGGCTAGGCCACTCCAGGACCTTAATGTGCTTCTTCTTGAGTCACTCCTTTGTTGCCTTGGCTGTGTGTTTTTCGGTCACTGTCATGCTGGAATACCCATCCACGACCCACTTACAATGAGGGAAGGAGGTTCTCACCCAAGATTTGACGGTACATTGCCCTGTCCATCGTCCCTTTGATGGGGTGCAGTTGTCTTCTCCCCTAAGCAGAAAAACACTCCCAACGCATAATGTCTCCCCAACCATGTTTGACGGTGGGGCTGGTGTTCTTGGGGTCATAGGCAGCATTCCTCCTCCTCCAAACACGGCGAGTTGAGTTGATGCTCGATTTTGGCCTCATCTGACCATAACACTTTCACCCAGTTCTCCTCTGAATCATTCAGATGTTCATTGGCAACCTTTAGATGGGCCTGTACATGTGCTTTCTTAAGCAGGGGCACCTTGCGGGCGCTGCAGGATTTCAGTCCTTCACAGCATAATGTGTTACAAATTTTTTTCTTGTTTCTTGGTGACCATGGTCAAAGCTGCCTTGAGATCATTAACATTATCCTCCCTTGTAGTTCTGGGCTGATTCCTCACTGTTCTCATGATCATTGAAACTTCACAAGGTGAGATCTTGCACCAGACCGAGGGAAACTGACAGTTATTTTGTGTTTCTTCCATTTGCGAATAATCGCACCAATTGTTGTCACCTTCTCACCAAGCTGCTTGGCGATGGTCTTGTAGCCCATCCCAGCCTTGTGTACGTCTACAATCTTGTCCCTGACATCCTTGGACAGCTCTTTGGTCTTGGCTGTGGTGGAGAGTTTGAAATCTGATTGATTACTTCTGTGCAAGGTGTATTTTATACAGGTAACAAGCTGAGATTAGGAACACTCCTTTTAAGAGATCCCTAATATCAGCTTGTTACCTGTATAAAAGACACCTGGGAGCCAGAAATCTTGCTGATTGATAGGGGATCAAATACTTATTTCAGCCATTAACATGCAAATCAATGTATAACTTTTTTGACATGCGTTTTTCTGGATTTTTTTGTTTTGTTATTTTCTCACCGTTAAAATACACCTACCATTAAAATTATATACTGATCATTTCTTTGTCAGTGGACAAACATTCAAAATCAGCAGTGGATCAAATACTTCTTTCTGTTTGTGTTTGTGTGTGTATATGTGTGCACCTGTGTGTCTATATGTGTGTGTGTGTGTGCCTGTATCTGTCTGTGTGTGTTTGTGTGTGTATATGTGTGTACCTGTGTGTCTGTGTGTGTGTGTGTGCCTGTCTCTGTCTGTGTGTGTTTGTGTGTGTATATGTGTGTACCTGTGTGTCTGTGTGTGTGTGTGCCTATCTCTGTCTGTATGTTTATGTGTGTGTCTGTCTGTTTCTGTAAATGTCTGTCTGTGCCTGTGTATACCTGTGTCTGTCTGTTCCTTGACTGTGTCTGCACCTGGCTGTTTATGCCTTTCTGTGTAAATCTATAAAACATTTAAAACATGATCCATCATTTTTTTAACTTGAAAACATTTTGTTCTTTTTCGAAATATTATGTGATGTAATGTACTATTACACTATATACTAATACTGAGAGTTTACACAATAGAATTATGAAATGCATAGTGTAGTTTGTAAAAAAATTCTCTCAGATTGTAACTTAAAGGAACACTGCAAGCTCTATAACCATTATAGCATGCTGTACCCTGGCTTCCACCCATGTGAGTAGACAAACTGCTTGATAATGGTGTGATTTCTTACCCTGTATTCACTGGATGATGCTCTCTGCTTCTTCAGGATTTGGAATCTCAACCAGAGTCAAGCCCTGAGTTGTTGGGCTTAGCTCTTTGGCTGAAAGTGTTCAATTGACGCTCTCAGCCAACGAACTGGCACTGTACTACAGGGGAGAGCTAACAAAAGATCCTAGCAGGAGCTTCCTGCTCTCAGCACCAGAAGAAGAGAGGTGCCTGGCAGAGCCAAGGTAAAATGTCAAACCATAACCAAAAATGTCAAAACTTACATTAGGGGGTCACAAGGATACTCCTGGTACCATAACCACTATAGTGTGCTGTAGTGGTCATGATGCTTGCACTGTTTCTTTAAAGGGGCACTATAGGCATTGTGTCTGCTTCATCTCATTCAACTGGTTATAGTGTCTAGTACCATCATTTCATTCAACATTAGACAGTTTTTAATGTTTTTATGTTTTAATGCTGACCGAAAGTCCCCAGCATCCCACCCCATATGTGCTGCTTTGGCTAATGAGGAAGCAGTAGCATTAGCAGCAATAGTGTAACGAGAATATACCCCAACACGCAGGATTCAGCTAAACAGAAGACAACACAGAGGAGAGATACGTCTACCGGACCTTAGAATGACCGGACTCGACGTATATGAGAGGAGACAGAGTCAGGAACGATCCGAAGTCAAGGACACAGAGAGACAGCGTAAACTAGGACTAGCTGGGGTCTGGTACACAGTAAACAGCAAGCCGGCAAACAGAACAGATAAGGATAAAGAGAAAACGTAGTCAGAAACAAAGCCGAAGTCAATACGGAGAAAACACAACTGAACACAACAAGCGCTAAAGGGAACTGAAACAGAAACCACGATAGGGCAGGGAGTAAAGGGAGAGGTAAGTTTAAATAGCTTCTAAACTAATGTGATTGGCTCCTGTCATATCCACACCCCCAAAAGGTAAGTGTATGGGGAGTGTGGCATGACAGGGACCTATGGGAGCCTTTTGACAATTTAGGCTCCCAATGTCTCTTTAAGAGCGCGCCTGAGACTCGCGGCGCGCTCTTAGATTCAGGCGGGACACGTGATCGCTTCTCGCGGTCACTGCCCACCTTCCTATTGAAGCCGTCGGATGAGCCACGCGCGGCTCGTGCAGCAGCAGGACCGCGCGCGGCTCGAAGAGAGGACCGCGGCCGGCCCCTGGATAAGGTAAGTAACGCTACAAATAGGCAGCTGTGATTGGCTGAGAGTGTCAGCTGACTGCTTTTAGCCTATCAGTGCTTCAACTAATGGTGTGAATGGGTATGACAACAAGAAAGTGTGTAATCTCTGCCTTAGCCACACCTCTAGAAAACTCACTTTTAATGGTGCTAGTGTACCTGGTGTGTTCATTTAATTACCTGCTAACTAATGTCAGTAATAACTTTTCTAACATGGAAATTATATTTTAGTTATGGACCTTTTCCCCTCTGCTTTCTCTTCTCACAATCTATATTGACTCTTAGATTGTAAGCTTATGAAATTCATAGAACTTATAACAGTTATACAAATGTTATAATTAAAGGGATAGTCCACTGCCCAGATAAAAAATAAATTAAATAAAAATAACTATTTAGTAGATATACCCCAATAAAAACCTGCAGATCTATTGTTTCCTACCTTTGCAGCCCTCCTCTTCTAACCCACCCAGACCTTCTGTGACTGTGCAATCACAGATTTCCCAATGCAGCTCAATGAGAAGTCTTTGCAAGGCAGGTGCTCTGGGCAAATGCAGCCTTTTGAGTTTAACTTCGAGCTAACCAAACCAGGAAGTAACAGGACTGTTTGTCTGATTGACACCCATGAGGATGTAAAAGGGTTATATTGTAAAAATGCCAATTACTGTTGAGATCTGCCCTTTTTGTAAAAGAAAATAAGAGCACAAACTCTTCACACATAGAGCACGTCAGGAACCTAAAGTGCTTTAGAGTGTCTCTTTAAACTCATGGGCGAGGTTCTCTTTTCATTTCAATATGTATCTTTCTGTAACCCTATCTATGAGTAACTGCTATATTCTGTAAAGCACATGTTAGATAAATAAATAACTAAATAAATATGTATATCATATACTTTTTTTAATATAGCGTCAGTATTACTCCAAGTGATCCACGGTGGCTCGGTGCGTGGTGGATTGGATTTCTAATTTGTGGTTTTGTGACGTGGCTACTGATAGCTCCTTTTTCTTGTTTCCCCAAGCATTTGCCTGGTATGTATTATTTTACTGCAAATTATAGATGGTGTAGATATGTCACAGCATAGATAGAAACGAAATTCTTGAAAAATTTCATTATGGCACCGGTTTTAACGAATAAAAGCAGGGATAACTTTCCAGATATACTTGTAGATGAAAATAAAAATAATGTGTCCAGTACCAATCATCACAGAGACGGGGATAGTCTTTGCACCCAGTAATCAATGTTTGCAAATCCCTCTACATCAGCACACTATACGTTCTGGAGCCACGACACAGCCAGGGCTATAAAACTGAGCAGCATGCTTCACTTCCAAGCTCTTTACCTTTTTTGTCATGTTCAGAAACCTAACAAAGGTTGCAGGAGAGGTAACCTGGCACCTTAACCACTTTAATGAGCTCAAGTGATGATGGTGCCTAGAGTTTCTGTTTAATAAGTGTTACGTTTTACACTTTAATGAAGACCTGTAAGTGCTCAGAATTTAGATACATAATATACAAATTGAAGCCCTACATTCCTGTCCCACTACTCCTGGGCGGCAGCAATGACCATAGTACACATCATCCCAAAACCAAAGAAAAAATTTGCCTGTGCACTACCCCAAATCCCTATGCATGTTTAATTAACTAGAGGTTTTTAGTATCTCTCCAACGACCATTAAAGTGTAAGCTCACCTGCCACGTCAAATCAAACCTCTTAGTTGAGACCTACTTTAACAATTCACCTTGCTCCCTTCAGCTTTATGTAAAATATCTAGTGAGACAGACAGGGGTATTTTTCTAGCCCCCTACAGTTATTAACCCTTACTGGGGAACACATGGGGTGGGCGGCAGCAATGTAACTTGGCTTTGTACTACAAAAATAATGAAACGGCAGTAATGACCTTTAAGCTGAAAATGGCAAGGTGAATTGTTAGTGTAGGACTCACCTAAGAGGTTTGCCTTGACTTGGCAGGTGAGCTTACACTTAAATGGCCATTGGAGTCATATAAAAATACCTCCAGTTATTTAAATGTACATAGGGATTTGGGATAGAGCACAAGTAACGTTTTTCTTTAATTATGATACACAATGGTGAATCGTGTATTAGGGAAAAATAAAGTCACCTTGGGATCATCTGTTATTATCATTTTCGTATTGTTGTTTTATAAAACACGGTTTACCGTTATTTATTCTCTCTCTTGTTATCTTATTTTGTTGTATTTTTATAATGCCACATCATCTACTTATGTTGTTATATTGCAGGTACAGCACAAATACAGTCTGAAAGAATTTCTCAGGCTCATAATGATGGGAGTGAAAATATTGTGGATGAGAAAAATCTGGGTAAAAGTTTTAAAGATTTTCCCATGGCACTTTGGGTATGAATAAGCTTCTAAGCCTCGTCATTACAAATGTAAATGTTGTTAATAAATTTTATGATCCATATATTCCAACAACTGTTATAGTTTCTAAACAAAAAAGACACAGGACTGTTTTTTTATTTATTCCCTTGCATTCCCTTTATGCATTGCAGGGCTTTTTTAAGGGCCGGACGCTCAAGATTAGAACTGAGAGCGAATGATACACATTAAGGGGATAGAGATGGAGAAAGAGTTATATAATAGGAAAGTGAAATATGCAGGATACACCATGCTTGTATATAGTCTTTAAATACCACATCCTTAAAGGGTTACATCGAGCACCATGACCACTTCACTGATGAAATGTTCTTGAGTCTGTATGTGCAGAATTTTGCTATGAAATGCTGGACAGGTACTGTACTTATTCATTCGATGTGCCACTTCGACATTCCTGCATGTGCCATGTAGGTCGATTGGGAAACCGCACTTCCAGGACCTCTTCTGCCTTCCCTATTAGTGCTTGTCTTCGGAATCCCCAAGAGAGCTGAATGTACAGATCGGGAGGCGAATGCTATACGATCTTCTGCCAGAGAGATGGACGCTGCATGCACACGACATCCCTCTAATTAAACTAAAATAATGCCTGGCATGATTTTCAATTTCAGAAGTGATACGTCATCTCTGTGACCCGTCCCCGTACTTTGTGGGGAAACATGGGTGGTGTGGACCAACCAGAGTCCACCTCAGTGTTTAAATAAAGTTTTCATCACCATAGTCTTTACCCTGTCATGATTTCCTCTTGGTTCCTTGTATAGTGCATTTTGTATTCTCTGATCTTCCTGACCTCTGTAATCCTTATCTGGCTTCCTGTTTGTGACCTATACTTGTAAGTTGGGTACAAAGTTTAACCTCTCTGCAGTCGGAGGTGTAACCACCTCTGGTCATGTCATTGGGATGTCATTAGCCAACCCAGAAAAAGAGTTCCAGGATGCTCATTTGACTTTCTGGTTGGTGCCACCCTTTCAAGAATTAATAATTTCTTGTTTTGTTGATAACTTCTTCTCTGTTCAGTGTAAATATTGCTACACAAAACGCACGTCAAATAAACATATTGTGTCACTAATTATTTTTTTTATTTTTTTAATCCTAGCTGATGATGAAAAATCCAGTGCTCATATCTTTAACATTAGCCAGTTGCGCCGATGCGTTGATCATCACAGGATTTGCAGCCTTTCTCCCCAAATACATTGAAAATCAGTTTTCATTGACCTCCAGCTTCTCTGCGATTTTAGGAGGTAGGTAATACTATCCCTTTCTATTGCAGTCATTCAATTAAAAAATAATGATATCTTATGTCAAACGTAATAACGAAGGTAAGATAGCAAAATCTCATTACATTTTTTATAATACAATAAAATGAACAGATTTAAAAATGAGGAATAAACTGATTTAAAGTTGGGTATTATGGTGAATAGTCTCTGATGGCATTGACTATTGATAGTATTGCCTACAAACTCCCCTATTGATAGACTGACTGAGAATGACAGGAGATGCGGTCTAGAAAACCCACCAGAGACATAAAATTGTTACCCCTGTCCTGTAGGCAGATGTTGATGTTCCTTGTGTTTTTCAGGTGGTGTTTTAATCCCAGCAGCAGCTATCGGCCAAGTTGTAGGTGGTTTAATCATTTCCAAATTCAAAATTGAATGTAAAAATTCAATTCTCTTCTCCGTAATAACGTCATTTGTTTCGTTGGCGCTATTGACTGTCTTTATTTTCGCAAAATGTGGGAATGATCCATTTGCAGGTGTTTCCATTTTGTATAATGGGTAAGTACACACACTGTTATATTGTATCATGAACTAGGGTTAGTTACACACTGATTACTTTTCAATTATTGATAAACAATATACCGGTACTTGTGCCAAAAAATGTAATTTTTACAAATTCTTCTTTCTTATTTTCTTCCCATTTCATTACATACATATTTGTGTCTCATGAGCGCATTGCTCTGAAGCTCCTCCGGTAAAGATCCCCACACTGGACTTTCTTGTTTTTTTGGTGGCTTAATCTTGCTCATATAACCGGCGTGTACTCCGCTGAATCTCAGCACCTCTAAGCTTGTAACCAGTGGGACATTCCTGTGGCCTGCTGTTTTGGTTGAGAGGTGGGGAGGTAGCCGATCCTCGGACTTGACTACTAGCCTGCAAACCTTATACCCTGCCCCCGCCCCCCCTCTGGACCAGTGGGGGATATCCCAGTCCCCACTGGTGCACTGAAGTGGCCACACTGCTACATTATCTTGTTGACCGGCGACTCAGAGAGATTGGGCCCACTACCAAAATGGCCATCGCCCTGAGTCCTGCAGCCAGGGGCATCATAACTCAGACGCATTCGAATGTGGATCCACTTCTTATGGCATTTAAACTTGTTTGTGAGAAATTCTTTGCGAGGATCTATGATAGGATACTTACATTCACACCTGTGAGCCGAGCTGATGTCCTACAGAGCCGCCCTGATGAGCGACCTTGCTCTCACACACATCTCCGGTATATCCCTCGAGGGGGGATGAGGAAAAGAAGACGCGAGAAACCATTGCGGCGGATGGCTGTGCCTCAGCATTGGGGCCCACATGGAGAGACAGGGATGCGTATTTTCTCACGCCCTAAGCAACGAGCCCCAGTCCATGTCCTGATAAAAGCACTACTGGTACACTCTCCATGTGGAATGATCTTCCTGAGTGGCGCTGTCCATGTGGAATGATCTCCTTGAGATGGCTGCTGGAAATGGAAGCTATGTCTCACTACCCTTAGGCATCGGATGAGTGGTCACTGAACTTTGCAACAGCTTGGCTGTTCTTGTAATGTTCCTGCAGTGCACAATGTCCAATTTTTTTATTTTTTTTTATCTTGTTTTCCTTTTCTTTTGTGCTATTCTTGACCATCTGCTATGGCCTATCTTACTGGGATGGCCTATCTTACTGGGAATGCAGGTCTGCCCTGGTAAATTCAGGACTGTTGGCGTCTCTGCTCATGACCAGTGCTTTGTATCTGGGATTTAATTTGAATGTGTCATATCATTATATCATGTATAGCAAAAAAGGAAAAAAAAGAATGGAGAGGAGAGCAGAAAGGGTCGTTGCACTAATCAAAAATAACTCATACCTTGAACAGCTGGCCTCTTGTACAAAATGTGTGCAAATGAATGCTGTAGCAGGAATTCATTTGTTTAATTAATTGTATCTAATTACTGTATTGCTTTGCATAGTGTTTAACCTGTTTTAGCAAAACATAATATTGACTAGAAATAAATGTGATTTGTGTTTCTTCTTCTGATTATATTAACCTTCTTGCTTGTGGGTCTATTATAGAACCGGAGAAATCGGGGAAATATCTGCCCCATGTAATAGCAACTGCTCCTGTGCGCGTTCCTTTTATGACCCAGTTTGTGGTTCGGATGGAGTGCAATACTTTTCGGCTTGTTATGCGGGATGCTCTTCCATTACACTAGATGGCAGTAACAAGGTACAAATCACTGAACATATTGATATGGAAATATTGATTGTTAATAACTGAATCAATAAATGTATCACAACACTCTAAAGCCAGGGGTAGGCAACCATTGTTGTAATCCACAACCAGATGTAGTCCACAACATATGAAGTGTTGAAGGTTGTTTTCACCTGGGCTAAACCAATGTAACATTCAGGTAATAAAGTCTTAACAGGTGTATCCCATATGTGATAAACAAAGCTTCTTTTGTGAAGATGGATATAAGCAAGTTCTACATAATCCAGTTCATGTATGAGACATTCAGCTATCACCCACAATCTAAATCCACCATAACTACAAACACAATGTTATAATGTTATCTGTACATAGCACAGTCAGATCAAATTGACATCATACTTGAAATGTTCTCCACCAACAAGGCACCTGCCAATTATAGTTTCAAAGTAATACACGACTAACTACATGAATTCACTATTTCATTACAAATCACAGATATGTGTACTATTTTAAGTCAAATAAATCATGGAGGTATATATTGGGCTATTGTTCTTTTATAAAAACAAGTAATATCAAAAAAGTTCTATCAAGCTAAACTGCTATGAAATAGTTAAACACAAAAAGAATTCAGCGCTAGTAATCACAAAATTAGTCAAGGTAGGCAGCAACCCAAATGAAGGAAAACCCCTCGGGTCCTTCGGTGGATAGATACAAAAAGATATGGAAGGGCTGCGCCAAATAAGGGTAGATAGTCCAGTAAAGTATTGCTAGGGTGCCAATAGATGGTCTAGGATACTTGATAGAGTTCCTCTGTGGATGCGTCTAGTGTAGACCGTTCCGTATATGTAAATACAAGAGAGGTAGAGGCGACTAATGGTATAGTATGAAAGTTCAGGGTGTGATAGGTAACAAAAAGTAAGAACTCACATTCAAGATGGCCAGCTCTGGTGTGGATTGCGTACAGCGGTATAATCCCCGCTTATGGGATATGTAGGGAGGGAGTCTCCGTCAACACCGTCTGGTAGTCCAGAACTCGGAAAAGAAAGACAGAAAGCAACAATAGTGCTCTCAATTTTGATGTGGTTCAATGTGCAGATAAGAAGAGGTAAAAAACTCACATTTGAGGGAGCTATGGCCAGCTCTGGTGTGGATAGCGTACAGCGGTATAATCCCCGCTTATAGGATATGTAGCGGCGATACGTCCGTCAGCACCGTCTGGTGATCCAAGGCTCCAATATAGAAGAATAAAAAGCAGCAATAGTGCTCTCAATTGTGATAGGTTAAGAGAGTAGTAGAGAAAATAAAATAATACTCACAAAGATAGAGCAGAGGTACTGCTCTATGGATAGGCGCCGGTGGTATGATCCCCACCTAGGATTTCTTGGAGTACAGGAACTTTAAAATTGCCAGTGGAAGTAAAAGTAACCAGGAAAGGTTAAAATGCCAGGAATAGGTAAAAAAAAGTTGTTTAAAGTGCATAAAGAGTGCAATAAAAAGAGGATTGGTACAATAAAGTAGCCAAAAAACTTTTATTGATCTAAAATACACAGTAAAATACAGAATTAATAACCATAAACGCGTTTCACCATAACTGGCTTCTTCAGAATGCTATGAAATAGTGGCTGTTATTCCCTGTTTATATCATTGTATTACTATACCATGTAAATTAATGAAAGACTTATTAAATATAAACATACACTTGGAAAATGTGAGAAAGGCTTATATAAGATCTGAGTAAATAATGCTTATTAGAATGTATCCATGGTTATTCAGTAAACTGGGAATTGTAGATTTAAAGAATCTCCAATTTCAGCTTTTCTTTTTTTATTTTTATATTAGGTATTTTGGCTTGTATAATCCCTAGTATAGTGAGTAACTAGATACATCCTAATGTCCTATTGTTGACACCTTTAAATAAGAAAAAAGGAATGAGCTATTCTAAAAAAAAAAAATACAGAAACAATTCAAAAGTGGTGAATAACCCCTAAAAACCACAAAACACACCTTGCACCATTTCAATAACCCTCCACTGAATTTGCCCTTCACGCCTCTCTAAGATAAATGATAAGTGATGTATACACTGATCAGTCATAATATTAAAAACACCTTACTAATACTGTGTAGGCCCCCTTCGTGCTGCCAAAGAATCCCCGATGAGTCAATGCATGTACTCTACGAGACCTCTGGATGCGTCCTGTGGTATCAGGCACCAAGACACTAGCTGGTATCAGGCACCAAGACACTAGCAGCAGATCCTTTAAGTTCTGCAAGTTGCCAGCTGGAGACTCCATGCATCAGATTTGTGTGTTCCAGCACATTCCACAGATGCTCAATCGGAGCATTTTAAAAGCTTTGAATGCTGGGATTGGGGAAGTAATTTATAAACAGAAAGGAGTGCAGTCTCAGCTGAGTGGTCAGGCAGAGAGACAGATTAGATGGTCAGTGAGACTATCATGGGAGCAGATGAAGTAACATGGCTCTTTGCGGACAACATACTCCAAATTCTTGGAAAAATAGGGAGATGAGGGAGACTGGTAAGAAAGATAGTAGGTAGGGCAGGATTGGGGGATAATTGGTTGAGGAGAGGAGTAACAACTGCCATTTTCAAGGAATCAAGAAAATAGCTAGAAGAGAGATAATGATTGAAAATAGAGAAAAATAACAGGAAAGAGGGAACATAGGAGAGAGTGAGAGATTGTGTCAGCAAGGGAAGTGGTAGGGCAGGAATATATTATGGTAGTACGGAGATCACAGTCAGAGCTGCTTGTAAAGGTCGAGAATGCCACTGAGGAAGTGGGGGGTGAGGATTTAGGCGTGCTTTATGTGGGGAAGGATGATCTACAGTTGCAAGAAAAAGTATGTGAACCCTTTGGAATGATATGGATTTCTGCACAAATTGGTCATAAAATGTGATCTGATCATCATCTAAGTCACAACAATAGACAATTAAACTAAAAACACACAGAGAATGAAATGTTGCCATGTTTTTATTGAAAAATGTGCACCTTATATTTAGGTGATATACCCCTGTCATATAACGTGCTAGTGCAACGCTTTAAAATAAACGTAGGGACTTACCGTCAAAAATGTAACAATGATGGATACAATGTGTAGAACCTTTTTAGAGTATAGACTCTAAACTCTGCAGCCTCTTGTGCCTTTTAGGTGGAAAGAAACAACCTTTCTTCAAAAGATATTCTTGTTAGGAGCTCTCAATATGGTCCATGCAAATGAGAAATAAAGAGACAAAAACGCCTTCTAGGTGTAGCAGTTTCAAATTATGTCAGATAATATGTGACCAAAATAAGGTGCTCACCTTGAGTAGAGCTTTTTGACAACTAGCTCCAAATTGAAAAGACCTGGCGTGAGGTTGGGGTGGGCTTTTTCTGATCCATGCTTGTTCTTGTGTCCTGAAAGTGACACGCGAACCCACTCGCGATACGTCGATTCCAGTTCACGGTGAAAATGACCAGAGTGCTTTGCTTTTGCTAAGTGATACTTCATTTTCCGGTCCGATCTTCCATTTTTGTAGTAGTAAAGTCAATTCTCAGAATACATTTTCCACAACAGATCATAAATAGAAGAAGGGGACAGAAACAATTGTATATCAACTATTTCCTTTGTGCACTACTACTATGTACGTGTCATCTATCTCCTATGGTTGATAATATGACTCATACATGTACCTTGATGATACATATACAAAAACAGATATTAAAATTAAATGATCATTGTTGACTTATATTTATAAGTTCACTTTTACAGATATATCTATAAAAATGAAATAAGTCTTTATAAAAATGTGTAATGAAAAGTACTAAAGTTTTATACTTTGATACTTAAAGGGAATTATTAAAAAATGTTGCAATATTAAGATTGTTGGTAGAGGGAATTGGTATTTTTTCAAACAACTAAAAACTAATCAAAACATGATTTCAAAAATTATTTTATTAAAAATTATTTTAAAAAGAAAAAGAGACATTTTTTGTATATGTTAAAAAGTGTATACAAATGTATAAAACATGTATATAGTATTAAACATAGAGGAATGATAAACTTTAAAAAGTGCTATATGGAATTTTTAGAGAGGAGGAAAAAAATATTATATATATGTGATACTATGCAATATTAAGGAATGGGTCATAGAAGTCCACATTCAGGCCAAATGGACTGAGAGTGTTCAAATTAAAAATCTGTTTCATCTAATTTTTTCCTAGTTTTTAAAATCACATCCTCACCTCTCCAGTTAAAATCTATTTTTTGTATTGCTAAAAATTGAAGAAAATGGGGATCACTATTATGTTTAAGTTTAAAATGAAGTGAAACGTTATGTTGCTCATATCCTTTTTAAATGTTCCTCACAGGTTCATTAATTCTTGTATGTAAGTGGTGTTTATGGATGAATGGATTGAGTTGTTGGAATCTTTTTCTTTTACCACTATGGAGCTAATTGTAAAAAAGCGACAACTGACACTACAAACGTTAGATAAAGAGATAGACGAAGCCCAAAATTATCTCATAACCCACACATCAAATGAGGAATATGTAGAAATTGCGAAATATATACAACTACAAGTGGAAAAAATAGAAAGATAAACTATAGAGATAAAAAAGAAAAAAATACAACAGAGATTGTTATGATTATGATAACAACCAAGTAAGACCAAGTAAGACCAAGGTAGACCAAACCCTTACTTCCATTCGCAACCTACCCGTGACTCCATTCAAACTAGGAAGAGACTAAACAGCAATATAGGGACACAAGTCAAACAAGTAAAGGAAACTGTTAGCCCTAAAAAGACGATAGAGAAAGGGAGACCACATAACAGATATATTGGAAATACCCAGAGAGAGGAGAGAGCTGGCTTCCAGAAAGAAGGAGGGAAGAAAATAGACCAGTAAAATCACAGAGGATAAGTGATAGATATAAAAAAAGAGAAAATCTGATTAAACTATCAAATAGGTTCGAACCCCTTACAAATTCCCATAGAGGTAATTTTTTGGGGGAAGAGAAACAGAAAGACAGACACAAGAACACATTTTCAGAGAGGTTACCTCCAAATCTAAACACTTCGTCACCACCAGAGACGGAGGAGTATAGAAGAAGAGGGAGCAGAGGGGGGCAGAGAATCAAGAAGAGAAAAGAAGGACAGATTTTAGAAAAATATGTGGTTTTTAATCTAACAGAAACACCTTTAACAACCATTCAACAAAAAGTCCTAAATAAGGGACTAAAATTTGTCCCAACAAACTCTATTGATCAATTTGAGATTTACATAGATCTTAATAAATTTAAATGCCAACTGTGCCTGAATAAATGTTATATGAGGAATGATAGACATACAAACATAGAGGAATTACCATCCAGATAGGTACATACCAACTTAAAGGAAAAATCTACTTTTTTTCCAAATAACTTCATCTCAGAAGAAATGGTTGGATTTGAGAAGGGAGTCATGCAGGAAATGAATAGACTCAAAAAGACAAGCATTAAAAATATGTATCTGGACAAACGAGAATGGTAAACACTAAAAGAATTTCAAAATGACAAACAAAGAGTAATAAAGCCAACGGACAAAGGGGGAGGTACAGTTGTAATGGACACTGCTAAATATATCCAAGAGGATAAAAGATTAGTGGGGGACATTGAGACTTACAAAATATTACCAGGAGACCCTACAAGAGAAATAACAAAAACATGTACAATTTCTTTCAAACAGGGAAAGAAAGGGAATTCTAAATGATAGAGAATAACAGTATCTAAATATTACAAATCCAAAGATACCGGTATTCTACCATCTCCTAAAAATACACAGGAACTAACAAAACCCCCTGGTAGACCGATAGTCTCTGGAATAGCCTCTATTCCCAGTAGACTATCGGAATACATAGATAGATATCTTCAGCCAGAAGTACAGCAAATCCAAAGTTATTTCACCTCTACAGTTAAAATCTATTTTTTGTATTGCAAGAAAATGGGGATCACTATTATGTTTAGGTTTAAAATGAAGTGAAACATTATGTTGCTCGTATCCTTTTTTAATATTCTCACATGTTCATTAATTCTTGTATGTATGTGATGTTTGGTTTTCCTCACAGACAATAAATTGCAAGTGCACTTTAAAAGTACCCATGCACTAAGGTACAAAGGTGATGTGAGTCCTGGCAGATTAAGCTGACTGGGACCAGAGATGTTTAGTAAATGTATCTACTTTCCCCCCTCTGCTCATGGCCACATATGCGTTACCTGTGGGAATGTTAATTCAAAATATCTGGTTTAAGGAAACTATGTTACATATGTATCTTAATTTAATAATTATTCATTTTGTTTTTGCTAACTCTATCTTGTCTAATCTACTTGCTGAATAATTCATTTAATACTCGTCCTGGACTCATTATATAAATAAACCAATGCTTTTATCCCTGCAGATTTATAATAGTTGCTCATGTATTGGAGATGAAATTGGCACGAAAGGAACATTTGAATCAAGTTTTAACGAATCACAAGTTACCTGAAGGGAAATGCAAAACTACCTGTAATAATTTAATACTATTTACAGTATTTTCTTTTTTGCTGTTCTTGCCACTTTCTTAAATGCCACCCCGGTCACTATGGCCATATTAAGGTAAGAAGGTAATTATTTATGAATCATTAAAATTTGAAAGTACACATATATTAAAACGTGAACGTTTTGAAATACTTATGGTAATATGAAAAAATAGGTTAAAATAGAATTCTTTTCCAATGTGGGGCTAAATTTAATTTTTCTCAAAAAAATAGCTGCTATAGGCTGTCACTATTAAAGGGACACTATTGTCATCAAAACAACTTTCACTGAATGAAACGTTTTGGTGTATAGATCATGCCCCTGAAGTCTGACTGCTCAATCATCTGCCATGTAGGTGTTAAATAACTTTTGTTTCTCCTTATGCAGCCCTAGCCACACCTCCCCTGGCTGTGACTCACACAGCCTACATGAAACAAGGTTTAATTTTCAATCAGATGTTAACTTGCTTTAGAAGTTTTTATTTGTAACATTAAACTTTAACCACTTACAAGAGGCTGCTGCACGGTCTAGTAGACTATTAACACTACAGGAGACAGGACATTTGTTAACAGCCTACAGTGGCCGGATAGGAATAGTAAGCAGTTGCTAAGTAGCGGTTAGTGGCTCCTATAAAAAACTACGAGAGCCTTTAGCCAATACTTAACAAACTTTGTCAGTATAGTTAATGTTCTGCATTCTTGTTCCATAAAGATTCCATTTATGTTTAATCCATGCAGATGTGTGCCGGACAAACAAAAATCATTTGCGCTTGGTGTACAGTCCGCATTTATTCGATTATTAGGTAAGAGTTTTGCTTTTATTTCCTAAATAGGTAGCTGGAGATCTTTTCAGTTCTATAAAATAGTTTCAATTTTTTTTTACATTTTTGTAAAATATCTTATTCATATATTTTTTTTAATAGGATATCATGCAGCATTTATAAGTTTCATTTAAGTATTTTACAACGATCAACCTGGATTAATCATACAGGAAAAATGTATGTTCAAGCATTTAAAAGAAAAGAGAAAACCTATTATAGAATAGATGAAATTTGAAAAATTAATTTAAAATGTGTAAGATGTCATTATATTTAAAATGTCTATAGTTATGAAGTGTTAAAAGAACACTGTAAGCACTTTAACAATTTCATCTCATTGAAGAGTTTATAGTGTTTGGAGTCCCCTTGCCACGTTAAACTGTTTGTTTTTAATGTTTTAATGCTAAATGAGAGTCCCCAGCAGCCCCGTCCTCTCTGTGCTCCACGGGCTAACGAGAGCACACAGGCCTGAGCCGCAGTGGCCACAGGTGATTGGTTGAGAGTGTCAGCCTATCACAGTCACCCATTGCTGCTATGTAATCTCTACCATAGCCATACCTCCAGTAGAGGCCGGACTGTGGATGGCCAGTGACCCTCACTCACAGAGTTATCTTGAATTTTGAACACTTTTTGAACACTTTGAATTCTCACTTTAGCATATTTCAAGTTTAAGGCCAGAGGAACCAAACTAAAAAAGCATAGCTAAGTTTAAGATTTTTTTCCAGTTCAGCTATTGTAACCTTAATTTTTAAATTCACTTTTATTCTCAATTCTACAATGTTAAACTGAAAATAGTTTATTACTGAATAGAAACACACCACAATGGGTCTCCAGGCACTATAACCAAATCAATGAGATGAAATAGCTATAGTGTGAACAGTGTATTAAAATCTCTAGACTTCCTGTTTATAGATTACCTAAGGATGGAACTGTTACCTACAGAACTACATTAGCTGTTACCTATATAATGCTTAACTAGCTTCCCCAGATTATCATGGAACAACAATCATGCCAAGTTTGTGACCAACAAAAAACTTAATTAAGGGGATTACTTCCATTGTTTTCAAATATTAGAGGCACAAACAGACAATCTTCTTAAAAGTGTATGAATTGAATTTGCATGGGTAACCACTAGCAGTTTTTAAGGTTTGGTTTGAATTCGTATAAAGAGCTATTTTTAAGAATCCCAAGTTTAGGGAAGATTTGGTATTTTCTGGCAGATTATTGCACAATTTCTGATCTCTGTAAAAGAAGGCTGCACAACTTGATTACTTGTAACAGGAACAGAGAATAAGACGAGCCTTGGATTAATCTAACTGCAAGAGCGCTGGGCTGAGCATGTTGCTTGACAATTGTAGTAATTGATAGAATTGTGCACAGTGTAAAAATTTTGTTCGGCTGAATCAATTTGTCTGGAAAACAAAGAAATTGTTGGCCAACCAAATTTTGCGGTTAGATGGGTTGCCCGGATTTGTGGCAGTTTGGCTTGTCCTAATTTTGTCCATGCAAATGATTTAAACAAAACAAACACTTCAGGCGAACCAAAATAATGAGGAAATAGGCCAGTCAGTGCATTGCAATATATATATATATATAAATTATACAAACAGAATGGTGGTATAATCAAATAACCAATCTCTGTCATTTTACCTAGCAAACTCATTACATAGAGTAGAAATGTATTGGTTGTTTTAATGTGAATTTGGTTATTTTATTTTATCCCAGATAATGAAGAGTGATACAGGTTGTATTTATTCAGCATGCTTTACATTTCTGCACCATCATTTTTATTACTCTTGTTATATTATTATAATTTTAAAGTGATTCCAAAATCGCTTTACATAATTTTGTTTGTGCTTTCGATATTGTCTATTTCCCACATTTTTACTATTATTATTTTTCCAGTTGCAAAATGACTGTACCTTGCCCATATTTATATATTTTCTATTTTAGGTTCTATTCCTGGTCCCATTTCATTTGGTTTTATAATAGATAGTAGTTGCATGCTATGGAACATAAATGAATGTGGAGTAAAGGGAGCATGCTGGACGTATAATAATTCAGACACATCAGTCAAACTTATTGCCATCTGTAAGTACTAACCACATACTAATGCCTCTCAGATCATCATCGTTCAACTTCAATTCCTAATGTGCCTTTCATCCGGGATTATATCCTCACAATATAGACGGGTGAAAAAGTGTTTTTTTTATTTTTTTTCAGTTTGTTCATTTTCAAATTTTGCTTGTTTAAAATTTGTAAACTATAATTTCGGAATAAAACAAAATTTTGAAAACTATCTAGGAAGCAAAACTACACTTGGACGCCCTTATTCCCTTTATGCCAAAGGATATCAAATTAGGGAGCTGTTTTGCAGGTAGCAAATTTGGTACACTTAAAAATGATAATTCCACATTAGGGTACCAATAAATCAGGGAGTTATCTGCTAAACAAAACCCTACTTTGTTGTGCTTAAAATGGCAATCCAGCTTAAGGGTAACAAATGAGGAAGCTATTTACAGCTGAAAGATCAACAGTAATATAAGGGCATTGTTTCCTTATCCTGTTTAAGAGTACCAAATGAGGGAGCTGTTTAGTGGATAGCTTCCCATTTTGACAAACTCACGTGTTATTGCCATTTATACCAAATTAAGGTGTTATCTACTAAACACAACAGCTCCCTAACTTAATTCCATTACGTGGGATTGCCATATTTAAGGATACCAAATTAGAGAGCTATCTTTTAAACAGAGCCTTAATTTAATATCCTTAAATATAGCGATCACATATAAGGGTACTAAGTTAGGAAGCTGTCGTGTTTAGTAGATACCTCCCTAAAACAATACCCTTAAATATGATAACAACACATAAAGGTAGCACATTAGGAAGCTATCTACTGAATAGCTCTAATGTGGTACCCTTAAATATGACAGTCCCCCATTAGGGAGATGTTATGTTTAGAAGATAGCTTTTAATTCAGTACCTTCATGTGGGATTGCCATTTTAAGGAAAAATATGGTAATAACATATAAAGGTGACATAGAAGTTACTCTGGGAGGCCATAATTATTTCTGAACTGATGGATTTTGATGGACTTCTTAAATGATTGAAGACTAGGGTAGAGTCTGATGGGGGTAGGCAGTCTGTTCTACAGGAAAGGAGCCACCCATGGGAAGTCCTGCAGGCACGAGTTAGCATTAAGGGTGCAAGCAGCAGACAGGAGAAGGTCACTGGAGAGAGAGTAAGAAGGGACATACCTACGAATCAGTTAATAAATGTAACAGGGGCCTAGGTTGTTTACAGCTTTATAGGTAAGGGTTAGTATTTTCAATTGAAACCTATACGATACAGGAAGATAGTGTAAGGATCGAGGGGCGAGGTATGGGAGGAGCAACAGATGAGAAACATCAGTGGGGTGGAAGTATTCATTCTGACGAGACCAACTAGAAGAAAATTACAGTAATCCATGCAAGAGATTATCAGAGCATGAACAAGCCCCTTGGCAGCATCTTACGTAAGAAATGGGTGGATGCGGGTAATTTTTTTAAGGTGGACTCGACAGGATTTGGCAACATACTGGATATGAGGTACAAAAGTGAGGCTGGGATCAAAGATAACACCAAGACAGCGAGCTTGCAAGGACGGACTGATGCAGGAACCATCAACTTCAGCGTCACAGAGACCAAGGGATTGAAGAGTTTCAAGAAGGAGGACATGATCAACAGTATCAAAGGCGGAAGAGAGGTCAAGGATAATTAGTATGGAGTAGTGGCCTTTGGATTTAGCTGTGATTAGGCCATTTGTAACTTTAGTCAGAGCAGTCTCCGTAGAGTGGGGGGGCAGAAGCCAAATAAAAGAGGGTTGAGGAGAGAGTTGCACTTGAGGAACCAAGCTAAAACAAGTAAAGACAAGTCTTTCTAGAAGCTTTGAGGACAAAGGGAGCAGGGATATGGGACGATAGTTGGAAGGGGAAGATGGGTCTAGAGATGAGAGCAGAGCTTCCCTCTACTCTACAGAGCAGTCTCCGTAGAGGGGAGGGGGAAGATGCCAAATAAAAGAGGGTTGAGGAAAGAGTTGTAATTGAGGAACCAAGCCAAAAAAAGAAAAGACAAGTCTTTCTAGAAGCTTTGAGGAAAAAGGGAGCAGGGATGTGGGACGATAGTTGGAAGGGAAGATGGATCTAGAGATGGCTATTTTAGGATTGGTATGACAGTAGTATGTTTAAGGGGAGCAGGAACAACATCAGATGAAAGAGAGCAGTTAAAGATGTGTGTTAAGGATGGTACAAGACAAGGGGAGAGATCTGAGAAGGTGGGGCAGGATCAAGCAGACAAGTGGTGGGATGAGAGGAGAGGAGAAGTGCAGTCACCTCCTGTTCAGTAGTCGAAGAGAAGGCCTAAAGGATAGGGTCCAAGTGCAGTTGAGAGAGAGAGGAGTAAAAATGTATTTATTTAATTCAATGGGCCTATTCTATGGGCATGGGCATGGAACTTTAACTCCATCAGACCCTATGTCAATCTGGCCGTGGCTCTTACTGGAAAATCTTGTCTTGGGTGCAAAGATATAAAATTCGGTTTGCAATTTGGAGTGCTGTTTTGCTGGTCTTCATGTGTGTGAAAAGTAAGAGCAAGCATTTTACAACATCAGTTTCCCAGTTGTCGTTCTATTGTCAAACTCATGTCTCTTGGACTTTATCACTATCTTATCATTATCATTATCAGAACATTATCAATAATATTTGTCCAAACCTTAAGATTTCATTTATAAAGAATGCTATACCATTTCTGCAAAGTTACATCTTCTACAAGCCTGTTGAGATCCCATTGGGCTTTGGAAAGTTTCTCCCTTCCTCAGTCCCTGTTAAATATGTGATACTTGATAATTTGGTATGATTTTAGGTAAGCTCCCAGCCTTTAATTAGGACCCTCCAAAATCTTCTCATTATAACTGTGATCCTTGAGTCAATGAACCTATTGTATTGACGATAAGGTTATGAGTCTCTTACCTTTACCTGAAACTGTACAGGCATCATGTTGATGTTAAGATCTTCCCTAATGTAATCTAAAATGAAATTTTGTAGGATGCTTGAATGCACTGAAATGAAGCAAACACCTTTCGAGCCCTGCTAACACATGGATTGGGGTACGCAACTTTTTCAATCCACATGTTTTTGGACTACATATTCCATGCTGGTTTGCCTGTATTATTTCTGTAAGAGCATTATGGGAGAGGTAGTCCACAACATCAGCAGTGCCGAAGGCTGTCTACACCTGACCTAAATTATGAAGCTTTACTGCCTCCGACACCCATATGCATAGACACTTCTGACTATACTTTGTTTTAGCCCTGGTTCCAGACCTCTAGGTATATCATGCTGCTGATTGTGTTTTTCCTTCTAATAATATGTTCAGAATCTACACCCACATTGAGCCATTTTCAAAGTTCTAACTGTTTAATATTCAGAAAGATGCATGATGTATTGACTATTTGTCTGAAGCAACATAAGTTACATTTACTACTATTTCCCATATAGGTGCAGTTAGCAAGATTGTCACTATTGCTTTCCTTTTTGTGGCATATTTCATCTACAAACCTCCTCCAATGAGAACAGAAGCTGACACCAACAGTGACAATATTATCTCTTCGCTCTCTTTTAAACGTTGTGGGAATTCTGTACTTAGACGTTAAAGAGAATTAAAAGAGTTTACAATTCCAATAAAGCTGAATGATGCACAAGCACCTACTACTGAGCCAAGGCAGCAATGAAGGCAGTTAAAAGGCAGCAGATTAATTTGCATAAAATGCCTTCTGATGTTTCTGCTTGTTGTTTTTTAAATAATTTAACATAGGTTTATGTTTATGCAAACTTCTTGCAGTTTTTAATCTACAGAAACAAATAAATAAACTAATGAAAACAAAGTTTTGATTTGACATTGTAAATACAAAAATGCATTAGTAAACCTCCCCCCCAACATATAATGAAAATGTCTAAATAGGATTCACAGATGGTAGATTTACATGCAATACTTGAATATACAGTACATGATCACTAAACAATACATAACAAAATACTATAACAAAATAAAGATGAATAACTCAACCCCGGAACACAACTACAATTTTGAATAATATGGTTATAAACTAAAATATTAAACTGAAGAATGTAAAAGCAGTAGCTTTTTGTTTCAGAGGTTAAATAAACCTTTATAAATTATTCTGAATGTATTTGGTGGATCCTTTTTCTAAGTTGACATGATACAATGTAGTGTGGCAACAATCGACGAAAGCTTTGTAAAAAAGGGGCAAGCAATTCATGGGATTTTTATAAAGTTCACCTTTGTTAGTAGCAATTATATTTCAAAAGCAAAGTGGTAGATTTTTTTTCACAAATTCTAATCCTATTCATTATTTTATCAGACAACCTTTCAGAGATAAATATTTCATGTTAGTATTTAAAGCACAGAGAATATATTTTATTGTACAATATAGAATTTGTAAGTTGTTTGTGATATATTACCTGTTCCGCAAGAGATGCCAATCTGACAGGTCTAAAGTGATGTCCATGGACCATGTGCTTCTTACATAACATCAATATTTCATCCTTTCTTACATAAAATCAAGTGATGTTCATCCTTATTTTACTGAAATACTAAAGCCATAACATACAATCCTTCCATTTTGAGGGGATTTGTTTTTATTGTGCTTGCTCCCAATACCTTTCTGAACCGAGATTGAGCCACGCATTAAGCCACACTTGAGTTGTGTGTGGCAAACTAAGAGAATGTGCAAAACCTTATACAATATTTAGAAATCTCCAACATTCTAGGCAACACAGAAAAATAGGTCCAATATATAATAGGTCATTTTTACCAGGGGCAGCTGGTTAAAGGACCACTATAGTGCCAGGAAAACATACTCGTTTTCCTGGCACTATAGAGCCCTGAGGGTGCCCCCACCCTCAGGGTTCCCCTCCCGCCCGGCTCTGGAAAGGGGAAAGGGGTAAAACTTACCTTTCTCCAGCGCTGGGCGGGGAGCTCTCCGCCTCCGATCCTCCTCTGTTCCTCCCTGTCGGCTGAATGCGCACGTGCGGCAAGAGCTGCGCGCGCATTCAGCCGGTCGCATAGGAAAGCATTCATAATGCTTTCCTATGGACGCTTGCATGCTCTCATTGTGATTTTCACAGTGAGAAGCACGCAAGCGCCTCTAGCGGCTGTCAATGAGACAGCTGCTAGAGGCTTTGAGGGAAGGCTTAACCCATCCATAAATATGTTTATAAAAGAATGGGTTAACCCTAGCTGGACCTGGCACCCAGACCACTTCATTAAGCTGAAGTGGTCTGGGTGCCTAGAGGGGTCCTTTAAGTTTAAAGATGGTGCGGTACTGTCCCAACACATTTTTTTCTAACACACATGTATCATTCCAATAGATTTTTCTTTTTTTGCAAGAAAAACTAGGGGTCTGGCCTCTGCTAATTTTGTAGCTATGAATGTTGCTATCTCAGACTGCAATTCCAGTTTGTTTCTATTAACAGAAATTGAAGGGAAAAAGGAGACACTAATCTTTCCTCATAGAGCTGCATTGATTCAATGCATCTCTATGAGGAGATGCTGATTGGTCAGGGCTGTGTTTGGCTTGTGCTTGCTCTCCTTGACAAGCTCAGCCAATCCAATGGTAAATCATTGTGATCGGCCTAGGTCAACACTTATGATGATGTCAACCAAGCAGGCAGATCAGAGGGAGAGCCAGCAGCAGACTGGAATAAAAGTAAGATTTTGCAAAAAGAAGGAATAAGGAATAAGTGAACAAAAAGTGTAATAATGCAACATCATTCTGTTTAGGTTTCCATTTTAAGCATTCTGTACACACAGTTTATCTGCTAGCTAAGTTCTGAATAAATTATATGATATATTTTTTGAAACTAAAGGATCTTGGTAATGAAAGAATTAAAACCACTGTATCTATTAAAGAATAATAGAGCTAATAAAAAAAAAAAAAATGTCATCATGATTTCATCGGGTCTCCCGGTATCCAAAGCCATTTTTTTGTAGCTATACTATCACACATAGAATTCTAACTGGATATTGGCATGCTAGACTTTCTGCAGCATCCAGAGGATTCAAAAGACTATCCACATGTTCGGGAATGAATGATTGCTGGGAGAGATATAGATTTAGTTAGAAATGCAGAATGTCAGTCGGTGCAAAAATCACCAGGCAATAATGAAATGTTATGAAAGTTTAAAATGATAACACATGGAAAAGGCCAGGCTGAAACAGTGAAAGCATTTAGTAAATTAATTTGTTGGTAAGCCCAAACTCACACTACTTGAGATAATTAGTGTAAAAAGATAATAGATGAGTATTTTATAATGGCTAGACCTTGAGACGTAGGTTAAAGTGATATTGCTCAGGTTTTATCTGCAATGGTTATCATGGAATTCGAGAACATATTATAGGAGAGATTGTTTGAGATTGTGTTAAACTTGTATATTTACAGGATATCTTATATCACTAAACACCATACCTTGAGAAAATGGAAATGGTTTGCAAAATATAAGCCACATTTCCCAAATATATTATCTAACGTGCCATGAAATTTAGGTAAAAATATTAGTGAATTTACCATATATTTTACTGTTTAGTAAATAAACACCTTTTATACCTGTGTTCAAAGGTACACATATACAAATAATAAAAAGACGTAGTATATATTTTATCCAGGTTACTTGTTCACTAAAGTGATACTTTTAAAGTGATAGTGAATGTTATGTTAAGTACAATAGTTATATAATCATTGCATGCAGGCCAAAAATGTATAAGTGGCCTTTGCAGTTCACTGATTAAAGCATCAGCGTCCTCTGGACCTGTGGACGGGCCCCCATGGATAAGTAACTTTGTGTGGTCCATTGCGGACATTTTCTTGACATATTCTTTTATTCAGAGGACGATATCTTATTGTTATAACCGTGGTGCATTCATTAAAAGAAAAAAAGAAGAAAACAAAAGATATATAAATCTGCAGAAAACACTTAGGAAGAAATCTCTTGTTTATTCAGTTTCATATTGAAAAAACTGTTTGCAGGCTTACTGTGGGAAATAAGATCTGCAAAGATAATAAAACAATTGGTAGCCACAGCAGTATAGACTAAAGCCACACGAGGGCAGTATAAACAGAAAAAACTTAATTCAAAACATGCCCAGTATGCATAAAGAGTGATTTAGAGTAAATTCTGTATGTCATGATAATTGCAATCTTTGTTTAAGCCTCTGGACTGCTATATTTCTAACAATTAAGAAATACCTTTTACAAATGTTTTTGAGGAAACAGTGAAGTTATTGTGAATATGTATCCGCCTTTTCTTGTGACAATTCTGGTTCCATTATGTGACTGTGATTCTGAATTGTTTTTGTTCTTGTGTATATTGCCTCCATGTGGCTTAAAATGGAACTGCTGGGAATACAAGTGTTCTGTTCCCAACACTCATTGAACTTTATTTAATTCTTAAACTCTTACGATATGCAAAGAACAAAACAATTACTAAGATATTGAATAAACAATATTCCACACACATATGAAGATCTACACTAGCATGCATACACAGACAGACAAATGCACACACAGACACAGACGCAATATAACCTCACATATCATCACCACTGCCGGCTGACTCTGTGTGTTAATGTGTAATCTCTGGTGTACTGATGATGTACGTCTGTTAGGAGAACAGATTGAATGTATTCAGCTGTAAAAAAAAACAGTAATGGTGATCAGCTAGCAAAAGATGTAGAAAACCGCTCAAATTTCACTTAAACATATCAATCAATGCATTAAATGTACAAAGATGAGTTCCACAATTATCTTTAGGCTGTAAACATTTATGATTTTATTGTCATTTTATAGTTTGTTTTCATCCTATCTCAGTATTTCTCCAATCAGTCCAGGTGAAGCCAGTCTGTGATAGGCTGCAGGCCGAGTACTCCAGTTACTGCTCATATTATGTCAGCTTGCACAATCAGTAAATTCTCACCCCTGTGTCTCGCATTATTGCTCTTTCTCACGAGGTCTCTGGTGTCAATGATTAAACATATCCTTTCTTCCATAAAGTAATATTTTAATTGGGTTGGTAGAGATTTAGTGCACGTTCCTAAATTTGACTTCTCGGAAAGGTTTCAAAATGCAATTTTAATTACTACTAACACCAAAAACGATTTAACCAAAATGAACACATGTGTCAAAGCATAACCATTAATATTGTATAGATGCCAATCCATATATTTGCAAACTAAGAATAATTGTTAAAAATAAAAAAAATCAGTTATTTATGTTCAGGTAATGCAATATTTTAGATTTACCTTAAAATATCTACACAAAATTTTTTTTTTGGAAAGAGGTAAAGAGACATTGGCTAGGCCCCTATCTAGTTATGCATATAAATGGGGAAGTAGATGGAAATCCATTGACAGAACTCTCCCTTGTTAATAGAGAGGTTAACAAAAGCAGTAAATGTGTACTGGAATGTTTCTTAAATATTGCTCCAACTTTGTTACTTTTTACAAACATCTAAAAATCTTGCGTTCCTAAACCAACTGTAAGTGTCCTATAAATCCACTAGGTGTCAGTGTTACTTTTCAAAGGTTAATTTGTAACTGTCCTCGGTAACACAAAACCATAAAGAACGTCAGTTCTACACGTCTCTCAAATGAATAGGAAAACTACATGAGACGCAAATCTGTCCGAGGGTGTGCAATTAAAAAAAATCAATATGTAAATTTTCCTGGCACTATGGTGCCCTTAGGGTGCTCCCACCCTCATGGCCCCCCTCCTGCTGGGCTGTCAATGAGACAGCCACTAGAGGCTGGATTAACCCATATTAACCCAAAGCAGTTTCGTCCGAGGGTGTGCAATAAAACCAACACAAATCAATATGTAATTTTTTCACATTCGTATTGTTTAACGACAAAATAAGCAGAAATATTGTAGCCCATAACAACAGCTCTTGGAGGTTAAACAAAAAAGGCAAGAAACACATTAATATAAACTCTGAAAAGACAAGTACACAATCACTGTGGTGTTATTGTAACTATTTCTGTTTTAGTATATAATAATGTAACAAAGTTCTACTGACTTCAGTGCCAGGAAAACAAACTCATTTTCTTGGCACTATAGTGCCCTTAGGGTGCCCCCACCCTCATGGCCCCCCTCCTGCCGGGCTGTCAATGAGACAGCCACTAGAGGCTGGATTAACCAAGATGTAAACATGGCAGTTTCTCTGAAATTGCTATGTTTACAGCTGCAGGTTTAACCCTAGATGGACCTGGCACCCAGACCCCTTCATTAGGCTGAAGTGGTCTGGGTGCCTATAGTGGTCCTTTAAGCAGAGTTCACCGTATATGTATAGAAAGAGAGAAAATGGAACACCGAAATGTTTATCTTATATATTTATAGACGTAGGTTAAAGTGATATTGCTCAGGTTTTATCTGCAATGGTTATCATGGAATTCGAGAACATATTATAGGAGAGATTGTTTGAGATTGTGTTAAACTTGTATATTTACAGAATATCTT
>OW240916.1:310012334-310025067 GCA_933207985.1 Pelobates cultripes | reverse complement strand
AGAAGAAGGGGGAGTAAGAAGAAGAGGGGGAGTAAGAAGAAGAAGGGGAGTAAGAAGAAGAAGGGGAGTAAGAAGAAGAAGGGGAGTAAGAAGAAGAAGGGGTAAGAAGAAGAAGGGGTAAGAAGAAGAAGAGGGGGTAAGAAGAAGGGGGAGTAAGAAGAAGTAGGAGGGTTAAGAAGAAGAAGGGGGAGCAATAAGAAGAAGGGGGGTAAGAAGAACAGGTGGGGGAGTAAGAAGAACAGGTGGGGGAGTAAGACGACCAAGGGGGGAAGTAAGAAGAACACAGGGAGGAGGGGGGTAAGACGAACACAGGGGGGGTGAGGAGAACACATAGAGGGAGGAGTGAGAAGAACACAGGGAGGGTGGAGGGAGGGGATGAGAAGAGCACAGGGAGGGTGGGTGAGTGTGAGAAGAGACCGCTAGGGGAGGGTGGGGGAGAGGAGAGACCACTAAGGTGCAGGGGAGAGCTCTACGGGACAGAAGGGGCAGCTCTATAGGACAGGAGCCAAGACAGGGAGCTCTTTCACACTACGTGAGCACACACACACACACACACACACAATGCATCCCTATACATACACAGAAACACAACATGCTTCCCTTACATACAGAGAAACACACAATGCATCCATTACACACACACACACAATGCAACCCTTACACACACAGACAATGCATCCTTTGCACACATACACAGAAACAGACAATGCAAACCCGTACACACACATGCAAACACACACACTTCTTTTCTTACATACACACAGAAACATAATGCATCTCTTACACTCAATGCACACACATACAGACACACACCTTGCATCCGTTATGCATACAAAACACAGATTCACACAATGCATCCCTTACACACAACCAGAAACACATAATACATCCTTATACACAAATACACACTGCTTCCACTACACACAAACACACTACATCACCTGCACAAACTGGTAACCCTATACACTACATACCATAAGCACACATATTAGATCCTCTACAATAACACATAACACATCCCCTACACACTCCACTCCCTGTGAGCAAACTCATGGGTGGGTGGAACTTATGAGTGGGCCTTATGGGCATACTTACCGTCAGGCCCTGGGGCCCAGACCTTGAGCTGTGTAAGGGGCCCCAAAAAATGGAACTGCTTCCAATTCTCCCAGAACATTGAATTTTGTGACCACAGTTGCAAACAGCCTCCAGAGATTCTGTTCTACACCAGACCAGTGGAGCCAAACTGCAGCCCATCATCATCCTCATCTGCTTGTAAGTAGGCAATCTAGTATATTATTAGTGACACTAATCTATAATGTACCTCACATTAAAGGGACACTATAGCTTAATGAAGTGGTTCTGGTGTCTATAGCTGGTCCCTGCAGCCTTTTTAATGTAAACACACACTGTGTGCAGCACTGGCGTTAGTTCATATGGGTGGGGCATTGTGATGTTACATGGGGGGGCAGCAAATTTTTATTTTGTCTAGGGCGGCAAAAATCCTTGCACCGGCTCTGATCCTGGGCAGGTGCACCAGTCTACTGGTGACCCACAGGAGGGGAGTGCACTGATTGCACTGCACTCTCCTCCTGTCCAGCCCCATCTTTACCGCAGTGCAAGTGCCCTCTGCCCCTAATTTACAGTGGCTCACACTCACAACAAGCAGTGCCTGGAGCCGTGAAGGAGCTGGTATGGCAAAGAGCTACTGATTAGCATAACATCAATATCCGTTATAAAACCAGGAAAAGGTGGGCATGGATGGTGAACTGATTTGGTGGTGCAATGGGCCACTTGACTGGTTTTGCCCTCCAGGCCTAAGGCTGCCAGCCCTCCCCTGCACCTACCCCTCTATTCAGATATGCTTACAGTTCATTTACTCTGGCCTTACATTCGAAATTCACTTTGAAGTCACTTTTAATTCTCACTTTAGTAAATAGCCCTGTATCTATTTAATATGGGACTCTAACAGTTTTGTGCATAAGCCCGAGCTTTAAATGTTTTTTTCTCTCTTTTAGCTGTTAGTAGCCTGGGCTCTAGGAGGTTCAGGGACCCGTGAATGCCTCCATGTAAATATGAATTTGTGACAGAAGTTAAATTTTCATCCACTGGCTGAATATACACCCTTCAATGTATTGTATTACAGATATTACTATATGTGTCAGTTTTAGCCAATTTTCTCCTTTTTTAAAAGCATATTTCACGTTCCACCTGTAAGTGTTGGTAATGCTAACTTGATTACATCACATTGTGCTGTCCTGTTATTTTCACGTTGTTCTAATTCATATGAGGAAGTAATGCTTTATAAACACGGCTTATAAAGCTGGTAAAGAACCCTTGGAGCACAAAATACATTGTGTTTTTTTTTTTCTCATGTATCTCACAATTCCTGTGTGAGATTGTAGTGTGATTTAGCCACTTCATAAAACTCCACCACAATAAATCTGCATTGCTAAAACTGGAATCTACAATCGTTCTTCAAATTACTTATCCAGTAAAAGGCAAAAAGGCGCTTAACAAAGTGTATAAAATATAAATATCACAGCTGCTACCACACTAGTGCAGGTATCTCTCAAAATCAGCACAATTACATGCAAAGTATATATAAACTGAATAGCAAACAAACCCACCACCAGTCAGGATAGTGGGGAGCTAAAAAACACACATAATTACCCTTATATTGACACAGGAATGGATATAGGTCAAATGGTACAAAAAGGAGAGAATCATAGTATCAACAATTAAACCAGATAAAGTGGGGGTTAAGTTGTAGGATAATTGTTTAGGATTATTGAGGTTAGAGCTTGGGTTAAATTTAGTATTGGGGTACATGAGGTGTTAATATAAGCGAAACATCGTATTAAGGTAAAGGGTTTATATTCAGATTGAGACTTTGAGTGCTGGCGTTTCAAGGGTTATTTATAAAGTACTCACCTCTTATGTCTTCTGTAGACCAGTCAGATTAATGATATTATAGGTGCAGGAATGGTTATACAGTGTGAATCACTTGTGTGAGAGGCTGTTAGTGGGCAGATGGGAAGGCACCCGTAGTGATTTGGAACCTATAGGCAGGTTCCTACTCTGCATCATGGGATATCCCTCTCTGTCTAGATTTGAGGATAGTGCCCACATACAGTAAATATAGTTAAATCATATATTTGTAAATAAAGTACTTGAAACAGCTATGGCAATCATTGTCAATCGCGGGAAAGAAAATTGTAATGCTAACAGTGAAATGGTAGAGTCCATTCACTCCACCCACCTCCTTGTCTGAAGGAATTATATCACCAATTGAAACTTCCTGTACTGTTCGAAAGTACGGCTTGAGTTTACATTTTCATCAAAGTACAGCCATTATATCAATGACTAATGGCGTCTGGTAGAGATATGTGTTCTTCTACAGCTTGGTAATTATTCCTAGTGTATAAATAAGAGTGAGTGAGGGAATATGGACTAAATTTATCTGAAAATAATGTTTTTACTTGATGTTGGTATTAAAGGGGCACAATAACGCTTGAAAAACTGTTCTGTTGCTTCTGCTAATACACTGCAAGCAGAAGCATTAGACAGACCCACCTAACATCAATAAGATGCTCAACCAATCAGCAGGTATAGTCTTTTGTTTCTTTTTCCATAATCTATCTATCTTACCAGGAAAGGTTAAAGGATCTTAACATGTATAGCTTGGAGGAAAGACGAGACGGGGGATATGATAGAAACATTTAAATACATAAAGGGAATCAACACAGTAAAGGAGGAGATTGTATTTAAAAGAAGAAAAACTACCACAACAAGAGGACATGGTCTTAAATTAGAGGGACAAAGGTTTAAAAACAATATCAGGAAATATTACTTTACTGAGAGGGTAGTGGATGCATGGAATAGCCTTCCAGCTGAAGTGGTAGAGGTTAACACAGTAAAGGAGTTTAAGCATGCGTGGGATAGGCATAAGGCTATCCTAGATATAAGTTAAGGCCAGGGACTAATGAAAGTATTTAGAAAATTGGGCAGGCTAGATGGGCCGAATGGTTCTTATCTGCCGTCACATTCTATGTTTCTATGTAATCACCTTCCTGGAAGGTGTTTTCTGGATAAGCAATTGATTCCCCAATAAAAGTTCTACTCATCACATAAGTTGAGTGGGACTAATCAATAGACTGAAGACATGACACATGTACAGCACAGTAATATTTTTAATTCAAAAATGAACTTAAACCTCACATTGCACCAAACATGCATGGGTTCCTGCAGTGTCTCTTGAAGTGGTAAATTTTCATGCAAGCACAGCTTGGTTTAATAGTAAGTATCTGTCTCCTGATCTGTGATCTAAAAGCTATTGCCGTGTATGACTTGTCTTGTCAGATTGTTGCTGGTGAAGCTTTAGTAATTAGCTCTCATGTGCCGTGCGAGTGACAGACAGCAACAAATGTGTCCTTTCGGCATGTCATCACTGTAATTGTCTTACATCGAAGTCACATTAATAGTATTACAACTATTTTTCTGACATTAGTCACCATTCCATTTGTATTTAATTACAGCAACTATTTTATTTTAAGTCTACAGATTTGGCAACATATAATCGTATTGACTGGTTAAGCTATAAAAAGTAAGTCTATTTTTAAAAGGTAAAGGTGATGGTAAGATTTCTAAATAGTATGTTGAAGGTAGAAGAGTCAGATTTGAAATAAGAGCATTTTTAAACCCTGTACAATAAGTATTAAATGAATACTGCAAACCTGTCTCCTTAATGATATAGTTCCCATGTCTCTACAGGGAGTGCAGAATTATTAGGCAAATGAGTATTTTGACCACATCATCCTCTTTATGCATGTTGTCTTACTCCAAGCTGTATAGGCTTGAAAGCCTACTACCAAATATTAGGTGATGTGCATCTCTGTAATGAGAAGGGGTGTGGTCTAATGACATCAACACCCTATATCAGGTGTGCATAATTATTAGGCAACTTCCTTTCCTTTGGCAAAATGGGTCAAAAGAAGGACTTGACAGGCTCAGAAAAGTCAAAATAGTGAGATATCTTGCAGAGGGATGCAGCACTCTTAAAATTGCAAAGCTTCTGAAGCGTGATCATCGAACAATCAAGCGTTTCATTCAAAATAGTCAACAGGGTCGCAAGAAGCGTGTGGAAAAACCAAGGCGCAAAATAACTGACCCATGAACTGAGAAAAGTCAAGCGTGCAGCTGCCACGATGCCACTTGCCACCAGTTTGGCCATATTTCAGAGCTGCAACATCACTGGAGTGCCCAAAAGCACAAGGTGTGCAATACTCAGAGACATGGCCAAGGTAAGAAAGGCTGAAAGACGACCACCACTGAACAAGACACACAAGCTGAAACGTCAAGACTGGGCCAAGAAATATCTCAAGACTGATTTTTCTAAGGTTTTATGGACTGATGAAATGAGAGTGAGTCTTGATGGGCCAGATGGATGGGCCCGTGGCTGGATTGGTAAAGGGCAGAGAGCTCCAGTCCGACTCAGACGCCAGCAAGGTGGAGGTGGAGTACTGGTTTGGGCTGGTATCATCAAAGATGAGCTTGTGGGGCCTTTTCGGGTTGAGGATGGAGTCAAGCTCAACTCCCAGTCCTACTGCCAGTTCCTGGAAGACACCTTCTTCAAGCAGTGGTACAGGAAGAAGTCTGCATCCTTCAAGAAAAACATGATTTTCATGCAGGACAATGCTCCATCACACGCGTCCAAGTACTCCACAGCGTGGCTGGCAAGAAAGGGTATAAAAAGAAAATCTAATGACATGGCCTCCTTGTTCACCTGATCTGAACCCCATTGAGAACCTGTGGTCCATCATCAAATGTGAGATTTACAAGGAGGGAAAACAGTACACCTCCCTGAACAGTGTCTGGGAGGCTGTGGTTGCTGCTGCACGCAATGTTGATGGTGAACAGATCAAAACACTGACAGAATCCATGGATGGCAGGCTTTTGAGTGTCCTTACAAAGAAAGGTGGCTATATTGGTCACTGATTTGTTTTGTTTTGTTTTTGAATGTCAGAAATGTATATTTGTGAATGTTGAGATGTTATATTGGTTTCACTGGTAATAATAAATAATTGAAATGGGTATATATTTGTTTTTTGTTAAGTTGCTAATAATTATGCACAGTAATAGTCACCTGCACACACAGATATCCCCCTAACATAGCTATAACTAAAACAAACTAAAAACTACTTCCAAAAATATTCAGCTTTGATATTAATGAGTTTTTTGGGTTCATTGAGAACATGGTTGTTGTTCAATAATAAAATTAATCCTCAAAAATACAACTTGCCTAATAATTCTGCACTCCCTTCAAATATATACAAGTCTTTTCCCCCAAGAAATAAAAATGTTACTTATCTTTTGCCAGCACTGAGGCTGCTTTGGTGCTGCTTACCTCTCTGCCTCCTGCGACGTCATCATGGAGCATTGGGAATTTGAGTGCACATGCCTGCGAAGCGCTGCATGCCTATCCAAGCTTCTCCTTAGAAAAGCTTAGTATGCAGTGCTTTCCTATAAGCTTCCATGTCCCGGTACCATGTTTTACTCGATCAGTGCAGTGGAAGCACCTCCTGTGGCTGTCTAGAGGTGGATTTACCCCTGCAATGTTTTCTAAAAAACTGTAATGTTTTACATTGCATGGTTAAAGGACAGGGACACTTCACCTAGACCGCTTTATTGACATGAAGTGGTCTGGGTAACATTAGTGTTCTTTTAATATATATATTTCAATAAATAGTAGCAGTCACGGGATATCTTGATAATGACCTTGCAGGATCAAAACATTGAACTGCACGTTTGATGTGTGGGTCATGTTTGGAGTTTGATGCAAAAAATCACCTTCTAGAAGTCCTGTGAGTGCTTCCATCTATTGGAATATTATATTAGCTTCGAAAAGGATGGAGGCTGTTACTTAAGAGCTTTGTTTGAGGAGAGTACCAGTTGGGTCTGATAGATAGATACAGACAGACAGACAGGTAGATAATGTTGTTTATATACGATACAGATATTTTATTAGCCCCTTAACGCCGTTATGGCGTTCTATGCTGTCCCCATTTAAATGGGCTTTAGAGCCGTTGTGGCGGTATAGAACGCCGTAACGGCTTTCTGCCCCAGGAGCTCGGCAATACTTACCACCGTTACTCCACCGTGATCCTCTTCGAGAGGACTGCCTGACAGCCTAGGCAGCCCTTCCCTGGCAAATCAGGCTCCCAGGGGCAATGTGATCGCTCTCAAAGAGCGATCACATGGCCCCCTATAGCTGGCTGTAGATCTGCCAGCAGGGGGACTGTCTGAAATGTCAGACAGTCCCCCTGCTGGTGGGAAATGTAAAAAAATCATTAAACATGTATAAAATTAGTTCAAAGTGTATATATATATATATATATATATATATATATATATAATATATAAAAGATAAAGAGATGCACTCTAAGGACTTGAAAAATGAAAAAAATGAATCATTTATTCCAGCAGGTATAACATCAAAGTTTGCCGACGTTTCGACCCATTCGGGTCTTTCTCAAGGTCAATGTACCTGTGCTTACAAGCCATTTATATAGGACATAAAAAGAAGTACTCACCAATCTGTGAAGAACCCCCTAAATCCCTCCGTGCACACCCGGAAGTGAAACCGGAAATGGAACCCGCGATCACATGATCCGTGCATACGTGATCGTGTAGTGTTACTAAGATACCGATGGGAAAAAAAATTAATAATAAGATCGGTATAGAGATGATTGTATATCTCACAGATGTGCAAGTGAAATGCCTAATATCAATCTATTAGTATATATATAAAATCTAATTAAAGTGCAAAGTGCATAAATCCGCAAAAATGCAACCTAATATAAGAAAGTGAACAAAGATCATAAGATCAAATATACTGTGTGAAGTGTCACCATATATCTAAAGAAGTGATCCAAAATAAAATATATTATGTTAAAAACATTTCACCAACCATGTCAAGTTTAGAAGGCATTTAGTTGAAGCAGTCTAATAGCATCAAAAAACTAGCAGGCTAAACAAAAAGAAATAAAGCCATTAGAGTGAAGGCTCCAAGAACAAATAAGGATCAAGAATACACTTAAAGAAAAAGGAGACCATGTGATTATTAAAGAAACATTATTACTAAAGAAACATAGAGAGCACAATATTTTCGTTGAGTCCTCTTGGTGTCACTGTGTCCAGCCGGTGAATCCATTGTGCCTCACGTTGAGTAACTATAAGATACTGAGCTATATGAGTATCCTAGTACTCCAATTGTAATCCCAATTCAACATGATTTTTTATTCTTTTTTGGAATTTAACCGTTGGATCAAACGTGAGTTTTGTATACACCGAAGTATCACTGAGTTGTCTCAGTATTTCTTTCCGGTATTGGTCGTACGATTGTATTACCGTTGCTCCCCCTTTATCAGCCCCACGGATTATTATATTAGGGTCTTGACTGAGGTCCTTCAATGCCGCTTTTTCTCCCGGACTTAAATTCTGATGAGACTGAGGTGGATTTTTTACAATTTTTTCTATATCCATTTTGACCATCTGGATAAATGCTTTAATGGATGAATTAGCAGTCCGAATATCTCTTTTGTTTTTCGTTGGGAAAACATGAGTAGGTTTTTTTGTTAGATGTTTCTTGATCTCGTTACTATATAATATTCTTTGAATCTTATATAATTCAACCTCCGTCTGAAACAAATCAGGCTTTGCAACTGGAACAAAAGAGAGTCCTTTATTTAGAAGTGAATAGTGATCAGAGTTGAGTACTTTATTAGACAAATTAAAAACCGTTATTTCCTCATCCTGGGTGGTTTGCCCATGGGGTTTGTATTTTTTCCAATTTCTTTTCCCTCGTCGTATTGGTCGGCTCTTTTGGCGCCTCTATGCGGACTTTCGTATGTTGGTAAAACCGACTTGACATTGAGAGACCGCATAAGGGGACATCGGTCGACTATAACAACAGCATTCAGAGATCAGTAGATAAACACTTCCTACATATGCAACATAGACTTCCTATGCTACGTTTTACGGCTATTGATCATGTCCCCCCAATGTCCAGAGGGGGTGACAGATCGAAGAAATTACTTCAACGTGAGGCACAATGGATTCACCGGCTGGACACAGTGACACCAAGAGGACTCAACGAAAATATTGTGCTCTCTATGTTTCTTTAGTAATAATGTTTCTTTAATAATCACATGGTCTCCTTTTTCTTTAAGTGGATTCTTGATCCTTATTTGTTCTTGGAGCCTTCACTCTAATGGCTTTATTTCTTTTTGTTTAGCCTGCTAGTTTTTTGATGCTATTAGACTGCTTCAACTAAATGCCTTCTAAACTTGACATGGTTGGTGAAATGTTTTTAACATAATATATTTTATTTTGGATCACTTCTTTAGATATATGGTGACACTTCACACAGTATATTTGATCTTATGATCTTTGTTCACTTTCTTATATTAGGTTGCATTTTTGCGGATTTATGCACTTTGCACTTTAATTAGATTTTATATATATACTAATAGATTGATATTAGGCATTTCACTTGCACATCTGTGAGATATACAATCATCTCTATACCGATCTTATTATTAATTTTTTTTCCCATCGGTATCTTAGTAACACTACACGATCACGTATGCACGGATCATGTGATCGCGGGTTCCATTTCCGGTTTCACTTCCGGGTGTGCACGGAGGGATTTAGGGGGTTCTTCACAGATTGGTGAGTACTTCTTTTTATGTCCTATATAAATGGCTTGTAAGCACAGGTACATTGACCTTGAGAAAGACCCGAATGGGTCGAAACGTCGGCAAACTTTGATGTTATACTTGCTGGAATAAATTATTTATTTTTTCATTTTTCAAGTCCTTAGAGTGCATCTCTTTATCTTTTATATATTCTGTCTACATGGGATTGCATCGAGGCAATATTGAGCTATACATTTGAAAGGGTGAGTGCCAAGAAAAACATTTTTTGATATATATATAATATATATATACACATCTTATATATATATATATATATATATATATATATACATATTACGTCATACGTAGTGTATTTTAATGTAAATATAAGTATATATATTAGTATTAAAATACACTTAGAATGACCTTACATATATATATAAAATATATATATTATATATATAATACATATTTTATATTTATATATGCACGTATAATTACAAGAATAAATAAATACAAGAATAAATAAATACAATAATAAAATAAATAAAATATTTTTAAAAATTATAATAAATTATATATACATATGTAATTTCATTCTAACTGTATTTTGTTATTAATAGATATATATATTGGTAACAAAATACACTTAGAATGACATTCTATATATATCTATCTATATATAAAATACAAATAACCGCAAATATATTTATATAGATAAATATATAATTACATAAATGATTACATAAGTATACATGTATAATTTAAATACATATATATGTATATATATTAAAATTCTATGTGTATATTTAAGTAATCTTTTAGCATAATTATGTGATTTTATTAATTAAAACTTGATTGGCATGACTGACAACCCAGGCAGAAAGTGCAGAGAATTTAATTCGCAAGCACTATATTTAACCCTGTAACTTTCAAAGACACCATAAAACCTGTACATGGGGGGTACTGTTTTACTTGGGAGACTTCGCTGAACACAAATATTAGTGTTTCAAAATGATAAATTGTATTACAACAATGATATTTACAGTAAAAGTTAAGTTTTTGCATTTTTCATACACAAATGGTACTTTTACTGACAATATTATTGTTGTAATATGTTTTACTGTTTTGAAACACTTATGTTTGTGTTCAGTGAAGTCTCCCAAGTATAACAGTACCCCCTATGTACAGGTTTTATGGTGTTTTGGAAAGTTAGAAAGTCATATATAAGGCTTGCATTTAATTTTTTTCAAATTGATATTTGCTAGTTTGGTAATGTTGCCTTTTAGACCGTATGGTAGACCAGGAATGAGAATTACCCCCTTGATTGCATACCATTTGCAAAAGTAGACAACCCAACATATTGCAAATGAGGTATGTCCAGTCATTTTTAGTAGCCACTTAGTCACAAACACTGGCCAAATATTAGTTTTTTGCTTTTTTCACACAAAAACAAATATGAACGCTAACTTTGGCCAGTGTTTGTGACTAAGTGGCTACTAAAAAAGACTGGACATACTGCACTTGCAATACCTTGGGTTGTGTACTTTTGCAAATGATATGCCATCATGGGGGTAATTACTAATCTGGCAAATTTTAATGTGAAGAAAAATAAAAAATGGAATGTGCTATATTTGACCCTGTAACTTTCCAAAACACCGTAAAATCTGTTAATGGGGGGTACTGTTTTACTCGTGAGACATTGCTGAATACAAATATGTGCATTTTATTGCAGTAAAAGCAAACAGTATCATGACATTTACAGCTAAAATGTCAGGCAGAACTACTGATTACTACTAATTTTTTTAAAAATCTTAATTTCTCACAGTTTTTATTTTATTTTATTCATAATAAGTTATGTTTCATATATGAATAGTTCATGTGAAATTAAAGCCCTGTTTCTCCTGAACAAAATAGAAACATAGAAACATAGAATGTGACGGCAGATAAGAACCATTCGGCCCACCTAGTCTGCCCAATTTTCTAAATACTTTCATTAGTCCCTAGCCTTATCTTATAGTTAGGATAGCCTTATGCCTATCCCACGCATGCTTAAACTCCTTTACTGTGTTAACCTCTACCACTTCAGCTGGAAGGCTATTCCATGCATCCACTACCCTCTCAGTAAAGTAATACTTCCTGATATTATTTTTAAACCTTTGTCCCTCTAATTTAAGACTATGTCCTCTTGTTGTGGTAGTTTTTCTTCTTTTAAATATAGTCTCCTCCTTTAATGTGTTGATTCCCTTTATATATTTAAATGTTTCTATCATATCCCCCCTGTCTCGTCTTTCCTCCAAGCTATACATGTTAAGATCCTTTAACCTTTCCTGGTAAGTTTTATCCCGCAATCCATGAACCAGTTTAGTAGCCCTTCTCTGAACCCTCTCTAAGGTATCAATATCCTTCAGAAGATACGGTCTCCAGTACTGTGTACAATACTCCAAGTGAGGTCTCACCAGTGTTCTGTACAATGGCATGAGCACTTCCCTCTTTCTACTGCTAATACCTCTCCCTATACAACCAAGCATTCTGCTAGCATTTCCTGCTGCTCTATTACATTGTCTGCCTACCTTTAAGTCATCAGAAATAATCACCCCTAAATCCCTTTCCTCAGATGTTAAGGTTAGGACTCTATCAAATATTCTGTACTCTGCCCTTGGGTTTTTACGTCCAAGATGCATTATCTTGCACTTATCCACATTAAATGTCAGTTGCCACAATTCTGACCATTTTTCTAGTTTACCTAAATCATTTGCCATTTGGCTTATCCCTCCTGGAACATCAACCCTGTTACATATCTTAGTATCATCAGCAAAAAATGATATACAATAAATGTGGGTCCACTTAATATGAAAGAGGTGAACTACGGGTGAACAGACATATAGAGCAAATTCCAGGTTTTGTTTAAATTTTGTTTTGATCAGAACGTGCACTATTGACTCCGTCCTGAAAGGTTTAATAAAACTACACTATGGCTATAACTGCTGATATAGCCATTAACAGTGTATAAATGGCATGCTGGGGTAGTGAAAAAA
>OW240916.1:309960066-310003620 GCA_933207985.1 Pelobates cultripes | reverse complement strand
CTCTTATTCTCCAGGATGATGTGATCTGAAAATAACAAAATAATGCAAGCTTGCTTGTGTCATTACAGAAGGTAAACCTATATCTAGTAACTCTGTGTGCGACCTAGACTTGGGCCTTGTGGGGAATTTTGGTTCAGTCGAAACCTTTTTCCTAGATATTCCATGACAGTATTAGCTTAGGGTTAGCTCAGCCCATTTGGCTGTTAAGAACAGGAAATACAATTTTTAAATAGATCCTATTGGTCAGCATATCCTCAGTAGTTTTCCTGTCCTTTGGCTGTATCGACCTGATCAAGTTATAGAGGAAAATAGATCTTGCAAAAGACCTAGAGTATTAGACATTTCAGATATTATGGATGATTCTTTTTTGTGTCCTCTGACCAGGGCACAAGCTATGTGGAAAAAAGGGGTGTTGACTACTTCTGAAGAAGAACATGAAGACACTCAGGATAAAATGGACTACCAAATGAAATAGAAGCTATTTAAAGCAGTGAGACATACTCTGCATCTAGATGACAAAGGTTTTGATGAACAAAGCTCATCATATTTGTTCACAAAACTCAGAATAAAAACCCAACCATTTCTACTTCATGAGGCCATTTAGAAGCTTTTCACATTGGAGTGGAAAAAGCCAGAAAACAAGGTCTCCGTGCAAAGTAAGGTTAGGTAGAAAGACAGGTCTTTCTTTAGATGATGCTGAATCCTTTAAGGATCCCATGAACATACATTTGCCAGTCTAAAAACTATGTTGCAGACCAGAGATCAATTTAGCAGCCATTTCTAAGGCCCTTATAAAATGGGTTTCTTTTCTTCAGGATGATGTTGATAAAGGTGTACGAAGATCCTCCCTTTTGGACACCCTTACTGAAGTTCAGTGGGCTATAGACTTTCATTCTGAGGCTTCTTTGGACCTGGTAAGGATTTTGGCCAGGAACAGGACCCCTTTTAGTGGATATCTGAAGAGGCCTTTGGCTTAAGACACACATTTTCAGGAGCTTTTAAGGGATCAAGTAATACATTCTGTAGATTACAAATGCCAAGTACTAAGGGTAGGTAATCATCACTACAGATTCTGAAGAACCAGGGCAAAGATAAACACAAATGGAAGGATTCTGTCCATTTAACAAGAGCAATACAGACTGTAATTTCTAAGTCTTCCATGAGAAATCCACTTTGTAAAATCAAAAATATCAGAAACAGTGCTAATGAAAAATAAATTTTTAAGAGACATCAACAAATTCCTGACAGCAGACGATCATGAGCCCTTCAGTCCCACATAAGACTTTTGGTTGGATAATACATTTTGAAAAGAGTCAACTCATCCCCTCACAAAGCATAAAAATTGGCATGGTGTTTTTGTCAAGAGAAAGAAAGGAACATCTGTTACTAAAGATTCATCAGGTCAGAGAAGCTGTCATCAGTACAGCAAGAGAATTTTCCAGTCTGCTGGGATCAATGTTGCAACCGTAGTGACTATTGTTGGGACAATATAAACTCTCCCCTTCTCTCTGGCAGCTATTTTAGTAACTGTTGGCCTCCATTTTCCCCAAAGTTGCTGCTCCTTGGGCTGGGATTGTATGTGACCTTTGTTTTTCGAGTTGGGAGTTATGTCTGTTGGTATATGTTTAATACCACTTGTGATTTACTTGATGTATTTTATGTTTAAGTCACCCTGTTCCCATTATACATGCAGGGTGTGTATAATTGTTGTTAAGTATTTTGTGTGCTCTCCTGTCTTGCTGATGCTTTGTACCAACTTAAGGCAGACAATGTAACAGAGCAGCAGGACATGCTAGCAGAATGAAGTGCTCATGCAATGTATACAACACTGGTGGGACCTCACTTGGAGTATTGTACGTGGAAGGATATTGATACTTTGGAGAGAGTTCAGAGAAGGGCTACTAAACTTGTTCATGGATTGCAGATTAAAACTTACAAGGAAAGGATTTTAACATGTATAGCTTGGAGGAAAGACGAGACAGGGGGGATATGATTGAAACATTTAAATACATAAAGGGAATCAACACAGTAAAGGAGAAGAGTATATTTAAAAGAAGGAAAGCTATTACAAAAAGAGGACATAGTCTTGAATTAGTAGGGCAAATGTTTAAAAATAATATCAAGAAGTATTACTTTACTGAGAGGGGGTTGGATGCATGGAATAGTTTTCCAGCTGAAGTGGTAAACTTTAACACAGTGAGGGAGTTTAAAAAAGTGTGGCGTAGGCATAAGGCTAACCTAGATTTAAGAGACTAATGAAAGTATTTAGAAAATTGGGCAGGCTAGATGGGCCGAATGGTTCTATTATCTGCAGTCACATTCTGTGTTTCTATGTAACTAAGTGGATTTGGCTGTGGAACCTGTACAGTGCCACCTGTTTGCAAAGACATTGCAACATTTATGTGCAGTGCCACCTGATAGTATCAAGAGCTATATGCTATTAATTTGCATATCCAGGTAGATTTGCATATTATGAATTCTGCAGGCAGGAGTTAATTCTTGCTGTGTTAATTCTTGTCTTCTCCACCTCTTTATAAATATGTTTTTTATGTTAATAGAATTTCCTGTATATTTTCCAATATGATTTTTTTATTTTATTATATTGACTTGTCACTGTAAGTTTATTGTTGTGTGCATATGGACTAGCCCTAATTTAAAAATAAAGCTGTATGTTACTATATATATGGAAGGCTGGGCTTGAAGTTGTGGTAGGGGTCTGGTTTCTCTTTTAAAGATGCACCAGTCCCCTCTTCACTAGTGTCTCAGGTCTGGCGATTTGCATACCGTCATTTACTTACCTTTCACCTTGTGGGACGGCCTTATACTTCCTCCCATTTCGTGCTTCTATGTTCGGTTTAATCTCGGGTCTTCCGTGGCCACACGAATGGTCAGGTCACATACTGCTGGGATCAGGAGCACGAACGCTCCGGTTTGACATATGAATTAATAACGATTGTACGGTACTTCCCGCACTGTATTTTGCGGTTTCGTGATTTGTAACGTTCTGTGATATTCTCAACCTTCTTAGCCATCACAAGGGCCGTTCGTATATGTTTTAACCGAACATCCTATGTTAGCATTAATACACACGGTTTTCTACAAATGGTTGTTTCTCTAAAGCAGTTATGCATTATCTCCCTCTGGTGGCCAATTCTGATAATGCACAGATAAAGTTAAGTTTTGTCACTATGTTTAATTGATCACATTAGGTTTTGCCGCCATATTCGGCAACATGTGGATGTGGGGTAACTGGTCAGATGAAATTAAGGATGTCCGGAGTTCACTACCACCTCAGCCTTGTTTGAACCTTATCCAATAGTGGCCGCCGTAGTCATATGGGGCATATGCTGGTCAGGTAATATGGTACGTTGTTTTTCTGACAACATGGCATATTATTAACAAAGGACACTTTTCGTCCCTGACTATCATGCATTTCATGAGGAAGTTGACATGACTAGTGGCTAAGCATGAATTTTTCCGACATGTATACATATTTCGGGGGTCCTGAATATAGCAGCTGATCATTTGTCTCGATCTCGATTTCTGGAGTTCCGGACAGCATTGTCAACTCAGACTTAGTAGCCATTCCGGCTCCTCAGTGGCAGGACATGGTTATGGATTAGAAAATTTACTTGCTCACGGGCGTCACCTCTCACGCCTAGGTCTTTCTGCAAACACGAGGAAATCCTATGATAGAGCCTTTCACATTTTCAATAGATTTTTGCTGGAGTTCCACATCATGGACAAGTTCTCCATGGGAACATTGATAGCGTTCATCTCTTCTTGCCACCTGCATCTAAAGCTATACATTACTGGGATCCAACACAACATCCTCACCAAATGACCTGATAAACAATGCTTCCTGTCATCCTATAAGGTTAAAGCCATATTAAAAGGTATGAAAAACACCTCACCTATAACTACACCTTCTAGACTACCCATTCACGATCACATGTTCCAATCACTTTCAGATCTCCTAGATGCCTCACCATCGAGACCCAGACAAATTACATTATTAAAACAGCCATCTAATTAGCATTCTTTGACTTTCTCTGACCTAGAGAATTCACCACCACCAACACTAACTCAGCTGACATCGTCACCAAAGCACAACTGGTGAAAGTACATGACCACTACATACTTTCAATAAAACACACAAAAACTGGTGGAAGGGGTCAGGCACTAAGAATCACATATTACCCCACAGGCAATCAATGGTGCCCCGTCAAAGTCTTGAACCATTACTTTTGATACAATCAAAATACCCCTAACCAACCACTTCTGGCTTTATATGGGAAATCACTCACCACTTGCAGGTTCTTGCTTTCTGTTAGAATGTTACTGGTAAGGTGTTAACCTAGCTAATTACTCAGGTCATTTATTTCATATCGGGGCCGCTACCACGGCTTCCAAAAGAAATATTCCCGTCCACATCATCAAAATCCACTGCCAACACTAGATACATACTTCAACCTACACAAGAGGTATGACAAGCATTCCGGGAACATGTTAATGTGATGTGTCCATGTTGTATTTGTAGGCCAAATAAATTTTATGATATCTCTTTTTGCCCTCTTTATTTCAGGCCTACCGCATCGTCTGTTCTGGCACACCACAACCAACTTTTGTTTCTTCCCTGTATGTCTTATTCCCCAAACGCTATGGCTTTTGAGGCCCTGAACACAAATAAAAGGCTGGGCCTGAAGTTATGGGAGGGGCCTATTTTCCCTTCTAAAGGAGCGCCAGTCCCCTCCTCACTACCATCTCAGGTCTGGAGATTTGCCCCACCCACCACTCCACTTCCTTTCTATTTTTATATAAGGTAGGCCTTGTTTATTTAAGGCCTACCGCATTGTTGGTTCCGGCACACCACAACCGACTTTTGTTTCTTCCCTGTGTGTCTTATTCCCCAAACTCTACGGCTTTTGAGGCCCTGAACACAAATATATATATATATATATATAAAAATTATTTTATATATATTGTTTATATATATTTATATATATTGTTAGTTACATTTGAAACTGTGTCCTATGTGGATTTGTTCAGGGATCCCAGTAACAGAGTCTTCAGACCTGTTGGTAGGCTGCATGGTCCCTGTAGCATGGGACAATTGAAAAAGAGCTAGGCCTGAGAGCCACAAGTACTTTTGTAAAGGCAGCAGATGATCACACTACAGGCAGAGTTGTAAATACTTGCCTGGAAGGAGTGTTGCAGAGGTAGAGGGTACTATACCTGCCTGGAAGAAGAGATCTGCAGCCTGGTCGGATGGAAGAGCTCCAGAAATTGGATAGCATCCCTGAAATTGGATAGAAATTGGATAGAAAGCAGACTTGGTGAAGGTACTTGGTTGGAGTACAGGAGCTCCATCAAAAATGTCCTCAAACTTTGGCCTGATCAAATGGGTTCAGTAGCATATGATAATTACTCAGAGTGTCTCCAAGTTCAGTCCAGGTACAGATCATTTACGAAAAACAGATTATCATCGCTTTCAAGATGAGACAAGCATTTCCCTGGTGGTCAGCAGATCAGAACAGGCTGATAGTTACATCAGATGCCAGCAAAAGAGGTTGGTAATCACATCTAAAACATTGTAATGTTCAAGGGACTTATCAGAAACCTTTTTCCTTAACTCCAGTGAATATTCTGGAACTGAGCGCAGTAAACCTGGCACTTCTTAATTTTAAAGATGGATAACTGGACACTTGTTTCATGTCAACAATCAGGGTGGCACCAGAAGTCTGCTTCAAGAGATTTTGTCCATGAGGGAGTTGGCTCAAAAATATCTTTAGGGTCTCTCTGCAGTTTATGTTCCAGGTCTAGATAACATCACATCAGACTTTCCCAGTCGCCATCACATGGACATAATATTCATGAGAATTGTAAGGATGTGAGGGAGACCAAATGTGGGCCTTATCGCCTTATCACTGTTAGTTTAAACCTCTAGGACTGGGCATGTTACATGTTACATTTTTCCTCCAATGCCCCTGATTTGGTGAGTCCTGAAGAATATAATTGCAGAGAAATGCAGACAGCAATGTTTCGACCTGCCAAGAGGACTTTGTCAAGCTAATACCACAAGCAAACAAAAGTGCATATATAGCAAACAATGCTAAGAGATAAATCAAACAATTATATATACTGAATGCCAATGTTTTTCTTCAGCTGTTGTGTCTACTTTTCTGCAATCAAGAAATCAAGACAGCGCTCTTCTAACAGACAAATTATAGGATTTGGTCTATATGACTGGTGGAACTTACATAATGTTGATGTGTTACCACCTTCTATTTATGGAAACTTGGAATTCTTTCAATCTAGCTTTGATAAGGGCCCTAACTTCAGTTTTCTCAGAGTTCAGCTGTTTGCTATTTCACCTATCTCTTGATTTAAATGTGCCTTACACTTGATGACCTCAACAATTCTGACATTGGTTAAAAAACAGAGCCCTCCTCTTAAGGTTTTTACTCCTCAATGGGATCTTCTTCCTTTACTGCCTTGTCCAAAGCTTAGTTTAAACCCCTTCAGGAGGCTTCTCTTGATTTACTTACCTCAGACAGAATGGTATTGTAGATCCAAGCCTGCTCATCTCAAGATCCGTTTATTTCCTTCTTCCCTGAAAGAGTGGTTCTTTATTATCTTACAAATTTTTGTCTAAAAGGTGATTTCTGTATTTCACGTTAATGAGGATGTGATTCTTTCCACACTCTTCCAATCTCCTTTTTCTCAAGAGGAACACAAATGACTTTCCCTGGATGTGGCAAGATGTCTCTTAATTTTCAAGAGAAGCTTTCAGGACATTGGGTGAAACTGAAGATTGACAACACCTGTCTCATGTCAACAATCAGAGTGGCCCCAGAAATTTGACAGTCTTATCTCCTTTTCGTGGTTCCCTCTGGCTCCTAGAAAGGTCAATGTGCTATTATTGGTCTATTCGTACATGGATTGTTAGGGCTATTTCCAAGACGTATGAATTACAGAATCTACAAGTTTCTCAAAGGATTCGTCCTCACTCTACTAGAGCTGTGTCAACGTCTTGGGCAGCTATGGCTAATACATCTCTGGGGAGCATTTGTAAAGTGACTACTTGATTTTCTGCTAATACGTTTTCTCAATCTGCCTTTACTGTTAGAGCCTCAAATTCTGCCCTTGGATGGAATGTCTTATCTTTAGTTTAATCTAAATAAATAATGTATATATATATATATATATGTATGTAGACCACCCAGGTGCAGCAGTAAATACACAATAAAGGTAATTACTTCCCTTATCTATCAGGCTGTAACGAGGATTCCTCAAACGTCCTCAAAATGTGAATAAAAATATAAGATACACCTAAGGAATAAAGGCAGAGAGAAAATTCATAGGGCAACACTATATAGTCAAAATGTGGCCCCTTTGGATTGAGAGGGACGTGATGACGTGAGACGCCGCACGTGCCTTAGGTGGGCGTGTCCGGAGGGAGGTTGAGGAGAGAGGAAGCGGAGTCGAGAGCAAGCAATGCCGCTCCGTGCCGATTTGTGAGTGTGGTCCGGCTTAGACGAAGTGGAGGGAGTGCTCGGTCCGGTGAAGATTTGGTGGGTCGGTGGACCTGGTCTGACGTGGTGGTATATGCCGGTTCTTGCTGGGGGTTTGTTGCCTCCGTTTCTGCCTACGTTTTTGGGTAAATAGTGGCAAATAGTGGCGATTCCCTTATAGACCGTTAAAAAGGTCAAAGAAGAAATGAAAACAGTTCCTGTATAAATTCCTGTATAAATTATCAAGCAAAAAGACGAAAAAAAAAGAAGAAGAAAAAAGAGATACAAAGAAGGAAAGAATAAGAGAGAAATAAAGGGAAAAAGAGGAAATACATCCCTCAGTGATCTCCTATACAGCCATATATAAAAAACTGTGAGTACTTCTGTATTTACTAAAAAATATGACTGTAAGGCATCATACCTGTATATAATTACTGGCCTGGAAAAAAAGAAAAGTGGAAGAAAATCTTTTTTTTTTTTTTCTCCTCGTTGGAGGAGATTGACATCAAGAATCAATTATTTGACCAATTGATTTAATCTAGTTTTTTGAGCTTGGAGTTGAAATTTCATATGTGACATCTAGTTTTAATTTGTCACTGAGAAGTATTTAAGAAATAAAACAAAATGTCAACCAGGAAAACAACGAAAAAAAAAAAAGAAATTAAGTCAGTTCAACAAACAGAAAAGAGGTTGTCAGGTTTTTTTGCAACTCCTATTAAAGATCCTATTAAAGATCCGCAGGAACAGATAATTGATAGTAAGACACACCCAAGTAATACTTCCAATATTATCCAAGAAGTTGCACTTAATCAATTTCCATCAGAAGCTCAAGCAATTGATTCAATTAGTATCCAAGATCAATTTAAGCAAACGCTGGAACTACAATTAAATTTATTGAAACAAGAAATGCTTGTAAGTTTCAATGAGATAAAACAAGAAATTAAAAATGTTGCAGTATCAGTGGTGGAAGTTGAAAAAAAATGTGAAGTGTTTGGAACGCAAATTAAAGCAATTAATACGGAGGTGCAGTTTCTAGTAAACAAAGTTGATAATCTTGAAAATAAAATAGCAGCTTTGGAAGATAGGTCAAGAAAAAGAAACATCAGAGTAAGAGGTGTTACTGAAGAAATCTCCAATGAAAAATTGAGAGAATATTTAAACAATTTATTTGAAGAAGTTTTACCAGAAATACCTACAGATGAATATAAAATAGAAAATTTTCACCGGATACATAAACCAGATACAACGGCTCCACATCTCCCAAGAGATGTAATAGTGAGTTTTTCCTCATTATTATTGAGAAATAATTTAATGAAAGCCTGCCGTACCAAACCCCGAACAAATTCTATTTACAAAGACATAATTTTTTTGCAAGACTTATCTTATCATACCAGGACTTGGAGGAAATCTTTCTCTATCGTGACGGATTTTTTAAGAAAAGCAGAGATCAGGTTTCAATGGGCCTATCCAACATCTTTAAGATTTACTTGGGAACATAAGGATTTAAAAGCAAATATGTCTAAGTATTGATATTAATTAGATTTGAACTTAACGAGGTGGTTAAAAGAAAATTATTCACATGTATTAGTAAGTTAAGTGGAAATAGATTTATTTAAAGTAAAGAATCACAGAGTAACTGATTTAAGTATAAAATAATGGAAGAAAATTTTTTTTTTTTTCTCTTCTCTCTCTCTCCCTCTTGGAGAGAGATTGCAAACTTGTAAATATTACTACCTCTTTCTGGATACGCCCACTTAGTGTCTAATTTAAAGACACAGTAAAGACTGAATTTCTATATGAAAATTTACAGTCTTTGTGATAAAAAAGGAGGATTTCCTCCTATGATTTTAATATTTTGTTCTATGTGTTTGTGCAGATATGTTTATGCAGCAATAGGGAAGGGCAATGGTTATCGAGTGGAAAGGGATGCAGGGAGGTTTTTGAAAATAATATGATAAAAATGCTTACACTTAATGTTCAGGGATTGAATACTATAGCGAAAAGAAATCTATTGTACAAATACCTCAGTGAAAAACAATTGAATTTAATATTCCTACAAGAAACTCACTGGAGACAAGTGGATAAACAAAATTGGGGGGGTAAAAGATTTCCACTTATAATTCAAGCTTCCAATAAGGAAAAAAAAAAATGTGGAGTAGCTGTGGTATTTGGAGAAAAGATTAAAGTTGAAGTAATTCATCAAATACAAGACACTAAAGGCAGGTATTTAATAATAATATGCAAAATTGATTCTATACTTTTTACATTATGTAATATATATCTTCCTAATCATTTACCAGTTGCTTATTTAAAAACAATTCTGGAAAAAGTAGATGAAGTTAAAGTGGGAAAGTTAATAGTGGCGGGGGATTTCAATGCTGTACTAGACCCTCAGATAGATAAAAAATTAATGAAAGGAAATATTTTAAATCAGATGGTTATAAAACAAGCAAAAGCCTTAAAAAAATTAAAGATGAATATAATCTATTTGATATTTGGAGAATTTTTAATCCTAATGAGAGAGACTATACGCATTTTTCTAAAGTGCATTTTTCCTATTCAAGATTAGACATGATTTGGGTCGACCCAAGTATTATTGATATGACCAAAAAAACAAAGATTGACGAGATAGTATGGACAGATCATGATGGAGTTTTTTGTGAAATGATTTTTAGTACATTTAAAAGAGAAGCTTATACTTGGCGGTTAAGAGATAATTTGCTTTGTTGTGAATCAAAAAAAACTCATATAAGAGATAATATAAAAAATTATTTTAAAGAAAATATCTCAGAAAATATTGATTCATCTATTTTGTGGTGTGCCTTTAAGGCCGTTATAAGAGGTCATATTATCAAGTTACAAAGCCAACTTGATAAAAATAATACTTTGGCATTTTTACATACAAAATTAAGAGATTTGACTAATATCAATAAACAATCTCCATCTTCTGAAATTTATGAAAAAATATTAGAACTTAAAGAAAAAATAAAGCAAAAATTAATGGACACGATAGCTAAAAATATGGTTAGACTAAAATTTAAATATTATTCCAAAGGCAATCGAGCTGAAAAGATGCTATCCCAAAAACTTAGAAAACAAAAAGTACAAAATAAGGTAGACAAAATAATACAGAACGGAAAAATAGCACTAACCCCCAGAGAGATTGGAAAGTGTTTTAATGAATATTATTCCAATCTATACAATATTCCTCAGATTAATACAGATGAGGATATTAAAAACTATTTAAATAATATAAAGAAGCCTCAATTAACTTCTATTGAAAATGATTTCTTAAATAAACCTATAACTATGGAGGAGACTATGAAAGCAATAAATGATTTAGAAAAATCTAAAACACCAGGCCCGGATGGGTTTAGCAACCTATTTTATAAAACATTTAAAGATTTAATATGTCCACATTTGACCTCTGCTTTTAACATAGCGGCAAACAGAGGATTTTTACCAGCAGAGATGCTAAAAGCTAATATCTTGCCTATTCTAAAAAATGATAAAAACCCCACTGATATCAAAAACTACCGTCCGATATCTCTAATAGATGTTGACACTAAGTTATACGCTTCAGTTTTGGCTGCTAGAATAAAAAAACTTCTTCCACTAATCATCCATAAAGATCAAATAGGATATGTTCCAGGTAGAAATTCCTATACAAGTATAAGGAAAATTATTAATATCTTGGATGATGCAAATAGATATGATGTTCCAGTTCTGACTCTGTCGATTGATGCTGAAAAAGCATTCGACAGAGTCAGCTGGAAATATTTAGAAGCCGTTTTACAACATTATGGATTGGAAGGTTGGATTAAGAAAGCTATAATGGCACTATATGTAAATCCTGTTGCACGAACTATTGGACCTAATATAGTCGCCCCATGGTTCCAACTTAGAAATGGTACCCGACAGGGTTGTCCCCTCTCACCATTGCTCTACTTGTTGACTATTGAGCCATTGGCTGAGAATATTAGGAATAATAAAGAGATCCATGGTTATAAAATAATGGATGAGGATCAAAAAATTAGCTTATATGCTGATGACATTTTAATTACTCTTACAAACCCTAAAAATTCTTTGGAACGCATAATGCAAGAAATAGAGCGATATAGCTTCATATCAAACTATAAGTTAAATATAAATAAATCCTTGATACTAGATGTTAACCTAAGTAAAAGGATACAACGAGAGATTAAAAACAAATATGATTTTATTTGGGTTAAAGAAAGTATGGATTACTTAGGAATTAAAATAACCAGAGAGACAAATAAGATTATGGAAGTAAATTTCCTAACATTATTATTAGATCTCAATAAATGGTTAAAAGATCGCAGAAACCTAGAGATTACTTTTTTGGGGCGAATAAATGTTATCAACTCATATGTTATACCAAAGTGGAATTATATGTTTCAAATGTTACCTCTACATATCCCAATCCATTGGCTTCAATTAATACAAAGAAGTTTTACTCAATACATCTGGAAAGGCAAGAAGCCGAGATTGAAACAGTCAATATTAGCGCAGAAAATATATAAAGGTGGACTTGATTATCCACTCATAATGAATAACTTTAAAGCAGCTATTACCCTACATGTCTATAGAATGCAAATGAAAGAAAATAAAGATGAGGGATGGTATAAAATGGAATTGAAGGCAGGAGAAGTTTCTAGCTTAGATTGTTTAATCTGGAATATAAATAAAATGCCAAAGAAAAAAGAATATGCCAGTATTATTCTAACTCAATTACTGGAAAATTGGTTAAAAATTAAAAAAGTAATGAATATAGAAAAAAAAGTTCCAAGTTATTTAGAGTTAGATATTGTAGAAAAACAAGTGGAAGACTTAAACTTAAATAATTGGAAAAAAGTAGGGATAACGACTTTGGACCAATTATTGACAGAAGGATTAATTAAAACCTTTGCTCAAATAACAGAGATACACAATCTCCCTCCTAGAGAGGTGTTTAATTTTTTAAGACTTAAAAGCTATATAAATACACATCTAATAATACCAAAATCTAATTTAAGCAATTCGATAGATTTATTATTTACATCAAAAAAAGTTAATAAACCACTTTCTAAAGCTCTAATACTAATTAAAATCAATAGCTGAAGACACAAATCCTACTGCCATACAGGCTTGGAAACAAGACTTGAATATCGATATAAATCTGAATCAATGGGGTTCTTCAATGATGGATGTTAAGAAGAATATACATTCATTAAATTTATTAGAAACGCACTTTAAAGTTTTAAATAGGTGGTACTTAGTACCAGCTAAATTGAATAAAATTTACCCTCTAGTAAATCCTATCTGTTGGAGATGCAATAGTATTAGAGGCAATTTTAGACATATTTGGTGGGATTGCTATAAATTAAAAAATCTCTGGTTGAAAATGCAGCATTTTATATCTAACAATTTAAAACTCGAGTTGATTATCTCTCCAGAGGTAGTTCTACTTCATCTAAATTGGCCTCATATGACATATGAATTAAAAGCAATCCTTATACATCTGTTTTTAGCGGCTAAAATAGTAATTGCGAGATGGTGGAAAAGGGATTTAGAAGTCCCCTGGAAGAAAGTTAAAACTCAACTCGATTTTCAGATTAGAATGGAGCTGATGCTAAGTAAACAAAGACTAAGCAATAAGATTTCTGTTTGGTTAAAGTGTATTGAGATGATTGATGTATAAAATAGTGTCGTTCAATTAACAGTAGAACAATTCCATGAACACTGCAAATAATTATGAGATTTATCTAAATGATATTACCACTCTATTATGGAAGTCTTTCTGATGTATTTTTATTCTCCCTCCCCTATTTTGCTGCTGTGTTGTTTGTTTGTATTACAAATGTATATTTGTATGATATTTGTATTTGTATGATATTTGTATTTAATGAGATTTAAAAGAAAAAAATTTAAAATAAAGATTAAATATTCAAAAAAAAATGTGGCCCCTTTGGGTAAATATTGCACTCACAGAAAATCAGAGTATTATGAGCCCATCAAGGTTTCTTTAAATGCTCAGCTACAGGTGTCCTCAATGTCCCAGGGTACATGTCAAAAGGAAAAAACTGGACATAGTATAGTAATGTTGGAAATATAAATAAACACTTTAATTGAATGCACTTACAAAAAGAGTTGGAGACCAGAATAAGCAATGATATGAGCTGTATATCATTGCTTATTCTGGTCTCCAATTCAGCTGATTCAGAGGGACACAGAGACTAACTGATGGGCATTTTTACCTTTCACTTTTTGTTAAAAAACCTGCATGCCCTACTAAAGTGATAAGTTGTTTTACATTTATTATTTGCGATTTCTGACATTTTGTTAATGATTACTCTTGAAAATTTGAAGTTTTCAATTTTTTGCATCAGTTTTTTTGTGCTGTATCAAACTTTTGGGCATTTGTTTCTATTTTATATTATTGTTTGCTTATATAAAACATATTTTATCTTCTAAGAACACAGTGTCCTTCATTTTTTTCTGCTAATAGGCATGTAAGATTAAGCTTTAGAACATTCTATTGATGTAGAATTCTGATCTGCCTGTTTGACTGTCTATTCATATGCATTATATGATAATTGGCATGTCAGAATGATAAAAATCCTTCACAACTACTCAATGTCATTTTTCAATCAATGACTGACTATCATTCTGTGCAGGATTACTCAATTCAGTATCTGGTTTGTTTAAAAAATGAAAAAAAATGAAATGGTATAGCTGGTGAAACATTGACATTTTCTATGCTTGACAGACTAATTCACTTTAAGATCAGCAAAAATCTGTATTTACAGAAAATAGAGATCACAGATGACTCTAGAGATATTTTATCATTCCAATATACACACACACACACACACATATATACATATATACATATTATAATTTTTTTATCTTTTTCTTTATTCAAATGCCCATCAGTGTCTTTCTAATCGATGGAATATTTGGGATGAAAATACGTGGTTTATATTAAATTGTCTGTTGGTATTAAAACGGAATATACAAATATAAAGTTACAGGAAAAGCTCTACTGAAAAATGGATAATAAGTGTGTGGTTTTATAAGGTACAGGGTGCTCTTAAAGGAAGAGAATCTGTTCCCATACCAGATATCTACATGTAATAAAAATTAAGAAATGATCCCAAGGCACACCACGGTATTGCACATAAAAAGAGTATTTATTCATGCAAGGTATCATTATAGCAGAGAGAAAGTGCATAGTATAGTGCTAAACTAGTATATAATACCAAAACCACAATGTAAGTAAAGTGCTAAATGCAAAAAAAACCTTAAAAAAGGAATGCTGACCAAGAGCAGGAGAAATAAAGCCCCAACGTTTCGGCTGTGAAGCCTTCCTGTAGGGGAAAAGCTTGATATAAAATAGAAAGTGGTTTCTATTATTAAAAACTGATAATAATAAAAAAAGAAGTTATTAATAAAAAATATATATAAAACTTCATATTTATCAATATGGGCAATTTTAAATTTATTAAATATAAATAAAAATATTGATTTAAAACAATAGTACTGGAAAATAGTGATAATAATGCTTATTGAAATAAATTGGAGTATAGAAAATATGTAAAGGATGGATAAAAAATGTTAATTTATAAAAGAAAAAATGTAATTTATAAAAAGTTATGAAGGTCAAAATCCACATTTAGACCTTGTGGGGCAAGGGTTTTTAAATTGAAGACCCATTCCATCTCTGTACTTCCTAAAATCTTTTTAATGTTGCCACCTCTCCATGGGATATTGCACTTTTTTATTCCGAAACATTTTAAAAATTTGGGTTTTTTATCATGCACAATAAAGTGTTTTAAGACTGAGTGGTTCTTGTATCCTTTAATTATGTTACGGCAGTGTGTGACATCGAGTCATCATCCCCACGTATTGTAACCCCCATGGACATTCTAATAAATATATAAAGTTTTTTTGTATTACAATTTATAAAATCTTTAATAGTGTACGATTTATTAGTGATGGTAGATTTAAAATGTATAGTTTTCTTCTTGACATCACTGTTTATGCTCCTACCTACTATGCACTTATAACATTTATAAAATCCCATGGGATTCGTTAAAAAAGAAGTAGGTTGTTGGGGGGTACGGATTTTTGTAAAATTATTTGTGAGTATGGATTTAAAATGTTGTTGTTTTTTTCTGGGATAATAGTTTTTAACCCCTTTACGACCGAAGACGGTTCAGGACCATTTTTCCATTGCTGACCGGTGATGGTCCTGAACCGTCCTAATGGTCTTATGTACTTACCCGATCGCCGTCGTTCCCCCTGTGGCGATCGGCGGTGCTCCCGGTGTGGGGAGACTGCCTGCAGCCCAGACAGTCTCCCCATGGTGGATTAGAACCCTTGTAGCCATGTGATCGCTTAACAGAGCAGTCACATGGTCAGAATAGGTGTCCATGTGTCTGCCTCCAGGGGGACTGTCTGTGCTGACAGGCAGTCTCTCTGCTAGTGTAAAATCATTTAAAAAAATTAAGTTAATATTAATAAAAAAAATAATTATATATGTGTGTGTATATATATATATATGATATATAGACATATTATATCTATATAATATAGGTCTATATATCATATATATAATGACATACTAAGTGTATTTTTATATTAATATGTACATATATTAATATAAAAATACACGTATAATTAAATTACACACGTGTATATATATATAATATATAATAACTATATATATTATATTATTATAAAATACAAATAATAAGTAGATTAAATTAAATAAAAAAATTTAAAATAATAATAACAATTTTACAAAAAATTATATCTATATGAAATTTTATTCTAACTGTATTTTAATATTAAAATATATATATATTTATATTAAAAAAAACTTAGAATGAAATTGTATATATATCTATGTATATATAAATAAATAAAAATAATACAAAATATAAATATGTCCATATACAAAATTACATAAATAATTATATAAATATACACATGGACTTCAAATATATAAATATGCATATATATTTAAATTATATGTGCGTATTTATGTAATATTTTTACATAATTAAGTAATTTTATTAATTGCAATTTGAGGGACCTGCCTGACAACCAGGGCCGGACTGGTCCACCGAGACACCGGGAAATTTCCCGGTGGGCCGCGGCATCTGGGGGCTGCACTGAGCATGTGTGTGGCACACACTCTGAGGGGGCTGGAGGGCTGGAGGGCTGGCGTCCACATTCCACGCTGGAGCTGCCGGGCCGGGTGGCAGCCTCACCGGTCCGGTGGCACTCCTGTCACTGATGGCTGAGGAGTGAAGGAGGAGGAACATGTCTCTGTACCATGCTCCCTTGTGGTTCCTGTGCTGGGGATTGTGGGAACCGCGAGGGAGCATGGTAGAGAGACATTCTCCTCCCTCCTCCTCCTTCACTCCTCAGCCATCAGTGACAGGAGGAGGGCCGCCGGACCGGCGAGGTTGACACCCGGCCCGGCGGCTCCAGCGTGGAATGCGGCCGGCCCCCCTGACTCCTCTCAGGTAAATGGGAGGGGGAAGACGGGGAATAAAGAGACACAAGGGGAGGGGGGAAATCAAACAGAGGGGGAATAGAGGGAGAAAGAGACAGAGGGGGAGAGAGATGTGTGGGAGAGACAGGGAAAGGGGGGGAGAAAGAGACAGGGGGAAAGGAGAGAGACACACAAGGGGAGGGGGAGAAAGAGACAGGGGAAAAGGAAAGAGACACACAAGGGGAGGGGGAGAAAGAGACAGAGGGGGAAAGGACTGCTTTTAATTCCCAGTCCGGCCCTGTTGCCAACCCAGGCCGAAAGTCCAGAGAATTTAATTTGCTAGCACTGTATTTTACCCTGTACCTTTCTGACACCCTAAAACCTGTACATGGGGGGTACCGTTTTACTCGGGAGACTTCGCTGAACACAAATATTAGTGATTCAAAACAGTAAAACATATCACCACGATGATATTGTCAGTGAAAGTGACTTTTTTCAAATTTTTCACACACAAATAGCACTTTTACTGATGATATAATTGTTGTGATATGTTTTCCTGTTTTGAAACACTAATATTTGAGTTCAGCAAAGTCTCCCGAGTATAACAGTACCCCCCATGTACAGATTTTATAGCGTTTTTGAAAGTTACAGGGTCAAATATATGGGTCAAATATTTTTACATTGAAAATGGCCAGGTTGGTTACGTTGCCTTTGAGAGCGTATAGTAGCCAAGGAATGAGAATTACCCCCATGATGGCATACCATTTGCAAAAGAAGACAACCCAAGGTATTGCAAATGGGGTATGTCCAATCTTTTTTAGTAGCCACTTAGTCACAAACACTGGCCAAAATTAGCATTCAATTTAGTTTTTTACTTTTTTCACACACAAACAAATATGATAGCTAACTTTGGCCAGTGTTTGCGACTAGGTGGCTACTACAAAAAACTGGACATACCCCATATTGAATACCCTGGGTTGTCTACTTTAAAAAAAATATGAACATGTGGGGTGTTATTCAGAGATTTATGACAGATAATAGTGTTACAATGTCACTATTGATAAATTTAAAAAAATGTATGTTTTGAAACCTCAATATCCTACTTGTATCTATAGCCCTATAACTTGCAAAAAAAAAGCAAAAAATAAGCTAATAAGACAAAATTTTGAATCTATTTAGCAGTTTTTTTTATTTGCTTTTGTAAATGAGTAAAAGATTTTTCAAATAAAAGTCAAAAAACATTTATTTTTTCAATTTTTCATCATATTTTTTTATTTTTTTTAAATTAAATTACATGAGATTATATAAATAATGGTATGTAAAGAAAGCATTTTTTGTCCTGAAAAAAACAATATATAATTTGTATAGGAACAATAAATGAGAGAGCGGAAAATTACAGCTAAACACAAACACCACAAAAGTGTAAAAAGAGGCATGGTCGCAAATGTACAACATCGCAAAAACAGTCCAGTCCTTAAGGGGTTAAAATCTCATCTTGTTTTAGCATATGCCAATGCTTATTTACAATTTTAATAAACTGACTTTTTGGAATGCCATGTAACCAGGGCTTGTGGTGGCAACTGGAAGTATCTATTTTATTGTAGCTATAGACTCTTTTAAAAAAAATTTTTGTATTTCCTTTATTATCTTGTATAAAAATTTGTAAATCCAGGAAATTAATTAACGTCTTGCTGTATTCCCATGTTAGGATAATCCCCTTATCGTTAACGTTAAGATAATTAAAAAAATTTTTTAGGGAATATTCTGTTCCTTCCCAAATAAAAAAACATTTCATCGATATATCAGTAGTAGGACACCAAGTTTGCCCTCCACCTATGCCCCCCCAGGATGGCATTGGTTTCCCAATCGGCCATAAAAAGGTTGGCACACACATAATAACTGACTTACACAAACACAAGCACAGTCATACACACATACCCCCACCACATACACACTCAATCACTGACAAATCATACAGAAAGATTAAATTCATAACTGTGCCATATATATATATATATATATATAATAATCACAGACACACACACATACAATCACAGACCTATGTGCACAGTCACATACGCACACATAACCATAATGCACACACACAGACATACACACACAATCACAGACTCATACACACATGCAATCATGGACCTATACACACAGTTAGAAATATATACACATACAATCACAGACCTATACACACAATTACAGATATACCCACACACAATCACAGACCCACACACACAATCACAGACCTATACGCACAATCACATTCATGCACACACACACACACACACATATATATATATATATATATATATATATATATATATACTTTTTGAATAGTATGTTAACTATTAACTTTTTGAATAGGATGTTTTCTTCCAAAAAGCATTGTGTTTTTGTTTAGATATCTTTACAGAATCTCATGTTCTTTATTCATGTGTGCCTATGTGTATTTAACAAATAGTTTTCACTTTCCAGTCTGCATTTTTAGTTTTTTATTTATTCCTATATTGGTTTGTAACTATTTTTAATCTTGTAACAATAAAATGCACTATTGACATTTATGCGATATGCTGCCAATCTGGTTTTGCGCAGCAATATTAATTTGATTGCTTATTTTATTTATGGCAATGCTGAATTATATATTTTAATTTCTTTCTTTTAAATACTAAAGTATAGTTATTTGTTTTTTGAGCTGGCTAAATTTAGGTGATATGCACTTGATACTTGAAAATATTGGTTAGAACGCATATAAGTCAAGGGATAAAAAAAGTACATCCTCTTTGAATTCAATTATTTTTATATATCAAGACATAACAATCATTTGTTCATTAGCAGTTCTAAAGAGTAAGTAAATACAAACTCCGATGTACAACAAAACATGGCATGACACAGTTTCATGATGTATTTAACACCTTAAGGACGCAGCCAAATGTACACGTTGTGATCAAAACAAAACATAAACAAAAACTTGAATTTTGTTCAGGCGTAATTCGCCTCTTTCATATTATGTGCACCCACCCTTATTATATATCATTTTATTCAGGGGAAACATGGCTTTCATTTAATATCAAATATATAGGTATGAAACATAATTTAATATGAATAAAATATAAAAAAAAATTGGGGGAAAATAAGAATTTAAAAAATATTTTTAGTTCTATGAGACATTCTAACTGTGAATGTCATAATACTGTTTGCTTTTACTGCAATAAATTACACATATTTATATTCAGCGATGTCTCACGTGTAAAACAGTACCCCTTTTGTACAGGTTTTATGGTGTTTTGGGAAGTTACAGAGTCAAATATAGCTTGTTACATTTTTCATTTTTTTCACATTGAAATTCGCCAGATTGGTTACGTTGCCTTTGAGACCGTATGGTAGCACAGGAATAAGAATTGCCCCCATGATGGCATACCATTTGCAAAAGTGGACAACCCAAGGTATTGCAAATGGGGTATGTCCAGTCTTTTTTAGTAGCCACTTGGTCATAAACATTGGCCAAACAAAGTGTTAATATTTGAAAATGCAAAAAACTAATTTGAATGCCAATTTTGCCCTGTGTTTGTGACCAAATGGCTACTAAAAAAGACTGAACGTACCCCATTTGAAATAACTTGGGTTGTCTACTATTGCAAATGGTATGCCATCATGGGGGTAATTTTCATTCCTGGGCTACCGTACGGTCTCAAAGGCGACATAACCAACCTGGCGAATTTCAATGTGAAAAAACTGAAAGGCAAGCCTTATATATGACTCTGTTACTTTTGAAAACACTATAAAACCTGTACATGAGGGGTACTGTTATACTTGAGAGACTTCGCTGAGCACAAATATTAGTGTTTCAAAACAGTAAAATGTATCACAACAATATCGTCGGTGTAAGTGCCATTTGTGTGTGAAAAATGCAAAAAATGTCACTTTCACTGATGATATCGTCATTGTAATACATTTTACTGTTTTGAAACACTAATATTTGTGTTCAGCGAAGTCTTCCGAGTAAAACAGTACTCCCAATGTACAGGTTTTATGGTATCTCGGAAAGTTACAGGGTTAAATATAGTGCTAGCAAATTAAATTCCCTGAATTTTCAGCCAAGGTTGCCAGGCAGGTCCTGCAAATTGTAATTAATAAAATGACCTAACTATGTAAAATTATTACATAAATACATATGTATAATTATTATATATATATATATATATACATATATATATATATATATATATGTTTATAATTTTTTTAAATGTATTTTATTAATATATAGGTATATATATATAGTGATATATACATATATACTTATGTATATAGATATATATATATTTTGTTCTACATGTATTTTGATATCAATATATATATATTAATTTTAAAATTAGAATAGTTAGAATGAAATTATACATGTATATATATTTTTTATTTATTTATTTTTTGTTATTTTTGTAATTTTATTTTTTAACATATTTACATATGTTTTTTATATTATATATAAATATAAATAATGATAATTATATATATTTAGTCAATATCATTGTACATATGTTCTTTGATATGAATATTATATATATATATATATATATATATATATATATTAAAATACACTTAGACAGTGTGTATATGTGTATATATATATATATATATATATATACTTAGATAATGTATATAATAAATATATATGATCTAAGTATATATTATTTAATTTTACATTGTTTTAAACGATTTTTTATTTTTTTTCCAGACAGCAGGGGGAGTACCTGTCATTACAATGCCAGAGGGGCCAAAGGGGAAGGAGGGGGACTCCCTGGGCTCCCAGGTGAGTCACCATACCACGATCGCTGATGTGGGATCGCAGGCCACCGGGTAAGTACAGAAGATTGCGGGGACGTTCTATGCCTCCCTGTGGCGTTTAGAGCCGCTTCCTTAAGGGCGTGGTCTTAAGGGGTTAACAAAAATAAAGCCAAAATGGAGAGGCCATGTGGGAAACACTAAGTACACCCTCACTGCTTCCATAGGAATTAAGAGGCTAACTAGAAGACATGTACTTCTTATCAAATGCCCTTGATTAATTGACCATCAGCATATGTGACCACCTCTATAAAAGCTGAAGTTTTAGCAGTTTGCTAGTCTGGAGCATTCAGGTGTGTGTTAACACAATTAAAAGAAGAAAAGACTTCAGCAATGTTCTTCAGAAGCAGTTGTTGATGCCCATCACACTGGGAAGGGTTATGAGGCCATTTCCCTAAAAATTAAAGTCCACCATTCTACAGTGAGAAAGATTATTCAAAAGTGGAAAACATTCAAGACAGCTGCAATCTTGCCAGTAGTGGACATCCCAGCAAATTTACCTAAAGGTCAGACCGTGCAATGCTCAGAGAAATTGCAAATAACCATAGACTTACATCTCAGACTCTTCAGGTCTCACCATATTAAATGTAAAAGTTCATGATAGTACAATTAGAAAAAAGACTGAACAAGTATGGTTTGTTTAGAAGGGTTTTTTTTTTTAAATGGGCTTGTTTTGCAGCCACAGTTCCTGGGAACCATGCAGCCACTGAGTCAACCATAAAAACCGCTATATACCAAAGTCAAATGTGAGGCCATCTGTTCGACAGCTAAAGCTTGGCCGAAATTGGGTCATGCAACAGGACAATGATCCCAAGCACACCAGCAATTCTACAACAGAATGGGAAAAAGAAACTGTTGCAAATTATGTCGTGGGAGCTTAAGAGAGCTGTGCATTAACAGATAGCAGAAAACCTCAATGAATTGAAGCAACATTGTAAAGAAGAGTCGGTCAAAATTCTTCCACAACCATGTGAGAGACTGATAAAGCCATGCAGAAAACGATTACTTAAGGTGATTGCTGCTAAAGGTGGTTCTACAAGCATAAGACTTAGTTTTTCACGCATGGCTGCTCTATTTTGGCTCTATTTTTGTTAAATAAATCAAGACACTGTGTTATATGTCATGTGTTGTTGTAAATCTGAGCTTTTGTTTAACAAATTGTAAGACCTGCTAAGGAATAGATGATTGTTATTATGTCCTAATATGTCAATTCACAGACTTCAAAGAGGGTGTACTTTATTTTTCCCATTAATGTAAGTGCTTCTTACCTCCTAAAATATCCTTTTTTACTATTAACAATTGACTCATTTTTAATTATGTTGAACATTAAAAAGTATTTTCTAATTTGGATTAAACAGGTTTTATTTATAAGAGGTTAAATTAATACATCATAATCAATGTTGAATGATGTGCTACACTGTGCACATAACTAACTGTTGGTATATAAGGAATAGTAAAGGGAAGAACTCCATGTATATATGCTTGAGGAATCCCAGGGAGGTCAGGCGAAACGTGTTGCATCATACGCCAGTGGAGCGCTATCTGGAAATGAACAATACTGGAGCCCAGCCGTGATTCCTTCAGAGAATATATTACGGATCCAATGCATACGATGGATTGATCGTTCCTGAGCCAGAAAGTTGAGAGTGGTACTATATCCACTCCTTTTCTGTGAGTGAAATTCAAATTTTTTGAATATTGTATTTTTAGAACTATACAGTTTTGCACATTTTTCATTTTTTTTAAATAATTTATTACTCAGAGGTTTTTCTGTTTACAGGTGTGAAAAAGAAACAAATATAAACTCATTGCACTCACACTCTTTTTTGTGCATCTATCTATCTATCTATCTATCTATCTATCTATCTCCTCTCCCTCTGTCTTTCTCTCTCTCTCTCTATCTATCTATCTATCTATCCATCTATCTATCTATCTATCTATCTCCTCTCCCTCTGTCTTTCTCTCTCTCTATCTATCTATCTATCTATCCATCTATCTATCTATCTCCTCTCCCTCTGTCTTTCTCTCTCTCTATCTATCTATCCATCTATCTATATATATGTCTATATCTATCTATCCATCTATCTATCTATCTATCTATCTATCTATCGATTTAGCCTTTATCAGCAGGTGCAAATTGTACAAATCAAAATTGCTAATTAAGGGGATAGAAGGTGCATTTGCACACATAAAGATTTTGTTTGGTAAATACCCAGCTTAAATTCTTTTAATTGAATGTTACATTTTGGCAGCAAATGTTAAGCTTAGTACACAAACCCGTAAGATAAATTCCATCAATAAAATGAGTTTGCTTTATTTTTCAGACTCTAGGTAATTAATCTAACTTACTTTATTGGATGCACAAGACAGCATCTACTTTGGCTAAGTGATTTTTAAAAAATATTTATTTAATATTGCACAACAAAACTTAATTGTTTTCAAATAAAATGTAAAATATTGAATAGTATGCTCGCCATATTTAATACTATTAATTTGGGAGGCAAATATGCTGTGTAATTCTAAGTCTATAACAGAATACTTTCTTTAGTTATGAAATAAAAGTATTTTTCTACCGTATGAGCAATTAGATGCATATTAAAAATATATATCAAGTAATAAAATAATATAAGCATCTTGCATAAAAACATTTAGCTGATATTAATTTCATAATAAAACCATGAGTCATTGAAAATTTATATTTTTTAAAAGTCTCTTTGGAAGCTAATTGCAATTAACCATAGGTTTTATTGCTAATTTCAGAGATAGCTATGGCTGTGTCTCCTTGTTGACTTGGCATATAGATGTTAAACAATATTATTAGAAATCTTATATAAAAATTCTGGATCAACATACAAAATCTCTTAAAGGAGGACTGTCAGTTCAAAGGATTTTTAATATTATGTTTGCTTATGCCTATGAAAAAAAGTATTTTCAAGATGTGAAACAAAATTAAAGGACCAATCAACACCCATAAAGATTTAGAGGCTTCTAAATAAAAAGCATCTGATTGACTCTTCCCACAAGAAGAGACCGTCTCTTCCATGGAAAAAGGGCTGGTCTTGCAGAGGCTTCAGTTCAGTTCATCTTTTAAGATATACCCCCAAGAAATACATGCATGTAAAATGAATTTTTGCCATTTTTAGGTTCAGAGAAAGTTACAAGGTGAAGAGAAGTTTCGGGTCGTAATCGGAATAGGTAGCAAGCAGGCCAGCGGGACGGAAGAGCAGAGGGCAGTCAGGTGGGATTCCCCCCGGGTGCCCTTAGACAGAGTCCAGGTGGAGTGCTGAGTTTCCTAAGTCCTCCTCAGCATCCCTGAGTAAGCTTTCCATGGCTCCCAAACTTGTGTAAACTTCTTCAGAGTCCCCCTGACATGAACTGTTAGTTTTTTTATTAAATAGTTATACTTAAGTTCCTTGAGTAAGGTGGCTATGGTTAGGGTCCTGGGCTGCAGCCAAGTCTGCGCTAAGGCTCTACGTGCCACTAATGGAATGTTGCATAAAGGAGCCATCACTGGTCCCGTTCAGTCTATGGGTCTAGATAGCAGGGACACCCATGGGTCAAGACTAACATGTTTATGTAGGATCTGGGAGGCAAGCCTACCTGCCTCCTTGCAAAATGTGGCCACTAAAGGGCAACTCCACCACATGTGGTTGTACGTTCCTCTGTCCCGACAGTCTTCAGCATTAGTCTGTGTCGTGTACCATCTGAACATTGTTTTAAAAGCCTATTCCTGCATCATCACGCATATCAATGTTTTACTATTGGCCTCCCATATGTCCTGCCAGTCAATGTCCTCTAAAAGTTCTCCTAGTTCCACTTGCCATCTGCTAGTATAGGTCAACTCCCCCTAGTCCGTGGTGGTGGAGCAGAGGTGAGAGTATATGTTGCTGATCAGACCCTTCTTATATATCTCAGCGTCACACAGCTTCTCATAAAAGGTGAGCCATGTATGTGCCGCTAGCTTTATGTGAGGTAGGCTCGCAAAGTTATGTATCTGGATGTAGCTGAAGAAATCTGTGGTCGTTAATTTGTATTTAGTTTTGAGTTCATTAAAAGAGATCACTTTGTTGCCTATATATATTTGGTGTATGCTTTGCAGTCCTGCATATTCTAGGCCCTTATAGTCTCGTGCTGTCATGCTCGGGGGGGAGGCTCTATTTCTAAGTAGGGGCATCATGGGGGATGGGAAGGACATCAGTTTGTGTTTTCGAGCGAAGTTGTCCCAGACCCGGATGGAGTTGGTGATAGACGGGCAAGTGGTCGCAGTTGTGCCTTATGTTCTTTTGGAAGCCATATATATAGTTGTGGGAGATCAGCTGCCATCATCATGGACTATAAGTCCACCCATTTCCTCTGATCTGGGGGGGTGTGCCATAGGGCTACCTGTGTGAGTTGGGCTGCCACACAGTAGTAATGGAGGTGTGGGAGTCCCAGACATCCGGTCGTTTTGGGGTGGTATAGTAAATTGCGTGCCACACAATGCCTCTTGTTCTGCCATATGAACTAGTCTATTTCTCTTTGTAGGGGTGCTAGGTCTTTTGGGGAAATTGGTAGGGGTAGGGCCTGAAATAGGAGTAGTATGCGGGAGAGAATGTTCATTTTGCGGGAGAGAATGTTCATTTTTATTGAGTGAATTCTGCCCATCCAGTTTGTCTGTCCACCTCTCTATGTCACCTGTCAATGCCCGTATTAGAGGGGTGTAGTTGGCCTGATATAAGCTCTCTGGGTTAGCAGTGAGATTTATCCCCAGATATTTGATATCATTATATGCTATTCGTATTTTATACATGCCACTAATGTGGGCTGTGTTCGCCACCGAGAGGTCTAAGGGGAGAGCACTGGACTTCTCCATGTTCACTTGTAGCCTGACAAGTCTCCGTAAGTGGACAGTAGTGAGACCAAGGCTTGCATAGATTCTTTGGGATTTGTTAATGTGAGGAGGACATCGTTTGCATATCCCAAAACTACAAATTTCTGGTCTCTAACTTTTACTCTGTGGATGGAGGGGTGACTATGGATGGCCTGCAACAGGGGCTCCAGGGACATCACAAACAGCAGTGGTGAGAGGGGGCAACCCTTTCTCGTACCATTGCTCAGTGTGAATGGTTTGTTGCATGCTCCAGTTATTGTGATCTGCACCGTGATTTAGTGTACATTGCTCGTACTCTGGTTATGAAAGTGTTTTAAGTGCTTTAGAAGCATGAAGTTGAAGCATGTCTTTATCAGGTTTTGGTAGCAGGATGATGTTTGTTAAGGCAATGTCGCTATTGGGGGCTCCTCCCTTCATTAAGTTACATAGTTACATAGCTGAAAAGAGACTTGCGTCCATCAAGTTCAGCCTACCTCACGTTTGTTTTTTGCTGTTGATCCAAAAGAAGGCAAAAAAAACCAGTTTGAAGCACAATTTTGCAACAAGCTAGGAAAAAAATTCCTTCTTGACCCCAGAATGGCAGTCAGATTTATCCTTGGATCAAGCAGTTATTACCCTACATTGAAAGATTATATCCCTGAATATTCTGTTCTTGCAGGTATGCATCTAGTAGCCGTTTGAACAATACATGCAAAAGAGTAGTCAGTTGTGGGATTAATTCCTGTTGGAAGGTTTTGTTTAGTAATCACCCTCAAATCCATCTGATCCTGGGGCCTTAACCACCTTTAAAGATGTTATCGCTGCCTCTACTTCATTTATCGTGAAAGGTGATCCCAGAGTGTGTTTAGCTTCTGTGGGACATTTTGGGAGATTTATAAAAGAGCAAAGCTGTGGTATAACTGTATCATTTATTATCTGATCCCCTGACCCTTGGTGTGGTTATACAAAGTTTTAAAAAAATTCAGTGAAGATTCAGGAAATGTCCTCGGGGGTATTTGCTAGGGAGCTATTTGTCGTCCGGATTGTGGTTATGTGAGTGCGGCGCTGTCAAGGTTTTAATGAGCGTGCCAGGAGTGTGTCCATTTTGTTGGACTTTTCGTAGAAGGATCGATGGGACCAGTGCAAGTGTTCCAAGAGTAGATCCTTGATTGAGTGCCTAACGGCCTGTTAGTTTGGCCTGTGTCGGAGCTGTTTTGTGCTGTTGTTCTAGTTTGCACAGCACGTCTAGGAATTCGGTTAAGAGTTGTTTTTTTCAGTTTTTTGCGGGTAGCCATTTTGAGGAGGGAACCTCTTATCACGGCTTTATGCCCCGCTCAAACTGTGCTTATCGGGAAGTCAGGTGCTGGTTTTGAAATATTCCTTCAACTAGTTATGGATATTAGTCACGATGGTGGTATCCTTAAACAATTCTCAGTAGTATCTGCATCTAAGAGTTAGAAACATGTGTACCATTAGGAGAGAGGGTAACAGCTGATTTGGCCCTACACCTCCCTTGAAGGTGCAAAACTAGGATCCTTAATCTTAGGAAGACCACTGGGTCTCTTTATGCCATACGGTCTTTTCTATACTGCTGGTGACGTGGGGGTTACCCCATAATCTGTGGAGTTCCCTAAGAAAGTGGGTTTCAGCCCATGTAGGGTCTAGGCTGAGAGGGTCTTAACTGTGTGGACATCCTGATCCTAGCTTGTGGGAGGCATGCTTATGGTATATTCACCAGGTCTGCCGATATGCCTATGTGGTTTAATGGGCTGCCTGACAATAACAAGTTAACTATGTACAAATGTAACGATAATGCAAAGTGTACCAAAACAGTAGTTAGCATAGTGCTGTATAACCTGGGTAAGGGTGTGTTGCTGTTGTGTTGTATCCCAATGATGGTAGCCTGTTGCCACATAAATTGGGTCTAAGATGTCAGGGGTCCCTAGGAGCGGAGGAAGTCTGGTCTGTTAGATGCTGTATGGGGCATCTAGGGTTAGTGGCATCCCTATACTTAGTGTAGTGCTGGTAGGTGTCCCAAGTATTATAGTAGTTATGCATAGGTTCAATACATACGCCTCAAGACAATTCCATTAACTTGTGCAACCTTAGATGTACGCGATATGACATACAGTAATATAGTAAAATTGCTTGTGAAAAAAATGAATGTTCCCGAGACTGTATGTCCCTGCTCATCCCTCTGTTCCCTACCCAATCAATCTCTGAAGGAGCCCCTGAGAGTAGACATTCATTGCATCTCTATTTACCTCCTTAGATGTTTTGTGTTGTAATGGGTGTTGTTGCTTGTATGTGATAGGCGTCAATCGATGTGTGGGATTGTGAAGTGTGGTGTTGTGTGTCTGGTTTAGGAGCATGTTTTTAAATACTTTTTCTCTCTTTTTTTGAAATTTTATTTTGTTTTTGTTTGTTTTTTTTTAAATTTTTATATTTGTTGAGTAATGTTTTGGTTTATGCCTTGGAGGTGATAGTGTGTATTTAGTTGTGTTTCTCCTCTTCCCCCCATTTGATTTGTGTTTTGCCCTGTGTGCCTGTTGCTTATTATTATGGTGTGGTGAGTGGCCCTGTCCTGGGGAATACATCCCAGCCTTGTGGCCAGTTTCTTGCAGCCAGCGCGGGACCCATTTGATGCAGGGGGCACTGTAGTCCCAATCATGTGGTCAGAGGTACCCTCTCCCGATACTCCCAGCCCCAAAAGTGGACGTATACATGACCCTTCTGCTCACAGTACCTGTGTGGCCCACCAGGCCCCGGTCGAGATCAAGAAGTGCCCCTCACAGGTACTCCTCTCAGGAGAGGCAGCCAGTACCTGCGTTAGTTGCTCCAAGTGGTTCAGTTGTCTCCGGCTGTGTACCATTAGCATTGTAGAGCTGGTGTGTCCGCCGCTGTCGATATCCCCAGCGAGTTCAGGAACTGAACTGGATCAGAGGCCGGCTGCAGAATGTGGGACCTTCTGTCCTTGAAGGCCAGTAGCTTACAGGGATGGCCCCAGGCATATCCCACTATGTTGATACGAAAGAATGTCGGTAATGAGTTTCCACTCTTTTCTTTTAAGTAAGGTGAGCGGGGCAAGATCTTGATAGATCGAGAGGTTGTGCTTGCGGATTTGATGGGGCCTTCCCTGCTGCGCCATAGGCACGCTTCTTTGGTGTGGTAATAATGGAACCTGATTATGATGTCCCTGGGTTGGGTGTTTTCTGCACTTCTCATGTGGATTGCCCTGTGAGCCCTGTCCAGCAACCACCTTTCAGTCGGGATGTCGGGCAGTGGCTTTAGTATTGCAAGCACCAGGTCCATGACGATTAGGTAAGTCTTCTAGTACAGCTTCTGTGAATGCCAGGCATGTGGTTAGAGCCGTATCGTGTTTGGCTAATGCGTTGTGGGCACCTAACACAGTTTCCACTCTTTGCTCCAAAATGGCGGTTCGTGTCCCCAGAGCTTAAATTTCTGCCTTCACTTCCTGTGAGCTCCCCCTGATTTCGGCAGCTAGGTAGGTGCTAACTTCTTTGAGCTTGGAAAGTATTTGGGCTGGATCTGGGGGCTGAGTGAACAGCAGCTGGAAGGCCTCCGAACCTGTCGGGGAGGGAAGTCTTAGTGGACTCAGTCCACCGCCATCTTGCGCTTCGTGTTGCACAGCATGAGAGGCCGTAAACATTCCCACCACCGTGTTTGTCAGTTTGTGGTGCTTCTTGGAGGGCTTTCGAGGGAACCTCATCCATGGTGCAGGATAGGATCTCCAAAAGGTGCTATTTCTAATGCCATTGTGCTTAATTTGCTTTTGGCAAGAGGTCTGGTGAGGATCTCTAGCAAGACGTGTCCAGCTTGTTCTCCAGTCAGGCCACGCCCCCAGGTAACTTTAAGATAACATTTGAAAAAGCATTTTAGTTTGGAGTGGTTCTCCAACTTTTATCTGGGCTGCTTGTCAGTCATTGTTATAAAATATGTCCTTTGCACCTTGCAGTCAACATTAAGAAACCATGCAGAGAAGAGGAGAAATGAAACAATGTTTTATTTATCCTCTTTATTTGTATTGTTTGAATGGGCTTACCTTATCTGAACTGGACTGTGATAAAAAGGTCAATACAAATTATAGGCAATTTTCTGTGTTTTATTTAAAAGTGTAATTATCAGTGATAATTCCCCTTTTAGCACAATGATTCGAGTTAACCCTTCCTCTCATCACAAAATGAAAAGACTTAAGGCTAAAAGTTGGGTATAGCTCAGCCATAAACAGTGTGTTTCTAATATGGATATTGGCCAGTAGGAAGAGTGTCACAGGTACCCAAGTCAAGTTATGAAATATCCATCCACATTTTGTGTATCTAAATGATAGTCCAATCATAAAAGATCAATTTAACTTTTATGAGTCTGTATTATGATATAGATAGTATCGTTATCTGCAATGTTTATATATGTCCCTGGGGTATGGGGTATGATATAAAAGCAAAGCTTCTAGTGTAAAAGAAATGATATCAACAGTTAGTGCCTTTATGTGTAAAGGTACCTGTTGTCAATACGGTTGAATTCTGGAACCGTCCCACCAAAGCGTGAAAGAGTGTTCCATACATCTCTAACATTACTCCTCATCTTCCATCCCTATTCTCTGTGAACTTCTTACCACTCACTGAGAATATTGAACCAAATGTTCTAGAACCCACATTTCTTGGACAGGTAGAATTACAGTTTTAAAATTGAACATTCTATCACAAATCCTTTACCTCCTACATATTCTTCAGTTTTTATAAGATGAAGAAAATGTTTTTCATCTTTGTCTGAAGAAGAAGACCTTCTAGAGTTAAATACGACACTCTCATCCTCACCAAAACAAAAAGTGGACTCTCTCACCTTCCCTTCAATCTTTATAGCTTCTCAAATAATGTGACTAGAAACTACCCTGAGTAGCACTCAAAGAGCAAGCAGGTCTGCAGCCCCTAGTAGCCTTCCTCACTCAAGACATGAAAAAACACCTGAACAGTCCCACCTTGGACTGTTGACCAAATCTCTTATATACCATCATATTAGCTCCCATCCTTACCCCTTGCTAACACATTCTGACTCCTTCCCAGTCTTCTTTACCACGTGAAATGCAGGATTTTCTCACCATCTCTCCCCTTGTGACACCTTCCAACCCACTGGAGACCCTTCTCTGTGGCACCCTGACTTTTTTTAAAAAAAAAACTATTTCACAACACCAGAACCATAACCTAAAGTATCTAATTTCTCCACAATAACTTGCTGGATTATTCTTCCACAAGATACTTTCCTTCATTCCTTCATGTTCCTACTCAATGGATCAATATTTTCACATTGACTCTCCACAGCTCTCTCAACTGCTCTTTGCAAATGCAGGCATATAGACTACTCACATAGCGATGCAGAATCCTGATAATTATTTTTTATTGACTGAATTATCTCTGCCTTCCAGATATACAGGTAAGTATCCAACAACTATACAGAGAAAAAGTAATGATAATAATCTGACAAATGGATTATCCTCCAAATGCTATAATAACATCTATAATATGCACATATTCTGCTCAATTTGTGCACCGTAGTAAAATTAAAATCTCTTTAAGAGGACATTCAGCTCTGAAATGGTTTACTGTAAAAACCTTATAAAATTTTACATTTATTATTCACTTGGTTCAACAGAATTTTTAGAGAAAATGAAATATTCACACATTATCATTCAAATGATTTACAATTCAATATGCCTTATGCTTTCGCAATAGTAATGTCATTCTGACATTAAACTGATTTGAATTGTTGTTAAATATTCTATAGCCAACCATTTTAGATGCATTTGCCATAAAAAGCACATACTGAAAGGTTAGAGGAACAACAAAGCATTTAGGGCAATTAGCCTTTTTATGTTGCATAAATTCAAGGAATACGAGCAATAAATGTCAAGTAACAAGCATAATAAACATCAGTACCTTTCAGAATATAAACTAGCAGTTTGAACATGAAGGAAACACATGATCGTACAGTTTTGATATTATTTTGGAAATATCAGTCATGTGCCCAAACTAATCTGAAATCCTAAATGTGTCAATGTTAGGAAATGTACATAGAAACATGTAATTTCCGATTCCTGTTTTATCCAATTGGTTTGTAGCTAATACTTTTTTTCACTTTCTGCAAAAAGTCATTCTGACATGTATCTCTTTTTATTCATTCATTCATGTATTCATTCATTCACCAATTTATTCATTGATTAATTAATTTATTTAATCGACTCTAAAGATTTTGACCGAGAAATAATTATTTACAGTAAGTGAGAATAAAGTGGGGGAATTATCTGCCTAAAGAGGTTGTTTTATCAGATTCTGTAAAGATATTTAAAGAAAAGCAAGATGCCTTTTGGAAGAAAACATATTGTTCAATAAAATAATAGTTATAGTTAATATAGTTAATAGTTAATATTATTTTAGAGTGAAGGGATTATTTTTCAAATTTTCTGGCACAGCAGGAAGTTGTTTCTGATTGGGTATTTCACTTCCTTTTGTAACAATATCAAAAACAGAAATGACTAGAAGACAGAACTTGGTGGACTTGAGTCTTTTTTTCAGTCTATAATACTTTATAACAATGAAACTATGAATCCCTATGCTTATAAACTGTCTGTTAGGTGCCTGAAAGAATTACATTCTAAACAAACATGGCCCAGTGTTTTTTTGTTTTTAACTATATCTGTCTACCTGGGGGCTAAACAGACTTTGCATTTGATGCATTTGTGGCAACAACTATTTGACATTTAGAAATACCCAGTAAAACTAAACTCCATATTTAACAGCAATGAAGAAATATGAGGTGACAAATATCTTTCACAACCACTATATCATTCTACTTGAAGATGATGAATGCTGATAGATTATTTTTTCATACCTTGCAAAGAGCACAGCACGATCTGGCTTTATTCAAAACAATTACCATCACAATTGTTTTATAGTTAAGCAGGGAGGAATAATACGAGCAGACAGGGACTGAGATGAGTTTTTCGCCTATATTTATGGGTATTGACTGTGATGGGTCATAACTGTATAAAATTATATTGGGATGACTGATAAGAAAGTGGAAGTTGAAAAGAACCTTGTCTGTTAAAAAAAAAAAAAACAATTTATTCTAAATTCTTCACTTTGAGATATGCAATAAGGTTATTAGACATACATATTTGCTAATGTAAACAATGCACCTCCTACTTGTAACGGCACCCTCAGCATAAAAGGGTTAAACCGCCGTTTAGTAGATCTTCCCTTCCAGAGACACAGGCACAGCTACTGCAGAACACCAATCCGCCGAACAGGAAACCATATGAATGCCGTAAACAGCCGAATAGGAAAAACCATACGAATAGGTTTACACTCCTAGCAGTCAAACTGGAACAGCATACAATACTTCCCCCCAAGAACGAGACAAAGCTCCGTGTTGAGGGTCAAGCAGTGAACAGACAGGGCTGTGGGTTTATTGGGCTTATGTAACCATTCTTACACATTAGTACCACCCACAGGGTTTTGGAACACAACCAATAAACACATACAATACACTCAGACACTCCCACACAAAATCCTCCCCTCTGCCTGTGATACAATTACCTTACACAATGGGTAATGTAATTATAACAAGCAGAGAAATAAAATTTTTCCACATTATTCATAACTTGAAAAGTATGCACCACATTCACATAAAACTTACATTTTCAGAATCAGCATACTCCAAATACAAACATACGTCAAATTCATACAAATTGGTCCAATGGTTCAAAAGATAGATCGTAGTCCTTTGTGACCAAAGGAAGCATGGCTTTTCTGCCCAAAACCAGTTCCACAGAGTCTTCTATCCTGGAGATAATTGTGAAGTAATCCAATTATCTCCAAAGACAGAGGCAAAACTCCATTGAACACATGGCAGCAAAAGACAATAAAACACATAAAAACATATAACTGTGCAGCCATTGCACAAAACAAGTACATTCAACATATCCCCAGATAGCTCAGATCTGAGCGCACATTATTACTGAATGGCGCTCAGAGCACACACATACAGTTCAATTGCCATGGAGCCAAAGTCTTTCCCATAGTCTTTCATTATACGAATGGGCTCCATGGCATAGCTATCTGGGGTATCACTGCTCAAACAGGGCAAGCACCAAATGACCTGGCTTTCATCTCTTTGCAGGGGAAAATCAAGCCTTTTAACATGGGGCCATAATCCAAAGGCAAAAGGCGAACAACCAGGCTACTCCAATGCAATGTTGCGAGATTGGTCTCGTCACACTACTCATTTAGTAAACTGTAAAATAAACATCTTAAAACTACCCTGAAGCAGGGGAGTCTTGTAGCAGCACATGAAGAGGAACAAGTAATCCCCGAGCTCTCCAAGACAGTGACTCAATGCAGTGTGGCATACAACCTGAGCTACTTAACATTGGCACCTAAAGGGGCCCTCCTGAATACAATGACGATGAACACTAACCCTGTTTTATTCTTCCACCTAGTACAGCCAGGGACTCTTCAGTGAGGAAAATGCTGAATGATTTGAAGTCCTCCTTACAAGCAGACTTCTCCAAATTGACCTCAGACATTAGATCGGACATCTTACCTGGAAGAAAAAAATGAGGAAATAAAAGATGCCCATAATTCCTTGGATGATGCCTATACCACTTTAGAAGTAAAATAGCAGTGCCAGGAGGAAAACATAGCAGACCATGAACACAGGGTCAGATGTAATAACATTAGGATATGAGGAGTTTCCAAGGAGTTTAAACAACAGGATTTGGTGGAGTATGTGTTAGATTTATTGAAATGCCCTATCGAATCTGAGAGACTCAGAGTTAACTTTAGATTGTGTCCATCACTGGCCAAAACCGAAACACCTGTCAGTCACAGTGACATGTGATGTTATCACTAAAGTTTCCTATTTTGTATAAAGGAATGTATCTTTTATTTGTTTATTGACCTGGCACAGGTACCCAGTCCGAATACAAGGAGCTCCATTACAGTCACCCAACTTCTTTTCGATGGGTGGTGGGCAACAAATAATTACGGAGGGTCTCAATCCCTAGTATAAACTATTGACCTTTCTACATAAGCTCTTTCATCTTGAAACCCTAGTAGGTAAGTGGTATTAATAGCTGGGCAAGTAGATGTGGCTTGCAATTGATGAATGGTCGGAAGCTTTTCCAATCTCTTGATCCATAACCTTGACCAGCTCTTGAAAAAGAAGTGCAACACATGTCAAGTGATGGTGAAAATTAGTATTTTCCATCAGGACTCTCAATAGGAGAAAAATTACTTTCTTACCTTTATTTCATTATTTTGGGAAATCTTTTACTTCAACCAATTATTTGATATTATTTATATGAAATGGGGTTTTATGTGGCAAATATGCTATTAGACATGTTTTATTTAATTTGGAAGGTATAATTATTTTTTTGTCGATGGAACAAGTACTTTTTTACAGTTCTTAGATATGTCAAAAAGAAATAGTTGAGGTCTTGAAGGCCTCCACTACAAAACAACCTATAATTATATACGTTGGCCTAATAATTGCTATCACAAATTATTCATCTCAGTATCTTCTCTTACACAAGTATTGCAATGCCTATGTTCCTGTAGAAAACATTAAACGAAAAATAATTTTATAACATTAGATGTCATTAGTTAATTGAAATAAATGTAGCGTATATTCATATAAAATATTTTAAGCAATTTATTTTAAAGTCCATTAGACTAGCTCATTGGAAAATAATTGAAAGGACATTCTGCAATTTTCATGTGAAACCTAAGCTTAGCAGTCCTCCTGCAGATTTTTGATTTACCTTAATATTCCAGCTTCTGTTCAATCCTTTTGAGCATTTCTAAATCTTTTTCAAGGTCTTAATCATAAGGTAATTATTATGTAGCCCATTCTTTTCTGTTGCACTGCATATAAAGGAATAACCCATAATACCAATTCCTAAAATAATGTATAATAATGTATAAAATAATGTGTTTGTGTGTGCCATTTTCAATATATTGTTTTGTAATTGGACCCGTATTATAAATTAATATATTTAAAGGGTTACTAAAAATCTTATTTGCATTCTTTTTTTTTTTTTTTTACACAAACAATTTCTTATTAGGCATTGTGACGAAGTGCACTTCGCCACTTGGTCCTGGAGAGGCCTGCTTGCCAGCCTCCTGCTCTGCGACTATGGCCCCTTGGAGATTGTACCCGTCCATTTGGGCTTATGGACTTTTATTGTACGGTGCTGGCCCTTTAAAACCAGTGTATGGACATATTGAAACTTTTTGGACACTTTTTCTTCCCCTTGGAATCCCTGGGAAGGTGTGGCTCTTCTCCTCACCCAGCTCCATTGTTCTCCATCAGGGAGTTGTCCCAGGGACACTGCCAGACCAGTGGGAACTAGTTTGGGCAGGAAAAGCCATGCTTGCAAGTGATAACAAAGGACTTCGACCTAACTTTTAAACCCCTGATCCTATTCAATTTTGGATATGTTTGTCCTCAAGTTATACTGGTTATAATAATATACGTTTTATGTATGTACGATGTAAACTCACAAAGTTATAAAAATTTATAAAAAGTGTAACTTTTCAGCTTGGAGATAATTGAGAAGATACAGTAATTGACCCAATTATCTCTTAAGCAGAAGGGAGGAATATGCTGGGTATGTTTCTATTGTCCCATCGTGTCTGATTGGCTGCTGTACTTGCATTGTATGTGTTGTAATGTGTTTATTGGTTGTTCTGAAAAACCCTGTGGGTGGTACTATAAATGGAAAACCTGCATAAAAGAAGGCCCTTTGGTGCCAAGTAAATTCAGTTCTTCTTCACCCTCAATCTAGAGTCCTGTCTCTTATTGGGGGGATTGCAATATCACTACAAGGGATTGCCATGCTCTGCATGCACTACTAAGCTCTTTTAAGAGCTTGTTCCTGCCTTGCTCTCTGGAGGAGTCTACAGTGGTTATGGTGTCTGCTGCAGTGCTTGGAGCCTCAGGAAGCGCTACGAGCATCCTTCAATGGAGGTACCCAGTCGAGGTGCCAGGTGATCCGTTACAGGCATTATTATTATTTAGGTCCCTATTCGGGCGTGTGGTGCAATTGATTGGTGTTTGTTGCCTTTCTGATCACTGGGATCAGAATGACACTTTGATTTGTTTTTCTTTTTTAGTCTCCTTGTGCCCATTATAGGTGCAGGGTGTATAATATAGTTGGTTGTGGTTAAATGTTTTGTGTGCAAATTAAAAAGAGAGCTAGGCCTGAGAGCCACTAGTGTCTTTATAAAGACAAGAGCAATCACATTGCAGGTAGAGGTGCATACCTGCCTGGAAGGAGAGCTGCAGGGGAATAGGCAGATGTGCATACCTGCCTGAAAGGAACGCTGCAGAGGAATAGGCAGAGGAGACGCTACCTGCCTGGAAGGAGAGCTGCAGAGGAATAGGCCGAGGAGATGATACCTGCCTGGAAGGAAAGCTGCAGAGGAATAGGCAGAGGAGATGATACCTGCCTGGAAGGAAAGCTGCAGAGGAATAGGCAGAGGAGACGCTACCTGCCTGGAAGGAGAGCTGCAGAGGAATAGGCAGAGGAGACGATACCTGCCTGGAAGGAGAGCTGCAGAGGAATAGGCAGAGGAGATGATACCTGCCTGGAAGGAAAGCTGCAGAGGAGTAGGCAGAGGAAACGATACCTGCCTGGAAGGAAAAGACCTCAGTCAAGCTTCGGCGACTGGGGCTGAAGCATCCCAGGGTCAGGGCAAGCCGCTATCAAGCAGACTGGGTGGAGGTACTCGGTTGGAGTACAGGAGCTCCATCACAGACTTGTTATCTTAAATGTTTTGCGTTTCTTCCTTACTTATATGACCTTCCCTGTTGGTTTTGCTGATTATTCAATTTCCTTTGGAATTTACTGCTGGTAATGACTATAAACTCTGTAATAAAGTTATTACAGGATATAATACATCTATAGTCATCAATGAAGGTCACCGAATATTTGTTCTCAGTGTGAGTTGGGTTCACCATTGGTTCTTACATGTATCTCTGTGAAAGTTCTGTGGGTTTCTTTATAGACTTTTCAAACTGATGTATGTGTGGATTTGGTTTGATGCAGATTTAATGAGCGTTTGCCATAAGAGCATTATCTTGCCCATTTTTTATTACACTTTTCAAATTCCTTTATAACTTCTGGAGCAAAGTTAATGGGCGGCCATCTTGTTCGCACGAGGAGAGCCAGCGGGACTTGGTCGTCGAGTGTCTGGAACTAAAATCAGACACTCAATCTCACGAACTACCGCTGGAAACTACCGAACGCCGGATTCTCATATTTCCCGAACAGCCAGGAAAGCCTCATTCGGTAGTTCTGTGCGAACGGACAAGGGGAGCAATCGCTACTATGGGCCAAGGGGATCCATTCGGGACTTTTGTTAGTTTTTTGCAGTTTTGTGAATTGACCGACCGCACACGCTGAATTCATGGAACTGTTTCGGGCAGGAGCTGCGTGTGTGATCGGTAAAAGGGACCCTCCACACTTTTTCAGAACCCCTGAACTGATCTGGGTGAAATTTGGATATGATTGTCCCCCAGATCGGGGCTATCACTCATTTGTGGGGAAAGGGGTGTTCTAAGTTTTGGGGAAATTGTGTGCTCTATGCCTGGAGATAATTGGTTTATTCCTTAACTTATCTCAATATCTCCCAGGCAGAGAGGAGGCGTGTATTACTGTAAATCTGTGTGTTGATTGGTTATTGTCTTTGTTTGCTGTGGGAGGTCCTCTTGCAGGAGGATTTCTCAAAAAAGCCTGTGTGTTGTCAATAAAAGTTATTCCTGTTACACCCTTCATGAAGTCTAGGCTCATGTTTGGGGGATAGTCTACTTGCTGGGAAGAATCACCTTGGAATTGCATTTCATCTATCTTATTCCTCTACTCCTGCTGCAGCTATAATCACTCATGCTCAGCTGTTGGGAGAGGGAACTAAAGACCGCAGCACCATAACCACTGCAGGTCTTAACAGTGGTATTTGATCAATCACTGTGAATCGAAGTGCTGGAATTGTAAAAAGGTTTCTCTGTCTTGCCATCCCTGAAGGCAGTAGTAATGGTTGAACAATGCCCTCTGATGCACTCTCTTGACAGATTGATTTACCAACGTAGGGTAGCCCAGAGGGACATGTGATTATATTGATAACATGAACCGAGGTACAGGTAATATTGTGTTTAATGGATATTTCTATTATGTGGATGGACAAACATGCTTCCCCTATCAAATAGCTGCAAGTGACACAGCCAGTACATTTGTAACAACCAGGTTTAATAATCTTCTGAGAAATTTTATAACAATGTTTAGAATCAGTCAGTACTAAAATGTCTCTGATGTTTTTTTTACACTGTATTTCGAATATTCGGAGTGGCTGAATTGTATGTGAGAGGTAGAACAATTCTATTCTCTCTGTACTGGTATTTCCTTGTTGTAAAATATAAGCTTGCCGAATCTTAAAAACACGTTCCTGTGCTTCATGTAATGTTTAGTGTATCCACGTTCACGAAAGTGTCCCGTCATTTCTTCAAGTTGCGGCTGTCGTATTTGATTGTTACTGTTGTTGCGAAGTACAGGAAGATATTGTGATACTGAAAAAGATTTTATGATATGTGGATGGTGAAAACTGCTTTAATCCCCCCCATTAAAAATAAACAAACACACAAAAGAAAAACAGAATTCTCGCTGAATTCCAATCATCTTAATGTGAAGTCATCAACCTCAATCAAATGCTTCTCACAGAGACGCATTGCAGACACATACTGTATGTGCAGTCAGTCTAATGCTTCTCTGTGAGATGGAAATAATGATGCATGAAATTCAATGAAGTGAGAGTTGATGGTGAATTTTAAATGTTAGGCCTTTAGAAGCTGGAAGCGTAGCTGACTAGGTGCATTTTTTTAATTCAGCTATTTTGTCCTGAAATATTAAATTCATTTTAAATTAACTGTTATTGATTTTGGCATATACACACACTCTGACACACACAAACACTGTCACATGCACACACCATGACACAGATACACACACTGTATTAATAAGAGAGGTGGGCACACCCAGTTAACCGCCATGAACACTGAACAAAGAAAACGAATACAGATAAGGGTGCTCACTGCAAAAGCCCCATTTCCATAAGCCCGCTAATATAATCATATAATACTGAAAGGAGGAGCACAACACAGACACACACACTGACATAAAAACACACACACTGACACACAGACTTGTGCGCACACACAACACAAACACACTGACACAGATACACATTGAAGCACACTGACATATACACACACACACACACACAGACGCACACCCTGAAACAAACACACACACACAATCTGACATACACATACAAGTGATTTTTTTTATCTCTCTGTTAGCTTACCTTGGAGTCCTGATCCTGCTGGCTTGTGGGAGTGAGGGGTCTGGAGCAGCTCTTTGTGCTCCTCTCCCCTCATGCTTCGGCTTCCTCCTGTCCTTCCCATGCTGTCTCCCTTCATGAAGCTGGAAGAAAGTGACAGACTGTAACTTCCTCCCAGCCTGCCGACACTACAGGGCGCCTGACCGGGCCCCTGTTAAGCAGAAATGTTTTCTGTTGCTATAATGATAGCACTGGGGAAACATTTTACGGCGCCCCTACGTGCCCATCGGGGAGCCCCAGGGCACCGCGGCACACAGTTTGGGGAACTGCTGGAATAGACAATCAATAACAATTTAAATGGATCTTTTATAATGTAATATTGTTGATTGAAGTGAAAGGCCATTAAGGTGTATCTTTAATAAGTGATCCAAGACTATAGTTACCAAATGTAAAACCCCATTCAACGTATTAATTAATTTCAAATAAGGGGCAGTACATTCCTTGATTTAGTATTTATAAATGTTTTTGGGTCAATATGTTATAGAAAACAATCTAGATGCAAGCGAACATAGAATATTGTCATTAAAAATCTGACAAATGGAAAGTATAGTATCGAGGGACTGGATTAGATTCTTACAAGAGGCTAGAAAGTACCGTAGGGAATTTTATTCCATAAAGCAAATGTGATAAATAAATTTCTATTCTTATTGAAGATTCTTATAATAAAGGATATCTTATTAACCCCTTCCCGACCGTGGACGTACCAGGTAAGTCTGACAAAAAACAATTGTTAACGATCTCAGATGTACCTGGTACGTCTGCGGCAAATAGGCGCCATTTACTTACCTGGACTGGGGATCCGCTACGATTCCGGTCAGGGGGGACTGCCAGAGAGCCCAGCAGTTATTATTTACTAGCTATATATACTAGCTTTGGCAAGACTGAATTACCCCATTTTGAATATCCTGGGTTGTCTACTTTTTCAAATGGTATGTCATAGTGGAATTACTTTTCATTTCTGGACTGCCATACCGTCTTAAAGGCAACATAGCCAATCTGGCAAATAATTAGCAAAAACAGAAATTGGCAAATCTTATTTTTGACCCTGTAACTTTCCATGACACCCTAAAACCTGTACATGGGGTGTACTGTTTTACTTGGAAGACTTTGCTGAATACAAATATTAGTGTTTCAAAACAGTAAAACATATCACAGCGATGATATTGTCAGTGAAAGTGAACTTTTTTGCATTTTTCACACACAAATGTTACTTTCACTGATGATATCATTGTTGCGATATGTTTTACTGTTTTGAAACACTAATATTTGTGTTCAGCGAAGTCTCCTGAGTATAACAGTACCCCCCATATATAGGTTTTATAGTGGTTTTTGAATGTTACAGGGTCAAATGTAAAGCTTGAATTTCCATTTTTTCACTTAGAAATTTGGCAAATTGGTTACGTTGCCTTTGAGAGCGTATGGTATCCCAGGAATGAGAATGAACCCCATGATGGAATACCATTTGCAAAAGAAGACAACCCAAGGTATTGCAAATGGGGTATGTCCAGTCTTTTTTAGCAGCCACTTAGTCACAAACACTGACCAAACTTAGCGTTCATAATTGTTTTTTACATTTTTAACACACAAACAAATACAGTTGCAAGAAAAAGTATGTGAACCCTTTGGAATGATATGGATCTCTGCACAAATTGGTCATAAAATGTGATCTGATCATCATCTAAGTCCCAACGATAGACAATCACAGTCTGCTTAAACTAATAACACATAAAGAATGAAATGTTGCCATGTTTTTATTGAACACACCATGTAAACATTCACAGTGCAGGTGGAAAAAGTATGTGAACCCTTGGATTTAATAACTGGTTGGACCTCCTTTGGCAGCAATAACTTCAACCAAATGTTTCCTGTAGTTGCAGATCAGACGTGCACAATGGTCAGGAGTAATTCTTGACCATTCCTCTTTACAGAACTGTTTCAGTTCAGCAATATTCTTGGGATGTCTGGTGTGAATCGCTTTCTTGAGGTCATGCCACAGCATCTCAATTGGGTTGAGGTCAGGACTCTGACTGGGCCACTTCTGAAGGCGTATTTCCTTCTGTTTAAGCCATTCTGTTGATTTACTTCTATGCAGGGCCGCCATCAGGGCATGACAACCGTAACGGTTGTCATGGGCCCGGCGGTCCTGGGGGGCCCGGACTGCTAAGGTCGTCCGGGCCCCACATTCAGTGGGTACATACCGGGTCGCAGGAGGTCCTGCGACCCCGGTATGTACCCACAGGGCCAGCCTCTTCTCCTGGGGGGCCCAGCAGCCGGTCACTTCAGGGCCCCCCAGAGGCTGGCCCTGACAGACGGCCGGCGCGCGAGGGAGCACTCTCTGTGTGCTTCCTCTTCAGCTCCCTCGCGCAC
>OW240916.1:309856659-309959966 GCA_933207985.1 Pelobates cultripes | reverse complement strand
GGTTAATGGTGCTCCGGTCTGCCTCTGTATTAGAGGCAGACCGGGAGCACCCGATCAGGCTGCCCAGCACATGTGCTCGCTCTGACAGCATGTCAGAGCGAGCACATGTGCTTAGTATACTCACCTTCCGCCTCCCTGCACTTCCTGGTTCTGTGTGAAGTGCAGGGAGACGGATCAGTGATGATGATCCTGCCCCCTGTTGAAAAAAAAATAAAGTTAATTTAAAATCTCACCCCCCTTTACCAATTTTAATAAAAAATTAACCCCTTCCCTGCCAATTGATCACTGACTACAGTGATCAATTGGCATGGATTACATTTTAATGTCATCTGATTATTATTTTTTTAACCCCTGAGGGTTAATTATTATTTTTTTAACCCTCAGGGGTTAAATTTATTTAATTAATTTAAATATTTTAAAATTATATATTTAGCTAGCTGGGGTGGGTGAAAGTTAGTGGGGAATTGGGGGATTTTGTGTTAGGCTAACTAGGGGTTAACGTTAAAAAAGTTTTAAAATAAACTTTAAAAAGTAAAAAATTAAGCTAAAAAAAGTTTTAATAAAGTTTAAGTAAAAAATAAAAAAAACCCTTTACCCAGTCCAAATAAAAATTAACCCCTTCCCTGCCAGTCTATCATTTTATAATTATATATTTTGCTAGCTGGGGTGGGTGGGAGTTAAGGGAAAATGGGGAATTTACTGTTAGTGCTGCTTACTGCTAGTTAGGAAAGTTTAAAAAAAATTAATAAGCAAAACAAAAGTTTAAAAACTAGTTTTTAAAAGTAAAAAAGTTTCAAAAAGTAAAAAAATACATTTAAAAACACTCATTACCACTACACCTGGAACAAACTAGAGAAAAAATGATTGCACGCTAAGGTTTTAAAAATATGCCTTTTGAATTCCCCCAGGGTGTATTCTTTAATAAATAGGATGTGTTTGTGGGGAAGTTTCAATAACCAACCGTCTAAACTACTCCAAATTGGAACATGGAAAAAACTGAATGGCTGCGTCTCAAATGCGCCCCTTCAACATCCACATATACCTGGCAAAGGTACATATGGGGGTATTGCTGTACTCAGCCGACATAGCTGAGCAACATATGAAGTATTATACAGTCATAGCACACATAAGGTTTGCAAAATATACTGTGCAAACTCACTTTGTGTGTCAAAAAGGCAGAAAAAACGCTTATTACCACTACACTTGGTACAAGCTAGCGGAAAAATGATCCCACGCTAAGGTTCAAAATATCCCTTTTGAAATACACTGGGATGTCTTCTTTAAGAAATGGTATGACTTTATGGGGTATTTGGATTATATAGCCTCGTAAAATACTCTAAAATGGGACATGGGCACAGCGTAAAAATTTAAAGTGTGAAAAAAACTGGAATGGCTGTGTCCCAAATGTGCCCCTCCGATGTCCACATCAGTGGTGTATCCTGGTTTTGTGCTGCCCTAGGGAGGACAAAACTCGGCACCCCCCTCCCCCCGCACCACCCTCACCCAACCCTTCCCCCCCGCCCCACCTTCTAAATACACACACACACACACACACAGACACACACATACACAGTCAGACACAAACACACACACAGTCAGACACAAACACACACACACAGTCAGACACACACACAGTCAGACACAAACACACACACAGTCAGACACAAACACACATACAGTCAGACACAAACACACACACACAGTCACACACAAACACACACACAGTCACACACACACACAATCAGACACAAACACACACACACAGTCAGACACACACACACACACACATACAGTCAGATTACAAACACACAGTCAGACAAAACACACACACACACACACAGTCAGACACAAACACACACACACACAGTCAGACACAAACACACACACAGTCAGACACAAACACACACACACAGTCAGACACAACACACACACACACAGTCAGACACAAACACACACACAGTCAGACACAAACACACACATAGTAAGACACAAAACACCCACACAGTCAGACACACACACACACACACACACACACAGTCAGACACAACCACACACACACAGTCAGACACACACACACAACACACAGTCAGACACACACAAACACACAGTCAGACACAAACACACACACACGTAGTCAGACACACACACACACACACACAGTCAGACACACACACACACAGTCAGACAAAACTCACACACACACACAGTCAGACACAAACACACACACACACACAGTCAGAACACACACACAGTCAGACATACACACAGTCACACACACAGTCAGACACAAACACACACACAGTCAGACACAAACACACACACAGTCAGACACAAACACACACAGTCAGACACACACACACACACACAGTCAGACACACACACACAGTCAATAATATAGTCAAAGTTGGAAGCGCACTCTACCCCTCACTATTGATTCCAGGGTGCTTCTTGGAAAGTCCCAGTACCCAAACAGGACCAATAATAGACAATTGTAGAAATAATCCAGGCACTCCAATAGATTCCAAATTTCAAGGCAATTTATTCGAACCAGGAACTACAAAGCAACGTTTCAGCCCTAACAGGGAATCTATTGGAGTGCCTGGATTATTTCTACACACACACAGTCAGACACACACACACAATCACTCACATTAACACTTTTTTTTTTTTTTTTAACCCGCCCCCCAGCCTCCTTACCTTTGGGAGTGCTGGGGGGGTTCCTCTTTCTCCATGGTGGTCCAGTGGCTGCCGGTCGGGCTGATGGGCTGGCGGGCGGTGCTGGACGGGCGGCTGGCGAGGGAGCACTTCCTCTGAGCTGACTGCTCAGCTCCCTCGCGCGCCGCAGAGTGAGGCTGGGAGCCGGAATATGACGTCATCAACCCGGCTCCCAGCCTCACTCTGCGGCACGCAAGGGAGCTGAGCAGACCGCTCAGAGGAAGTGCTCCCTCGCCAGATGCCCGCCCGCCCATCAGCCCGTGCTGCCCGCCCATCAGCCCGCGCTGCCCACCCAGCCCGGCACGTCTGTTAGCCGCAAGGCTAACCAGGCATTTGCCCTGGGCATTTGGGGGCGGTGTTTTTTGACACCCCCTGAAAAATGCCGCCCAAGGCAAATGCCTTGTTTGCCTCACGGCTAATACGTCCCTGGTCCACATATACCTGGCAAAGGTACATACGGGGGTATTGCTGTACTCAGCCGACATAATTGAGCAACATATGAAGTATTATACAGTGGTAGCACACATAAGGTTTGCAAAATATACTGTGCAAACTCACTTTGTGTGTCAAAAAGGCAGAAAAAACGCTTATTACCACTACACCTGGTACAAGCTAGCAGAAAAATGATCCCACGCTAAGGTTCAAAATATACCTTTTGAAATACCCTGGGGTGTCTACTTTAAGAAATGGTAGGCCTTTGTGGGGTAGTTTGAATTTAAAACCTGCGAAGATGCTTGGAAATTGCACATAGGCCCAGCATCAAAATTCAAAGTTCGGTAAAAACTGATATGTCTTGGTCTCCTATATGGCACTGTAGCTTCACGAAATAGTGCCAAAGACATTCATTGGGGGTGTCTTTTTACGCAGAGGACTTAGCTGAGCATAATTTGGGGGTTTTGAACTTAGTGGCACATATGAAATATACAAAATGCCCAGCAAAAATGCAATCCGTATGTAAAAAATCCACAAAATTATTTTTTACCACATACTTTGGCATATATTGGTGAATAAATGGGGGCATGTTAAGGCACAATATGCACCTTATGAGATACCCTGGAGTGTCTTCTTTTACAAATGGTAGGCCTTTGTGTTTTTTTTTTTGAACAGTCAAACTGTTATAATATCCCAAATGGAAGCTAAGGCTCATTAAATCCGTCTCTCAAAATTCTACTGTGAATACTGAAAAGGATAGGTCTCCTATATGGCACTGTAGCTTCACAAAATAGTGCCAAAGACATACAATGGGGGTGTCCTTTTACTCAGAAGACTTAGCTGAGCATAAATGGGGAGGTTTGAACTTAGTGGCACATATGAAATATACAAAATGCCCAGCAAAAATGCAATCCGTATGTAAAAAATGCACAAAATTATTTTTTACCACATACTTTGGCATATATTGGTGAAAAAATGGGGACAATATGCACCTTATGAGATACCCTGGAGTGTCTACTTTTACAAATGGTAGGCCTTTGTGGGTTTTTTTTGAACAGTCAAACTACTATAATACCCCAAATGGAAGCATAGGCTCATTAAATCCGTCTCTCAAAATTCTACTGTGAATACTGAAAAGACAGGTCTCCTATATGGCACTGTAACTTCACGAAATAGTGCCAAAGACATACAATGGGGGTGTCATTTTACTCAGCAGATGTAACTGAACACAAAATAAAACTTTGTACAGGAATAGCACACACCAACTTTACAAAATATACATGAGAATTTCTTTGTTATAAGTTTGTGTGCCAAAAAAAAAAAAACACAATTTTACTCCAATATTTAGCAGAGGTTGGCGGTGAAATGGCTAAGTAGAAAGTGTCAAAACAACCTTAGGTAAATAGCCCGTGATGTCTACTTTATATAAATATATACTTTTGTGTGGCAATTTTGTTTTCTTTTATGGCTATTAAGCTTACAAGACAAACATACCAAATTCTAAAATCGCTCCACATTAAAGGTTTAGTTTACTCCTTGTGCTTTGTGACCTGTAACTACCAAAAAAAACTTAAAATCCCAGACACATTATATATTCTGTAAATCAGAACAACTAAATGAATTTATTTTTAATTACTTTCCTCAACCTGCACTAATTGTGTACACATTATTATTGCAAAAACTGTAAAAAAAAACACAAAATGTTTATTTTTTTTGCATTTTTCTGTATTTTTTTATAATAAATAATCATTTATATCTATATGTATGTTACATCAAATTAAAGCCCTTTCTGTCCTTTAAAAAACGGTGTATAATATGTGTCGGTGCAATAAATTTGTAAAATGCAAATTGCAGTTGAACGCAAACAGCAAAAAATTAAAAAAATGCTGTTGTCATTAAGTGAAAGACAAGCTTTTGAAGCTCTGTCCTTAAGGGGTTAATCCATAGAACTTGTCAACGTTTCAGTTTACATCAGTAAATTTTCATCAGAACATTGATGTCCTGATGAAAGTTTGCTGATGCAAACTGAAACGTTGACAAGTTCTATGGATTAAAACCCTTTTCGTTTTTTACAGGTCCTTGAGTGCTGGCTTCATTTGGCAGATTTTACATATAGTACATGTTTTGTCCTGATGAAAGCTCCATGTGGGAGCTGAAACGTTGACTTTTTAAATGGATTGAATAAAAGTAAAATTTTATTTGAAAATCTCTATAAAGTCCTTGGAGTGCGGTCATTTCTGCTATGTCTATATATAATATATATATAAATATATATATATGTATATCATATATATCGCCATACTAAGTGTATTTTTGTATTAATATATACATATATTAATATTAAAATACACTTAGAGTCATATTACGCACGTGTATATATATATATATATATATATATTTATTATGAAAATAAATAAATTAAAAATAAACTGTAAAAATATAGTTTTAAAAATTATATATATCTATATCTATATATATATATATATATATATATGTGTATATATGTAATTTTATTCTAACTGTATTTTGATATATATCAAAATACAGTTAGAATAAAATTACATATATATATATATATATAATTTTAAAAAAAATATAGACGACTGTTTACATATTGGGAACGTCCAACAAAAAACGGTTGTTAAGGACCGCAGACTTACCTAGTGCGTCCGTGGCAAATAGGAGCCCTGGACTTACCTGGACTGGCGATCCTCGTGATCATGGTTGGGGGAGGACTGCAGGAGACCCCAGCAGTCCACCTGCAGCAGCTCTGGCCACCCCGGCTCTCTAGGGCCATGTGATCACCATGATCACATAGCAGCAATAGGACTCTAGGAGCTGCCAGCAGGGGGACTGTCTGAGCTGCCAGGCAGTCCCCCAGACTGCTAAAAAGTTTAAAAAACATTAAAAAAAATATATGTATATATTATACATATACAGGTGGTCCTTATTTAGCAACCTACCTGTTTTACGATGGCTTGCACTTACAACAAGGCGTAAGTGCGAGCCGTCGTGGGGATTCCCTGCTCTAATGCACATGTCTATGTTCGGGGAAACTTACCCGAACATAGACGATCGCACAAGAGCAGGGAATTCCTCAAATCTATGTTCGGGGGAAATACACATGTGAAGAGTTTTTAAGGGCTTCCTGAAAGAAATCAGTGTTAGAATGTAAAAATGGTTTGGAAATAGCAAAGTGCTACTTGTACTTATTGCCCTATGACTTTCCAAAAAAGCTAAGAATATGTTAACATTGGGTATTTCTAAACTCAGGACAAAATTTTGAAACTATTTAGCATGGGTGTTTTTTTGGCAGGGAGTTTTTTTAATTTTTTTCATCATATTGTATAATTTTTTATAGCAAGTTATATAACATGATGAAAAATGGTATCTTTAGAAAGATCATTTAATGGCAAGAACAACGGTATATAATATGTGTGGGTTTAGTAAATGAGTAAGAGGAAAATTACAGTTAAACACAAACACCGCAGAAATGTAAAAAGAGCCCTGGTCCTCAACGGTAAGAAAATTGAAAAAAGGTCTGGTCACTAAGGGGTTAAACAGTGCTGCCTGCATGTCCTATCCTCAGTGGGCTGGCCTTATTGTTGCAGGCAGCTTGGTGTGCATTCACGCCAGCCTGACCCACCATTAATTCCAAAGGACCTGCCCTCTTTTCTCACAATCGCATCACTGGCCCAACCTCTCTAGCCACCTCCCACCGGCGTTGCCAGCGTTGTTTCTCTGGTTGTCAATGTTGGGGAGTATGAATATAGCTCAGTGATGACACCCATCATTTGAATGTTGCAATAATAATGCACAGCTTTTAAAACTCAATACATGCAGTCCAATATGTTTCCAAATCAGTTATTTTAACTTATATTTTGCTAATGTAGTCATATCTCCAACACGTCCAGTCTCATTAACAAAACTTTTTAACTTTTGTGAAACATTTTGGTGGAGCAGAATATGTTAGAATTACAGATGTAGCAAATGTGTGTCATAACGTCTGATTTAAAAGTGGTCATTCAGTGCCCCCTTTATTAGCCACACACAGATATCTCATCAGCCAGTCACGTAGCAGCAACTTAGAACATAGAAACTTTCAGGAATTGTCCAGAGGTTTCATTGTTCAAATCAAACCTCAAAATGGGGAAGAAATGTCATCTATGAGACTTTTAAAGTGAATTGATTGTTAGTGCCATACGTACCTCACAAACCGCCAATCTCCTGAGAATTTCACACAACAGTTTACAGAGAATGATGGAAAAAACCTAAAAGGGTTCTTCAGGCAACGATGCCTTGTTAATTTGACAGTTAAGATTAAAATGGCTAGACAGCTTCAAGCTGACAAGAAAGTGAGAGTCATTTAAATTACCATACTTCACAGGAGTGCTGAGCACACTGGACCTCAAAGTGAGTGAACTGTAGGAACAGGCATCCTTGTTGGGTTACACCATGTCAACTAAGAGGAAACGTAGTCTGCAGTGGACACAGTTCTCCAAAACTAGGAGATGTTAAACAAGTTGCTTGGTCTGTTGTATCTTAATTTCTGCTACAATGGGCAAATTGTAGAATCGCAGTACTTAAAGGGACACTATCGGCACTTAGGTAAGGCAACACAAGAAATTCTCCAGGCACTCCAGGTGTTCAAGACGCAGTCAGTTTTAATAGAACAGAAAAAAGAGTGGCTTGAACACCTTGAGTGCCTGGAGAATTTCTTGTGTTGTCTTATCATTGTGGGATTCCTGATCCTGCTCCGGAGCACCAGGCGACTGCTGAGATTGAGTGCGGCTCCTACTGCCATTTTTGCACTATCGGCAGCTAAAACATTTCATCTCATTAAAGTGGACTGGGTGCAGTGTCCCTATCCCCTTAACCCTACAGCAGAGAAATGTTTACATTGCAGGGTTAAGACTGGCTCTAGTGGCATTCTACCAGACAGCCACTAGAGGCGCTTCTTGCAGTTTCAATACAGAAACCCCAAATAATAGTTTTGACCATCGTTAAGAATGGCTTTTCACACAGTGTTCTCAAATTGTCTGTTTCATTGAGTTAAATAGCCTTTTTGGGGAGTCTAGTTTATACACATATATACATTTATGTAGCAGCTTTGGTGACCACTGTCTTATTTACTAAAAAACCCAAACTTTTGTAAATGTCTAGCTGTAAAATGGTAATGTCTCTTGGCAATATGTTCCTTATAAAGTACAAAAATTAACTGACAACCTAGACATGAGGAGTATGAGAGGGTAGTGGAAGTGGTAGTGCTTAATACACTAAAGGAGTTTAGGCATGTGGAATAATGTGTTGGATAGACATAAGGCTATTGTAGATATAAGATAAGGCCATGGACTAATGAAAGTATTTCGAAAATTGGGCAGACTAAATGGGCTGAATGGTTCTTATCTGCCGTCACGTTCTGTTTCTAAAATCAATTATATCTAAAATCAGGGTTTATTATCTATTTTGAAGTATTTTTCTTGAGTACCAATAGTTCTATAGAAATTATCACTGCATTTAAAAAAATAATTTAATTATATTTTAATACTTAACATTAGGCTATGTATGCATTAAGGTCCATATCTGTCTTTAAAAAGCATATATAATATATGTGGGTACGTTTAATTAGAAAAAATTAACTTGACGTAAGAAGCAAATGTGTTCAAGTAGCGTCAGTCACTAACTTACGGAATATTGAAGGAAAAAAACAATCACTAACAGGTTAAATGCAACAGAAAACAGTAACATTTTGTTTTCAGTAGAAAAGGCCGAAGATACAGTAGTTGCTATGAGAATTAATGGCATTTTATGCTTTTTTTTCAGTAAATGACATTTCAGCAGCCAAGCTTCACAGGACTAGCATTAACAGATGATGTCAAGTGTAAAAAATGTTCAGCAGCTGCTAGTTTCTTATACCTGTCAAACACACGCTGAAGGAGCCCGTTGCAAAATTGTCTTAAGCCTTTTAAATCGTTCGGGGCAAATGCATCTGTTATTTTGTTTACCCAGCACTTTACATGGCGCAGATTGGAGGCATGTTTGAGAAAATCAAAACAAAAATATTAATATTAACAATATACGTTATTGTTTGTTCGGGTGGGTGTATTTTTCAGCAAGTAAAAATAGAATTGGCTTATCCAGATGGCTGGTGAGTAGGATATGTTCTAGTGTAGTAAGTATGGTATATTTTAACACACCAGACATTAAGAAATACTATAATTAGTGCTTGGAAAAAAAAGGAAATCAAATGTGTAATCCTATATTCTATTTTTAATACAGCTGGATTTTAATACATTTTTAAAAAGTACTTTATAAGGAGTTTGCATAACATAAATGATTCTAGAATATTTATTATCTAAAAATGTAATCTCTTTGTCCAGACCAGTAAGGCGTTTCTCAATGTCCAATTCCTCAGCAGAGATATGTAAGCCTTGGTGAAGTGGAATGCAGTTTTCTATAGCCGCTAAAAGCTGTACTTAAACATAATAATATACTGAGCTTCCTATAACTTAGGTAGCTCAATACCTCTAGATCTTTATACTATGTCATTAGGCCAAACACACCCAATTTTTGTATTTTAGTACAATCTAATTCCTTCGTCCATTAACAGAAATAGCAATACTTTTATTTTCCTTTTCTCAAAATGTTTTCTGTCACTGTTTCCTCCTAATTTATCATTAGTTCTTCTTTTCTTTTCCTCTGTGTTTTCCCCTATGTTTAATTCTTCAATGTTTTCCCTTTGGCTTTCTACAATTAAGTCAGGAACCTTGATAATGTCCGTCCGTCTGTCTGTCTGTCTGTCTATCTATCTATCTATCTATCTATACCCCTGTCTATCTATCCGTCTGTCCCTCTGTCCGTCCGTCCTTCCGCCCGTCTGTCCAGCTGTCCATCCGTCTATCTATTCTGATCCGATTAATAACACAACTTACATATTTCGTCAGCAAACAGCGAAGTGCAATATTGTAACATTTGTTGCTTTATCATGCAGTCTTTCTTTCAGCTCCACCCAGAAAGTTTATAATCCCAGTCTCTATCCCTCCATCAATCCCTCCCCTCAGCCAGTCACTGAATTTATACAAAAGCTTCCTACCATGAGGTCTCTTCGTATTCATTCCACTAGAATGAAAAATATTATTTTAATCTGACTTTATGTCACTGGGGCAACTCCCACTGGCTGCTTAAGGACATTAACCATAGGAAAGGACAAATATACAATACAGAGGAAATTCTCTATATTGCTATGTTTATACATTTGCCCTTCTAGGTTAACCTTTTAAAAATAAAGACAATGGACAACATCCATTATAATTAGCTGATTCTGCTCATGTTTTCATTATACATAGCCACCGTTTCATTTCTATAAATGTAGCAAAACCAAATTCAAATACAAAGTGCTTTTCATTTTAATAATAGAGTTCGTATGTTGATAAACTCTTGTGAAGCAGAACAGGTAACCCTGCTCTGCTGTGAACATGCGCTTATTACACTTATTCTGGTCTGCATTTGTTTTTCTATATTATATTTTTTTCTATGATGGGTTGATAAGATTTGATATCTCTATTAATTAGTGATTACATTGATACTTAGCATGGGTGTACTATATATCCTGTTTGGATATTATCATAGAATTTTTGATCATTTTCTGTATATTATCAGTATTTAAGTCATGCTTCGATCTGTTCTGATATGTATTGTTAGATATTGATCTTTTTTGTACCTATCTGATAATTAAAAATATTTTTTCATAATATTGGTTGTGCTCCTTGATTGGATATTTCTGGACAGGTGCTTATTAAGCCAGGCAATTTATTTATTTACTCATAAGATATTTTAACCATTAAATATACATTAAGAGTTCTATTGTTTTATTATGTTTTTATTATTATGTTATTATTTATATAGCGCAATTAAATTCTGCAGCGCTTTACAATGGGTGGACAAACAGACATGTAGTTGTAACCAGACAAGTTGGATACACAGGAACAGAGGGGTTGAGGGCCCTGCTCAATGAGTTTACATGCTAGAGGGAGTGGGGTAAAATGACACAAAAGGTAAGGATAGTATTAGACTAATGACAGTTGCAAGAGAGGAATCAGTCGGGAGCTATGTTTTCAAGTATGTCCTGTGGAGCTCATACATGGATACATAGAAACATAGAAACATAGAATGTGACGGCAGATAAGAACCATTCGGCCCATCTAGTCTGCCCAATACATATATAATAGGAGATATATACAGGGCAATTATATAATATAATAATATGCATATATTAGACATACACACAAAAAAAGATAAATTAACAATAGGCACAGTCGCTTTTTAATTGAAGATAGCTGGATTTCAGTGACTTTGACTGGTTGCAGAGGACATGAGGGGTGAAAGCGAAATGGAGTGGGCACGATGCTCAGGTTGTGTGGAAGCTTTCCAGAGAATTAGTTGTGAACCAGACGTGAAAGATGCAGAGTATGTCTGGATGAGCGAATTAGTCAATTCAGTTGTTTATTGTCAAGATGATGGGTACTGTGGTTACACTGGGGAACTAAGTGGCATAATTAATTATGCAGATTGTTGAGTTTAAATCAAAGAAAAAAAAGTTACCTTTGCTCTTCCCAAATCCCTCTGCATATTTAAACAAATGGAGGTTATTTAGTTACCTACAATGTCCATGAGAGAGTTCAGCCCACCTGCCACGTCAAAGAAGACCTCTCAGGTGGGTCCTCCACTAACCTTTCACCTTGCTCCTTGAGCTTCTGGCAAAGCTATCTCCAATGAGACAGAAAGGGGTATTTTTTTTATATACACCCCTACATGCTTATTGCCTTGACGTGGCAGGTGGGCTAAAGTCTCTCATGGCCATTGTAGAAACTAAATAACCTCCATTTGTTTAAATATGCAGAGGGATTTAGGAAAGAGTGTAGGTAACTTTTTTCTTTGGTTTTTACTGTATGTATTGGGGCTCATGTGTACTATGGTTGTTGCTGCCACCCAGGAGTGATGGGAGTTTGAGCGCAGGATTTTTTTTGTAGTGTTGAGTTTAGTAAGATGTGTTTCCAGTGTGGGTGCACATACTACATCCCCATATTCTAACATTATTATTATATTCATTAACATTTGTACAATCCATTTTGTTATGGAAAGATTGAAGCAGGGGTTGTTTTCTCTACAGAGCACCAAGTTTGGGAAACAGTTTGGAGAAAATGAGAGAAAATAATTGACAACATTTGGAAGGCAAAGACGTATAGAGGAGAAAAACAATGTACAAAGGTGGATAGAGTAACTGAATAAACAAGTTAGAAAGAACTGGAGTGTCATTGAGTGCAGTGAAAGGCATGGGGGATGGGAACAGTATGGGAGTATGATGGGTAGAGCAAACAAAAAGGGAAGTAGAACGAAAATGAAAACTTTCAATAAAGGTGAACAACAAAAAAGGGTGAGTAAAAAAAAAGATTAGGAAAAAGACTAGGAAAAGCATTGAAGACAGAGTGAAAGAGCAGTGGGGGAAAAAAAAGGTAAAACAGAGGAAGAGGGAAAGAAAATGTGGAAGTAACCAGGCTAAATAATGAGAATGGAAACAATGAAAATGTGGAGGGAGTACATGGAATATAGGAGAGGAACAGCAATGGAAAAGAGGGAAAGAGCATAATGGAGAGATGGGAAAATGACCTAATGAAAAAGGTTTGGGGTGAATGGGCTCCGTATTGAAAGTCTTTATTGTTTAAACAAATTAACATAGACAAGACCATACTGTGCAGGTCCAGGACAGGTTTAGGCAAGCAAGAGTTAACCATGGCTGGTTCAGGCAGGCAAGAGTCAACCAAGGCATGTCCAGGCAAGCAAAGATTAACCAAGGCTGCTTCAGGCAGGCAAAGATTAACCTAGGCAGAGGAAACTTGTAACCTCCAGGAGTTCACATGACATGGGTTTAAATTGGAAGAGGGAATAGTAGCCCTCCCATTGTTAGCCCTCTCACGAGGAGGGGTCTCTGGGCCTATATAAGTGGAAGATTACTCTTCTTGTGGGTGTAGGTGTCCACGCCGCCTAAGTGGGTTGAACGTTATGTGCATTTGGCCATGCATCATGCTGTTCCTCATGCTGCTTCTATACATTCTGAGATTGAACCCCCATGGTTCTGTCAACCTTAGGGGAGCAGTATGGGGAACCCCTAGCAAGAGACTGAAGTGCCCACCGAGAGCCTCACTGCTGCATTCATTGTCGACTGCAATAGGGCGAGTTGGGAGCATGTAAGACCACTGAGAAGCAGATTGTAGTCAAGGCGAGAGAGGACAGTGGCATGGACCAGCACCTTAGCAGCATCTGGCATTAAGTAGGGGCGGATGCTCGAAATGTTTTTGAAATGGAAGCGGCAGAATTTGGTGATCAACTGGATATGAGGGATAAAGGAGAGGTCGGAGTCAAAGAGAACACCTAGGCAGTGAGCCTGTGTGGTGGAGCTGATGTTAGCACCATTAACGTGGAGGGAGACAGAAACGGGAGTAGCAACACTTGAGGGAGGAAAGACCAGAAGTTCTGTTTTGGACGAGTTAAACTTAAGGAAGTGGTCAGCCATCCAATTAGAAATAGCAGAGAGGCAGTCAGAGACACTAGTCAGGAGGGGTGGGAAGAGATCAGGGGAGGGCCATTCCCTCATTCCCAGGACACCGAGGTCTACGTGACACTTGGCGAATGAGTGTGGTACACCATCAGAGTGACACCTAAAGACAATATAGTCATCATCAGTAACATGTGGACTTAGTGAGAATACTAAGGGAAAGAGACCTCGAGGTCATAGGAGAGAAAAACCCTAAAGACCTGTGAGACCTGTGAGAGGATAAGAGACGTGTGGGAGACAGTGATCTGAAAATAGACAAAACCAAGGAAATTAAGGAACGGGACCAGAGTATACAGATTAGGATACATTGGGACAGACGTTAAAATAGCACATCATGTTTTTTGTTTTGTTTTTTTATTTTAGAATTCCTTTCCTTATACTCCTTGTATCTTAACCTTTTGCCGCTTGCTTTCGTTTATACTTATTACCTGCTCTTCGTTCTGCCTGATCATGATAAGTAGACAAACCTCTTATTCTGTCTACAATGCCTACAGTTTGCCCTTCCATGGGATTCTTTTGATGATGTATTGTGGGTTAATTAGATTAGGACCGGGAATTGAACTGCTTGAGCTCCACCTTTTGCCAAAAATTGCCAAAGATCATGCTCTCCGTAAGAAAAAGTACTCACTACCAAATTTTCAATTCACTCTGAAATCACCTGGACATCTCATTTTAGTGATTAAGCATGTGCATTTTAACCACATAGTGCCAAATTCTCTCTTTTACTGATTTCCAACTCTAAAATGGGTATTCAGAGCCTCTTTAGGTTTGACTGTATACTAAATGCAAAACTTTACTCAACTTGAACTTTAACATTTATAAGACTATAAAAAACCAAAAATGATTTTGTTATTTACAAATATAAATCAGATTTAAGCCATTCACAGCACACCATTATTTATGTGATGTTGTCTCTTTGTGTTGCACAGCATGGACTTAATATTACATGTTCTGGAAAGCATTCTCACAATGAAAATGCATAAATGCAGGCTTTTTCTCTTGGGTATCGGACGGCAAAAATAAATTGACATTATCTTGGCAAGAACAAGTACATCATAAGGTAGTGAAACGCTACCCTTCGCTGTCTCTCGCTGCTATGGACTATGGCTGCAGATGATAATTCATTATGTTATTGGCATTGAGAAGGCCTTTTCGTTAATATGTAGCACAATTTCTAGGTTAGCGTTTAGAATAACGTTGTTTTTATTTGTTTGTTCTACTAATTGAGTTAATGCAGACAAAATAATCTGATGCCAATGCCATGTATTTGTATTTTGTTTGTTGTGTTGTTTCTACTTTTTTTTTGTTTTTTTGTACTGGTTTGTCTGCATATTTTGTGCTGGTGTGGGTTTTTCTGTCACTTTTTCATGTTTATGCAATTTATTTTATTGATCGTCAAAACACATGTATATATATTAGTAGTTGAGCAGTAGGGTTGCGTCTATCTTACTATTAATATAGCACGCCGTTTGGTTATGATGATCCAGTGGACTGACAGCACCTATATTAATACAGATTTGCACACTGGATATGTTTGGTCTTGAGAAGGTGCCGCAGCAGCGCAGCGGCACTGAGTGCACAGACTCGCTAATATCTTCTGACAAGTCTACGGTTGGGGCATGTATGGTATTGTTATCCGATGAATGTTAAAACCCTTTTCTTAATAAAGATTGGATTATCTTAGAGTGTTTGACAGTAAATGATTGTGTTCTAAGTGGCTGAAATCTTACCTTGCTATGTTACTGATGTATACTATAGCGATTATTAATGCCAAGGTTCAGTCGGAGTTTGAGTGCTGGGCCTATTTAAAAAAAAAAAAACCAGGTCAGTTCTGCAAAACAGTTGCAGAGAAAAAGATGATTTACCAGAAGGGAAGAGGAAGCATTGATAGAGATTTAACCTTACTAGAAACGGGTGACTGTGATTGGCTGAGATTGTCAGTTAACTGCTGTCAGCTGATCACAGCACTCACTTCTTGAATGAATTAGAATGGCTTGAGAGAAGTGTGTAATTTTCTACATTAGCCATAATGTAGGTGGGTGCCGGCAGGCTGGGGTCGGGGTTGGGGGTTCAAGGGACCCTTTTTTATAAACTGCTCTAAAATGCTTTTTGAAGGGACACTGTAGGCACCCAGACCACTTCAGCCCATTAACCACGAGCATGTAATTATTGCAGTTTTTATAAACTGCAATAATTACCTTGCAGGGTTAAAACCTGCTCTAGTGGCTGTCTACCAGACAGCCACAAGAGGGACTTCTGGATTTTTAGACAACTTTTGGGTGTCTAAGAAGATGCTGGACGTGCTTGTGCTATGCATGAGGACCTCCAATGTTGCCGGAATCCCCGCATTGAATAATGTGCGCATTCACATTACGTCTCCCCCACCAGCAGCCAGCGGAAGGGGAGGAGTGTGGACATAGCTGAGCCAGTGCCGCGGGACAACGGAGCTGGACCCAGATAAGTGACAGAAGGGGTTATTAATCCCTTCTGCACCATGGGGGTGGGCCTTGACAGTTTGTTTTCCTGGCACTATAATTTCCCTTTAACACTAAATCCACAAAGGACACTTAGCATCTGGGGACACCAGACATGATAACCTATTAATTTAAGATAAAATGGTTATAGTGCCTGCAGTGTCGCTTTAAAGAGTGTAATGAATCTGTATTAGAGAGAAAACTTTAGAGGGGAACTGTTTCAGATTAAGTTTATTTATTAAATTGAGTTTATAAATCCAGTATTGTATTTACCTCAAACCTGGAACTGAGTGCCTCCATTCTGGCATTCTGTCCGTCATTGTTATAAACGCTGCCATTTCCTGTCATTGTTAAAAAATAACAGCCTTTTAAGCTCTCAGTCAGCATAGCTGAGCATAGAGCAGTGTGTCTCCTAGCTGTGCCAGAACGAAACTGGATTGTGTTGTCAGCTGCTAATTCTGTAATACACACGTGAAGGAATATAGATTACGTGAAACATAAATTTCAGGTGATTTCCAAGGTTTTATTTAATGGCATTATTACCAGCAAAGTGAGTTTCCCCCTTTAACACAGAGACAGATATCCATAAATATTCCAACAGAGAAGAGATCTGGGTTATAACAACATAAAGTAAGCAATGACAATAACTGTGCTGTCTGCAGAGTAAAAAAAAACCCAAAGATAAATCTGCAGGATATTAGAAATACAGATTTTATTGTGCAATACCTGCTTAAATACTTTCACTAAATAAATAAGACTAAATACTAATATGAAGCACTGCACTGTCAATGTCACTTCCTATGAATGAAGCCATTCATTTTCACGTTGTTCTACCTTCAGTAAAATGGAAAAGTAAGTTGATGGCCCTTAAAGCTGACACCTTTATTTGTGTTCTGTAGGCAATGCATTAAAAATGAAATTTAAAAGGGCAACTGAATGTTAAAATTACCCTCGAATGACTTGTTTTGTAGATTTTATTAGAGATCTGAATATCCGATTCTCGGAAAGCACAGAGGATGTGAGATCAATGATCAATCCCTGGTCTTCAGTTAAATCCTATGGGTACTTAGTGTGCAAGTATATGTAATTATGTAACGGGATTGTGAGTCTTCCGGCATAGGCCTCCAATGCTCTCCAATGCTCTCCTATCGCACAGTAATGTGTGTGAAGGGGCGGGCAATAACACCATTTGCCCACTGCCAGAGCTACTGTCCTCGCTGCCCCAAGGCTAGTAGCCAATTACCAAATGCCCCAAAGCCAGACAAGCTCAATACACTCCCGCAGTCCATTCATATGTGTATGTAGCTGCATGTATGTTATAGTAATTTTATAGGTTTTTTTTTTTTATTAAAAGTTTAGCCTTTGTGAAGACCCATGCCCATTCTCACACACACACACTGACCCATGCAGACACACTGGCAGGTTTATGCTTGTCAGTGGCCTCTGCCTAGCTGGAAAAGAGGATGAGAAGGGTAAGGTAGAACAGGGCATGGGAGGGCAATTGCTCTTGCATTCATCGCCTGCTCCCTTCTGTGCAACTTCAAGGTGATGTCATAGCCCCACCCACTTTCCTCCAATGCGTCCAGCAGCCCACTGCCAAGAACAACAAGCAGGTCTTTAGTTTCCTTTTCGCGGCCGGCCCAGCAACTGCTACCTCAGCATGAGAATGTGCTGTCTGGTGAGGGAGATCTTTGATCCACCCACTGGCTGCACCAGCCCCTCTCATGCATGCCACCCTGCGGACACTGCCTCAGTGGCCTTACGGGAGATCCGGGACTGCATATGTCCACTACCGCCATTAACAGCAGTGGGTGAAGCCTGTTCAAAAGGAAGCAAATTGATTTATAAAGTGCAAGGATTAACCCTCCCGTTCAATGGAGCACTGTAGGCACTATAACAACTTCATCTTATTAAAGTTGTTATTGTGCTTTCCATCCTACCCCCTGAGTCCTACTTGCCAAAACCTTTTAATTTTTCGAGGAGTCAGACAATGAAGAGGTGGTAATAGAGTGGAAGGAGATTCGGGGCTGGAGAGAAGGTAAGTCATTTATTTATTTTTGTTTTTCTTCTTTATTTTATTTTGTTTGTTTTTTCTTCTTTTGTTTATTTTTTGTTCATTACAAAAACTAGGGGGAGGGAGGATTAAGGAAGGACTATAAAGCTGTAGCATTAGGAATAAAGATATGTATTTCTAACTCTACAGTGTTCCTTTAAATACTGATATTTCTCTCTATGTCGGATTAAAAATCATTGACTCCTTTTTGGATTCAATGTTGGAATACTTGCTTGCTTTTTTGTAAGAACTGTAACAGTTAATGTGTTCATCACTGTGCACCCTTACTGTCCAATTCCCACAATGATATGTGGTCGATGGACCGAGTGAAACCCGATCAAACATTCATTGTATCATGGCACAGTCCCAATCCGCCGAACAGTACTATAATGTTTCAAGCTATCTCCCGATCAGGTGGTGGATGTGCAGAATGGGTCCTGGTGACCCCCAGAGGATCCCATTTCTGCTGGCAGGCAGAATAAGTATCTCGGGGGTCTACATAACCCCTTCCTATGGAGACAATAGACCCTTTTTGTCCTTTCTGTACATGTTGGAATGGAGTTCTGTGACAAATAAAAGTATATTACACATTTCTTAATACACTCGTACTTATAGCATGGGAAACAAAATAAAGGCATAATACACTAGTCTTTTGGTAAATGTGATATACCATACAGTTTGGCCACTTATTTTTTTTTACAGGCCAATGCAAATTATCTTCAGTATTACTTATAGTTTTTTTCAAGAATTCTTCGATTGCTTAAAAAAAATAAAAATAAAATAATAATATATATATATATATTTCTAAAGTATCTTCTCTTTCTATGAAGATCATTAACAATGTAACTTTTAATGTGTTTCACAAAATACCCAGAATAATCTATATCATGTTCTCTACATTTAATTCTTTAGTTTCCTGAAGAACACCAGCCACCAAGTGATATATTTCCATGGTAGCAAACATATAGTAGTAGTTTTTTTTAGCAAGCTTTGGCAGTTCACATTACTGCAGCAATTTCTGAAATTACTATTGCACCTTTTGGTAAACTGCAAAAGTGAATTGACATGGCTGAAGCCTCATATAGCCCAGTACGCTATCACTATCAACTGTGTGTAGGCAACATGTATTCACACTGTGCAAATATTTCTACTGATAATGAGGAAAAGAAATTTGTTACTGCAACATCAGAGGCAAAAAGGTTGGACGTAGGGTATTTGAAAATGTTTTGTCAAAAACAAATGTCTGCACCTACAATCTTCTTGCAACATAATGACTACAATAAGATGCAGAATAAATAATGGTTCAGGTACTTTGGGATAACAGAAATAGCAGCTTTATTGAGGCAAAAGCAGCAATTTTCTAACCCTACTAGGTCTTTATCAAGCTTGATAAAAACCCGGTACACACACTAAAAAATCAAACATGTTGTTAGACTTATTTTCACACTGAACTCTTTTCCAATAGTATAAAAATCATTTTTTGTATGTCATTATTTTATGTGCCATCTCCCTAAAAGACAATATTTTTATTTACACTAATTTTGCAGCAAGTTTTTATCGTTCAACTTTCAACATATTTTAGCATGTAATATTTCATATTATATGTCACCAAACTGCAAAACATTGTGTGTACCATTTCAAGTGTGCCGTACTATTGTAAAATGCTTCACGCAGCTTTTTTATTGCTTAAATTTCGAGTTATTATTGCTATTCTCTACAAAGTGTTCTATAAATTTCACAATAAAAACATTTTGGCATTTAAGATGCTTGGAGATACTTGGAACCAGCCCCAAAATCATCTATGCTAATTAAATTGGACATGTTACACGGTAATATTTTATTGGTGTAGGCAGCTGCATTATATAAATCTTTTATGTTCTGAAAAGCTACTGTACTCTCTATTTCATTGATATGAACTTTTCAAGAAGATTTCTTTTGTAACCTCAAGGTTCCTGAAATAGTACAGAGATGGAACGCGACCAACAGAGAAAAGAGTAAAAAAAGAAATATAAATAGTGCATTATAACTGTAACACCAAGCTACACAATATAGTATTCCGCAACTACAACCGCATTTCATCTTTAATATCAGATAGTGCAAAAGTGTAAAATGCATATATTTTAAATACAGAAGAAACACAAAATAAACATTTTCTAAACTAAAAGATAATATTGCCATACATCATATGAACTTTTTTTCAAAAAAAAGAAAAAGAAAAAAAGATAGTATATTACTGTAAAAATAATATTCTCTAAATCTTCCTGCTAAACAATTATACTACAAACTGTCAATTCACATTAGGAACTGCAGTAACAGGCAAATAAATACAGTTGCTGTAATCTAATAAAATATATATTATCCATTCACTTTGGGATTACAGTTCTTTAAAGGAACACTCCAGACATATAAACATTTCAGCTAGTTTGTCATTTTTTTGACAGATTATAGAAGATCTGATTTCAACAGTGCAGTTATTCAGACCCCCGGGAGGTTTTCTAATGTTTCTGTTAGCTATATAGAGCTAATAGAAACAGCAGACAGCTGAACCAGAGTATAGCTGCCTCCTCCACTTCGTGATGAGCTGTACTACAGCCCGTTGAGAAGCATTGGAAAGCCAATAGTGTTATCAATCAGGAGTATCTGATTGATGCGTTCCCGGGAAAGAGGGGAGGGCTTACAAAGGATGCAGATAGCAGATCCTCAGCTCTTGCAAGCTTCAAAGAAAACATGGAGGAAAAAACACATACCTGTTTTGGGGGGTACATCTATAAAAAAAAATAGTAAAAAAAGATTTTTAAAAAATAGAAAGAAACAACATACTGCCTATGTGTCATGATACTTACCGGATGAATGCCGCCGATTCGAACGCTACCCACTCGAAAGTTGTAACCTTAAATGCAGAATGTTTGTGGAATGTCACTTCAAAATCAAAATTGTTAACATCACCGAGGTGACCACGTTATGACATTTTTGGGGGGTTGCAAGGGTGAAGTGGACCGATCAGAACATAGGTTACGTGGTCCAATCAGAACTATATATCCTACACTTTATTAGTTATTATCCTAATTTGGCCACTAGTCAGTGTTCTATCATGGTTTCTACCTTGCTACATAATTAGTGTGTTCCTTAAGCAGGTGCGTATTTTCGGGTTTTGACTTCGGCTAGTTTCTTAGATTTTTGGGTACCTCTGGAATCCTAGCCTGGCTTGTTTTTTGTATTCCAGCAAATCTCCCCCTTCCCCAACCTTCCGATGTTGTGAATCTACAACTCCCGTGATTCTCTGGAAATGAACTGCATTTAAAGAATTCCTGGAGTTATTCAAATCTGGGGGCCAGAGTTTGAAATTCCCAGTCTACACTTTGCATCACATATCGCATTCCTTTGCACATACTAGCAGAAATACTACAAACAGTGTATTCCTACTATACATTTTACATTATTCTTTAGTTATTGTGGAATTGAATGTGTTGTTCTTTTTCCTGTATTTCTGCTAGCCTTGCTATACAATATTTGTAAAATAATTCAATAACAGACCATGCAAATGTAAAGGCCATATAAAAGTATAATAGAATATCAGGGCAAACTGCTCAATAAAGAAAATAACATCAATGTTCCCAGTAATATAGTTTTTCACATATTAGTCACAATAAAAAATGTGTCAGTTACATTTTAAATTGATTGCACTGCATAATTTATTTTAAACAGGAGCTAAGGGTGTATGATTTGTTACAGCTTTTTTTCTTGGTGTTGCAGTTATAAAATATTTTGGGTAGCAACAGGACAACCATCGCTTTAAGCTAGATTTAAATACATTGATACATATAAACACGGCATCATGCATGGACCTCAGAAAAAACACACTCTGCTGTTGCTTGACATTTATTTTACCATGTGAAAAAATACAGTTAATTGAGCAGCTGTTTAAGGGACCTCGGACCTCGTCCCTCGTCGCTGCCTCAGGTAAGTTACTGAAGGGGTTTTCACCCCTTCAGCAACCGGGGATTGGGGGGTGGGAGGGAGAGGGGACCTGCAGTGCAGGAAAAAGGATTGTTTTCCTGGCACTGGAGTTTCCCTTTAAGGAGAGAAAAAGGAAAAGGGACTACAATATATACACAAGCTAAGTTGTGCCTTTTAGATATTTTCTGCATATTTAAGCTGCTGAACTGAATATCCTGAAGTTTTTCCTGAGGATAAAATCATATTTTATCAAACAAAGACTGCAACATCAAAGGTAGATGTGTTGTAAATTCTGTATCAAGCAGGTTCCACTGCCATTGTTGTACCCATCTCAGTTTAATGTACTTTAACTACAATAGGTCCCCAGCTAATGCAGTATTGACCTCTACTGAGGACATGCATGTGGTGTATAGAGATTGATGATGATGTAGGGGAGAGGAAGCTTAAAAAAGATAGTTGTGGGAGAGGAACATGAAAGGAACTGTGGTTGGGTTGGGTTAGGTTGGATGGTATTAGGGATAAAATGGGTGGCTGAGGAGAAGGGCTGCAAAAGAGTGGCTACAGCCAAAAGAAGACTGACAAGACGAAGCATGAGATGGGTGACATAAGGTATTATAATGGTTTCGTGAAGCAAGGATGGAGCTGAAAGATATGATGGAAGGGGCATGGACATTAAAATAGTTTGCAGCATGAGATGAATGGCAGAGGGCATGACTGGGGGATTCAAAATTGCTTTGGCCTTTTATTTACATACAACATTTTTATTCAGACATTTATATTCATATAGATAATTTCTGTGCTCAGTTTTTATATTCACATCAGTTATACGTAGTTAGAAGTATATCCATTTATGCCATATGGTGTGTTATAATTTTAGCACGACGTATATTTTCTTTGCCTGCTTTGTTGAATGATGTCAATTTTATTCTGGTGTTGAATGGCATCATTTTTTTTTCAGACAGATATGTATTTTATAAAGCTCTATTTTAAAAGGACACTTTATATAGAATATTTCTGATGACTAGAAGGTTTGTTCATATTCACTAAACAGTGATAACAGAATTTCAAAATCTTGTCCAAAATATTAAAAAAATTATATATAAACAAATTACATTCAGTGCACTCATTCATTCGCTAAATAGAAATTTAAAGTTTTGCAGAATTAACAGATTTCTCTTTTATTTTACTTTGATTGATTTTCTTGGAAACTCATAAAGTGTAGTATACTATTGGAGACTCGCTCTTTGTCTGTACAGTGAGATATACTGTGGGACCAGTTCAAGTCCCTGCACCAGGAGAGCAGTGTAAATAGGGGGAGTATTGTTAACCCCTATACAAACAGTGTTACACTATTGGAGTATATATGTTCTTTGTCTCCCAGATATCAGTTGGGATCCGGTACAGGTCAAAGGCAAGTGCACTGTAATAAGGTGAGAGCTCCACATAGAGTGTATATGGTGGAGGTTTCTCACCCAACATTATTACACCATTTTAAGCTCTTATACCTATAGATCAATATTTATTCATGTAAATTAAGCTGTTATTAAAAATCAACTTTATTTTTTTTTACATTTCAACCTAATAAGCATAATTCAAAAATCAAAACACACCAACAAAATAATATAATCGAGAAATGACAGGTAGATTGCATATATATTCTGTATCTGTTTCTTCTGTCGACAAAAAACACACATGCTTGATAAGCAATTACAGAAGCGTCATTTATTGATTGTAAATCAAATTCAAAGAGCTTCCAAAAAGCCCCTTTTTTTTTCTCTCGTCAGAATGTATTTCTTATTTTCAGGGGGAAAAATAAATGATCTTTGCGATAATCAAGTAATCAGCATGGATTTCTCTGCTAGGAAATGTAATAAAAAAATATACAGTATAACAGCCAAACTTAATTAAATATAAGCATAACATTTGCATATGCCGAAGACATAAAAAATATTGTATAATAAACAGTTTAATGGCATATGAATTTAATAGCTATGAATTTAGGTTGTTATAACTTTTTGATTTGAGTGGTATTTAAAAAAGCTGTTATTTAAATGTGCGTAGGGATTTGTGATAGTGTGCAGGTAACCTTTTTTTTTTTTGATTGATGTATTTTTCGGCTGATGAATACTACAACCATTGTTGCTGCCCAAGTGTAGTGGGAGTTTGAGCGCAGGGCTTAATAGTATGTGTTTCTATATTACACAGCCATGTTGCCACCCACCCAGTCTGTGTCCTATTAAGAGTTAAGAGGTTTATAAAATACCCCTTCCTGCCTCAGAGATTTATTGAGGTTGATTCAGAGTACTGAGGCGATAGCATTGAACAAGCTTGCCATGTGAAGGTAATATGTTTGGTTGCTGCACCTTTTATCTCTGCAATTTTACATGGGACTTTTACAAAGATCATGGAGCATTGTACTGCGTTTTATACCGAGCTGTCAGTGAAAGGACCCAAGGAGAGCAAATCGACCTACGCTAACTGAGCTCCTGTGGATTAGTAACCTGCAGGAGCAGATAAGGACAACCAGACAGTTTGACACTTTGTTATATTCTCGAGGATATATTACTTTATTTTAGTCCCTGGTACATTGTAATAAAGTTTATATATATATTGTTGAGTATGACTTATGCACTTGTTAGCACTGTTATTGTCTAACTTTTTTGGTTGCAAGTATTTGGATACACTATTTGGTATAGACCAGACATGAGCATTTTATGCAGTTTATTTGTGCAATTATTGTTTTGTGTGCTTAGTTTTTGATATTTTATTAATAGTGTTTCAGCTCAAATTTCCCATCCAGTGATTTTGTTGCATTGTTATTGGTAAGTTTGTGGCTTTTAGTCCTTTTGGGATTTTTCTGCTGATTTAGAAGATATTACCTGTCATGATCTTAAGCAGGTCAGATAGGAGACTTTGGCCAGGGTTGTTATTTGAGATTTTATTAGTGCTTTTAGACATATTACGAAACTTGAGAAAAAACAGAATTAAGGCAATATACCACAAAACAGAATACTTGCAAATAATAAAGAAAGTCTGTGATCCCCAGGTAGGGTTGAAACAAAGGCAGGTTGGTATCAAAGGCAGGCTGGTTACAGAGGCAGGCTGGTAACAGTAGAAGGCTGATAACAGAGGCAGGCTTGTAACACAGGAAGGTTGGTAACAGAGGAAGGCTGATAACAGAGGCAGGTTTGTAACACGGCACGGCTGGTAACAGAGGCAGAGGTCAAAATCATACGTAAGAGTGGAGCAGGTTGGTATGGAGCAGGGTTGAGGCTAAGTCTGGAGCAGGTTGGTATGGAGCAGGGTTGAGGCTAAGTCTGGAGCAGGTTCACAGGAGCCAGGAACTGAAGTATTTCAGGCATATCACCAACTTCAATGTAAAGGCTTTGAGGTTAGTTGGGTGTAGCCTTTTGTAGCTGAAGCAAGTAATTAAACATTGGCAGGTGAGATTCCAGAAATAGGGGCAAGGGAGGCCACTAGTGGAAAATTACATTACCCCTCTTCTGTTTCTTTCTTTTTTTTTTTATATATATATCTTAAATATATACATCAAAGAGGAACAGATCAGGAAGTGCACAGACCACATTTTCAGTGAACATCACCTAATTATAGTCCCCGCATTTTTTTTTTTAATGAATTTTGCAATTTCATCATTTCCCTTTCAGCATCTTAACTTTTATCTCGATTGTTTGATGCCAGCTGCTCTTTACTTCTGTGTAAGTAAATACATTTTGTATTGCACATTGGATATATAGTCACCTTATTTGGTTGCACTTTATCCTTCATATGATTGAGACCCACAATGTCAATAATTAACCCCTTAAGGACACAGCTTCAGAAGCTGGACATACCCTTAAGGACACAAGCAATTTTTGCATTTTTTGCTGTTTATGTTCAAATGCAATTTGCATCTCTCTCATTTATTGTACCAACACATATTATATACCATATACCATTTTTTAGACAACAAAAAGAGCTTTAATTTGATGTGACAGATACATATATAAATTCTCATTTATTACCAAAAAAATGCAAAATAATGTGGAAAAAAACAAAAAATAAATTTCCCCCTAAGTTTTGGCAATAATAATGTGTGCATAATATGTCCAGCTTAGGAAAAGTAATTCAAAATCAATTCATTTATGTGTCTTGATTTACAAAGTGTATAATATGTGTAGGATTTCAGTTTATTTTGAAAGTTACAGGTCACAAACTACAAGGTCTAAAATAAAATTTCAACGTGAAACAATTTTAGAAGTTGGTATATTTGTCTTGGAAGTTTAATACCCATTACAGGAAACAGAATTGCCACACAAAAGTATATATTTATATAAAGTAGACCTCACCGGCTATTTACCTAAGGTTAGTTTGACACTTTTTGCGTAGCTATTTCACTGCCAATCTCTGCTAAATATTGGAGTAAATTTTTATTTTTTCTCTATTTTGGCATATACACATATTACAGGGTTTTTGTAATGTGTATTTCGTAAACCTAGTGTGTGCTATCCCTGTACAGAACCCCATATTGTGTTCAGCTACATCTGCTGAGTAAAACGATACCCCCATTGTATACCTTTGCCCCTATTCTGTGAAGCTACAATGCCATATAGTAGACCATGCTATTTCAGTTTCTATAGTTGGAATTTTCATAGATGGTCATATGTCTGATTTTGTGGCATTATAGCCATTTGACTGTTCAAATAACCTCACAAAGGCCTTCCATTTGAGAAAGCAGACACTCCAGGATATGTTATTAGGCATATATTATACATTAACTTGCCACCATTTTTTCACCAATTTATTTCAAATTTTGTGATGAGAAAAAATAATTACATTTTTTTACATACATGTTGCATTTTCGCTGGGTATTTCTTACATTTGATAAGTGCCACTGTCATAAATTCCCCCTTAGTATGCTCAGTTACCTCTTCTGAGTAAAACAATAAGCCCAATGTATGACCTAGACACTATTTTGTGAAGTTACAGTGCTGTGAAAGAGAAGTGACAAGTTCAGGTTTTTAAGTGTGAATTTACATGGAGAGTTTTAATGGGTCCGTATTCTATTTTTAAATATGTTAGCAGGCTGCTTTTTCCAACTACCCCAAAAAGGCATACTATTTCTTAAAGAAGACGCCCGAGGGTATTTCAAAAGTCAAATTTTGAACCTTAGCGTGGGATAATTTTTCCGTTAGCTTGTTTCAAGTGTAGTGGTAATAAGCAATTTTTTTCTGCCTTTTTGACACACAGTGAGTTTGTACTGTATATTTTTGAAAACCTTATGTGTGCTACGGCTTTATAATACTTTATATGTTGCTCAGCTATGTTGTCTGAGTACAGCAATACCCCCGTATGTACCTTTGCCAGGTATATGTGGACGTTGAAGGGGCACATTTCAGACACAGCCATTGCAGGTTTTTTCAAACTTTGAATTTTTACGCTGTGTTGTTACCCCACTTTAGAGTTTTTTAGCAGGCTATATATTCCAACTATCCCATAAAAGCATAATATTTCTTAAAGAAGACATCCCAGGGTATTTCAAAAGGCCTATTTTGAACCTTAGCGTGGGATCATTTTTCTGCTAGCTTGTACCAAGTGTAGTGGTAATAAGCATTTTTTCTGCTTTTTTGACACACACAGTGAGTTTGTACTGTGTATTTTTAAAACCTTATGTGTGCTACGGCTATATAATATGTCCTATCTTGCTCAGCTATGTCGTCTAAGCACAGCAATACCCCCATATGTACCTTTGCCAGGTATATGCGGACATTGAAGGGGCACATTTGAGACACAGCCATTTAAGTTTTTTCAAACTTTACATTTTTACGCTGTGTCCATACCCCATTTGGGTTTTTTCTTTGTAGGTTAATTATTCCAGCTACCCCATAAAGGCATACCATTTCTTAAAGAAGACACCCTAGGGTATTTCAAAAGATGTATTTTGAACCTTAGCGTGAAATAATCTTTCCGCTAGCTTGTACCAAGTGTAGTGGTAATAAGCATTTTTTCTGCTTTTTTTACACACATAGTGAGTTTGTACTGTATATTTTGCAAACCTTATGTGTGCTACTGCTATATAATACTTCCTATATTGCTCAGCTATATTGTCTGAGCACAGCAATACCCCCATATGTACCTTTGCCAGATATATGCGGACATTGAAGGGGCACATTTGAGACACAGCCATTTAAGTTTTTTCAAACTTTATATTTTTACGCTGTGTCCATACCCCATTTTGGAAGTTTTTTTGTAGGTTAATTATTCCAGCTACCCCATAAAGGCATACCACTTCTTAAAGAAGACACCCTAGGGTATTTCAAAAGACGTGCTTTGAACCTTAGCGTGAAATAATTTTTCCGCTAGCTTATACCAAGTGTAGTGGTAATAAGCATTTTTTATGCCTTTTTGACATCCTCAATGAGTTTGTAATATATATTTTGCAAACCTGATATGTGCTACAGCAGTATAATACATCATATGTTGCTCCGCTATGTCATCTGAGTACAGCAATACCCCCGTATGTACCTTTACCAGGTATATGACAACGTTGAAGGGGCACATTTGAGACACAGCCATTTAAGTTAGAATTTTTACGCTGGGTCCATTTTTTTTAATAGGTTGTGTTTTCCAATTACTTCACAAGGGCATACCATTTCCTAAAGAAGACACCCCAGGGTATTTCAAAAGGCATATTTGAAACCTTAGCGTGGTATAATTTTTTTGCTAGCCTGTAGCAAGTGTAGAGGTAATACGCATTTTCTCCCTTTTTTTTTTTTTTAACTTTATAAACTTTTTTTAACTTTTAAAAAGGTTTTATTTCGCTTTTGACAACTTATTTTACTATTTTATAACTTTGTTTAAACTTTTCAAAAGTTTTTTTTAACTTTTAATTGTTTTTTTTTAACCTTTAACCCCTAACTAGCCTAACCGTAAATCCCCCAATTTCCCCACTAACTTCTACCCACCCTAGCTAAATAAATAAATATTTTAAAATATTTAAATTAATTAATTAAATACATTTAACCCCTCAGGATTAAAAAAAATAAAAGTTACCCCTCAGGGGTTAAAATAAAAATCAGATTACAGTGAAATACTGTGATCTGTATTTTGATCACTGCAGGCAGTGATCAAAGGGCAGGGAAGGGGTTAAATTTTATTTGAAAGAGGTGAGGGGGGTGGGATTTTGTAACTAACTTTTTTTTCTTGCAGAGAGAGACAGATCAGCACGATCTGTCTCTCTGCAGTTCACAGCTCACACGGAGCTGCAGGGAAACAGATCAGGTTTCACTGCAGCACATGTGATCGCTCTGACTCCCGGTCAGAGCGATCACATGGGCTGAATCAGTGAAACTGCCCATGGTAGTGTGCCTCCGATATGGAGACACACTACAGGAAGATTAACTTGACGATTGCCACGATTGGGGCAATCAGGGGTTAATTTTCATTTTGGACGGAAATTTTCCGTCCAGCATCCTTAAGGGGAGTGCTACAATGACGGAAAATTTTCGTCCAGCATCCTTAAGGGGTTAAGAAGATACACATCTAAATATTTCTGAAGGCCCAGTATTTGATTACAAAGTTTGAGTGACCCATTGGCACTATAATAATTAACCTATTGAGTTCCACAGTGAAATACTATGAAGCACTATGTTCTATTATTTCTGTCTCCCCTAGCTGGACTCACCCTATATATTATATTTACATTGATTGAAGATTTGAGGAGATCTTTGGGTTACCCCATTGCTTGAAGGGAAGTCAAGTGTTTTTATATGCACTTTAACTCACTTAAGCGCTTTATTATTCCAATTAGTGCAATCACAAGCATATGCACTTTATTGAATTGAAGCACTTTAAATTGTGTGATATTGTGAAAGATTTTGTATTTTCTTGATACATCTAAGGGGAACAGATCAGGAAGTGAACAGACCACATTTTCAGTGAACATCACCTAATTATAGTCCCCTCATCTTTTTTTCATTGAAACTCATAGAATTTTTCAATTTCACCATTTCCCTTCCAGTATCTCAACTAACAGCCCATGTTGCCATCTCGATTTAATACTCTCTTCTCCAGTATATCTGCTTTCCTACTCCTTCAATATAACGTCACCCTCTATAATGCTACCATTCTCTATTTGATCTCGTTCCGCTGTCTTTCAATCCCATTTTGATTCCTGTTTGTTCCCACCTGCTCCATCTCAAATCTCCCTCTATCTTCTAGTCCCATACTCCACACAATTTCCCCAGTTGTTATTTGTCCTTTCTCAATATATCAATTCTATTTCCCCTTCCTCGACATAGTTCCACTTGTCACATTGTCCCTGTCACTAAGCTTTTCTGCATTCTGTACCAAATCCGTTCTCCATTGTTATATTCATTATAGTTATTATAGTTCATTTTCCACTGTCTATATCACTAACTTGTTCCCTTCATATCAGAACCCTTTCCAATGGCACTCCTCACTTCCCCAACACCTCCATACTTGTAAAGCTCTTTCTTGTTACGCAATTCCATTCTATTCTTTGCCAACCAATATTCTCTGTACTAACTTCCTCCCTCTACCAACATGGATTTCTCCTTCCTACATTTGCACCAAGTAGTACAGTGAGGATAAAAAGTATTTGATCCCCTGCTGATTTTGAACATTTGCTTACTGACAAAGAAATGATCAGTCTATAATTTTAATAGTAGGTGTATTTTAACAGTGAGAGACAGAATAACAAAAAAAAAAATCCAGAAAACTATTTAAAATTGATTTGCATGTCAATGAGTGAAATAAGTATTTGATCCCCTATCAATTAGCAAGATTTCTTGCTCCCAGGTGTCTTTCATACAGGTAACGAACTGAGATTAGTAGCACTCTCTTACTAATCTCAGCTCGTTACCTGTATAAAAGAGACCTGTCCACAGAAGCAATCAATCAATCAGATTCCAAACTCTCCACCATGGCCAAGACCAAAGAGCTGTCTAAGGATGTCAGGAACAAGATTGTAGACCTACGCAAGGCTGGATTGGGCTACAAGACCATTGCCAAGCAGCTTGGTAAGAAGGTAACAACAGTTGGTGTGATTATTCGCAAATGGAAGAAACACAAAATAACTGTCAATCTCCCTCGGTCTGGTGCTCCATGCAAGATCTCTCCTCATGGAGTATCAATGTGCATGAGAACAGTGAGGAATCAACCCAGAACTACACGGGAGGATCTTGTTAATTATCTCAAGACAGCGGGGACCATAGTCACCAATAAAACAACTGATAACACACTATGCTTTGAATGACTAAAATCCTGCAGTGCCTGCTAGGTGCCCCTTCTCAAGAAAACACATGTACAGGCCCATCTGAAGTTTGCTAATGAACATTTGAATGATTCAGAGGAGAACTGGGTGATAGTGTTGTGGTCAGATTAGACCAACATTGAGCTTTTTGGCATCAAGTCAACTCGCCGTGTTTGGAGGAGGAAGAATGATGTCTATGACCCCAAGAACACCAAATGGGTCATGGATGGGTATTCCAGCATGACAATGACCCAAAACACACAGCTAAGGCAGCAAGGGAGTGACTCAAGAAAGAGCACATTAAGGTCCTGACCTTAATCTCATCGAAAATCTGTGGAGGGAGCAGAAAGTTCGAATTGCCAAACGTCAGCCTCAAAACCTTAATGACTTGGAGAGGATCTGCACAAAGGAGTGGGACAAAATCCCTCCTGAGATGTGTGCAAACCTGGTGGCCAACTACAAGAAACTTCTGACCCTTGTGATTGCCAACAAGGTTTTGTCACCAAGTACTAAGTTGAAGGGGTGACATACTTATTTCACTCATTGACATGCAAATCAATTTACAACTTTTTTGACATGCGTTTTTCTGGAATGTTATATTGTTATGTCTCTCACTGTTAAAATACACCTAACATTAAATTTATAGAATGATAATTTATTTGTCGGTGGGCAAACGTTCAAAATCAGCAGAGGATCAAACATTTTTTTCCCTTCACTGTAACTGTGCACGTATCTATGTGTTACACGGTGACGTTGTGTATCAAGCTCCTGATTTTGCAATATTTCTGTGCTCCTCCAAGATTGTTAGCTACCCAAAAGCAGACGTTGAGTGCCAATTCGGGAGCATTTGAGTATTATGCTGGTGCCAATGCCATATATTTGCCACCACTGAGATACACTTTACAACAGTCTATGGGCATGCTTAGATTAATTTAGCAGAACATAACAAAAAACACAAAATATATGTTTATACTTAGCAACTGCTCATTTATGTCAGTGTTTTCGTATTTGTACATTATTTAGAAATGAGAATTATGGTTAGTTTACTGTGAGTGACTAATCATGTTGATGTTGTGAATCTCTAATTGTACGTTTTACAATTCCCAAGACAAGATGCACTGACTCATTTTAAGAGGTGGATAAAATATCTAAACAAGTGTTAAAAACGGTCTAGCTCAGCGGTTCCTGAACTGTTTGCCGTGGCATGCACACAGGGGTGCAGCGGAATGATGTTTCCCCGGTGCTATAATTATAGGTATTATAACAAACACCCAGGTAGAATCAGGGTCTATGATGCCACATCTCTGTCCTTTGCCAAGAAATAGCCAACGACGATGGCATTTATAACAAATTAGATGAAACCACCAACAGTAAAATCTTAAGGTTAGATAATTTTTTTAAAAGTTATCCTGATTTTAAGAATATTTGAACTATTATAAGCTTTTATCTGTCTCTTATGGTTTTCCATAACACTTACATGTCTTACGAAACTGAGAATACAAAATGAATTTTACATTTAAGGTCAAAATAGCCAAATTGGAAAAATTCAGAGTTTTCAGTTCAGCTTCTTGGACCTTAAATTTGAAATTCACTTTGAATTCACATTGAATCCCCCCTTTGTGAATAATCCTGTTGGTGAAGCTATAAATTCCATAGTATATCTAGGATCATTCTGCTATGAATACTTGCAGCATTCTCCTATCATTTACAAGGGAAACATGTAGTCTTCTAGACTTGTGCATACGGTTTGGACAAATTGCAATTCTTCTGATCAGTGGTTCTGCCCAATTCCATTTTGAAGCACCCTAGAGATGCATAACCAAGAAAATGACTAGCGCGAAGGACAATGTTCGTTCACTTTGGGGTTCTGCCCTTTGACTCCAAAAAAAAAAGAGATGCTTGATGGGAAAAAAAAAGATGATTAACGGCTGGGGGTAGCTGCTAAGTGTTGACTGTTTTATTCATAAATCAAGTGAGAAGTGACCAATAGAGGGAAAAATATAATAATTTTTTTTTTACTATTCCTCCTCTTTTCTTACTCTTTTTGTCACTATTTCTCAATTGATCTGTAAACAAAATGATGGGTAAATGCGCTGATCAATGTACTGCAAAGTGTACACCTAACATTTTTATTGTTTATATATTTTGTAGTCCACTGATTGCCTCTTTGTGCCCTTTTTTTCTTCATCTGAATATTTTTCAAAAATATTTTTCTAGGCTGGTGTTTGAATGATCTGAACCATCAAATGAATGGTTAGTTGGAGGTCCGAACTAAATTTTTTTTTCACAAAAAATTGTTCAGTTTTACCAAATGTTTCCATCATGCACAAGGCTAGTGTCTGTAGCACAATTATACTTGGCATTAAGTTTCATATCAATTTTTGAGGTTTCCTTCTACTTCTTTAGCTCACTGACTTGTATCTCTTTTTTATATCAATTTCTAACCAGATTACATTCATGTGAATAACCATTTACTGCATTGTCTCTTCATGGCTCTTATATTCTTGTGCTATAATGAAGGGGTACGTTACCTTTGACACTCTAGATGTTGCGAATTACATCTCTGTTGATGCTTTGCCAGCAATACGGCTGAAGACCATTATGGGAGATGTAGTCCACAACATCTGTAGTCCGAAGATTGCCTCCCCCCATGCTAGAAAAAAATGGGATAAATAGTAATGTAGCCACATTGCTACCCCTGCTACCCCATGCTAGAAAAACATTGGATAAATAGTAATGTAGCTACATTGTAATGCATAGGCTGTAATAGTCTCATGTCAACTAAGTTCAGCCTCTCAAACATCTGTGTAACTCCTGTTCATTCAAATTTGACATTATATCCAATTTTGGAACAAAAATAATCCTTCTACAACGGCAGCTAGAGTTGTCCTTGTATTCACAAGCTATTACCAAACATATTAATGATTATAATCCTTGAATATTCTGTTTGTCCAAAACATATTCAGATATTCAGTTGTTTGCTGTATTTTTAGAAAGTTTTACGGGGTCTGATAAAACAACTTTTTTTAAGGCAAATAATTCCATATTGTTGTTGTTCTTACTATGAATAGCCCTTTCAACAACCGTAAAGGAATTAGCACCCCCTTTGGACAATACCTTATTCTCCTTAGCTACTGCTCATTGTTGCCTAGTCTGTAGTCAATAACTATTCCCAAGTCATTCTCATGTGTTGTTTTCCTTCACTCGATAGCATTTAGTGTAGAAGTTGCTTGTATGTTTCTCACTTCTCAATGCATAACTGTGCATTTTACTACATTAAATCTTTTTTGCCAAATAGATGCTCAGTCCTCTATTTTGTCCTCTATTGTGTCCAACAGTGTTAATTTCATTGACTAATAATTTTCGTCATAGTTTTCATCAGCTGCATGTTCTGTGACGAAAACGAAACTATAACTAAATAAAATTGATGTCAAAAGGACAAGAACTGGGATGAAAATGTATTGCAATCTTCATCAACGAATGAAAATGTAATGAAAATGTGAGAGAGGGACTATCACTACAGTGAACTTACAGGTTTGGACTTTTGGTTCCATGTTCTTCGGATTCTGACATAGCTCCAGTCCTCCACTGACTCTGTCGGCAGCTGAGTCTGAAGCAATGGCAACTGGAACAATGTCTGTAAAAACGCCACCTTTACAGTGCACACACGAGGAGGATACTTCATCCTGAATGCTCTTCCATTTTCCTGGCCCTGTCACGTGTGTTGTTTAACCGTTTTTGTTTTGTTGAGTTACTTGAGACTTGTTTTTATATTCAGGTAATATGTGCAATGGTGTTACAGCCAAAACAGTTTAAAGTTTGTTTGTTTTTTTATATATTTTAAAGTTGCACACCTGTTTGTGAACATTTAGCAATATTCTTGTTTGTTTATGAAACTTGTTTTTATTTAATTTTAAGATAAATAATAAAGATGTTATATATCACATTGGTTAAACCTATGTCTGCATTGCATGTTCGAACCGTAAAAACCTTAAAAAACGTAAATACCATAAATAATAACATGTTAGATTTTTACCCCTAGAGTATAAAATGAGTTTGGAAATTCTACTTAAATAATTTATTATACTTTAACTACACCCATTAGATTTTAGTCGACACTGGAGACTTAGTCGACTAAAACTAAAACAATTCAGATTACTAAAATACGACTAAAACTAAGATGGCTTTTTAGTCAAAAGACTGTGACTAAAACTAAATTGAAATTCACCATCAAAATTAACATAGGTGTCCAACTCCTACTGCAGTGAAGTAATACAAATATAATGCTCACATTATATTTCACTACCTAGTTTTCGGTCCTCTGCCAACATTGACACATGACTGATGCATTCTGCAAGATCATTAATAAGTGGTTGAAAAGAAGTGGATCCAGAACAGACCCATGAGACTTGAAAATGTTTCATTAACAACCATTGTCAGCTCTATACCTTTCAACCAAGGTGCAATCTAAGGATACACTTTTTATTTCATAGTTACATAGTTACATTGTGACAATGGCTGAAAAGAGAATTGACCCCAGAATAGCAGTCAGATGTCTCCTTGGATCAAGCAGCTATTACCCCACTAATTAGAAATTATATCCCTGTATGTTATGTTTTATGCAAGTATTTATCCAATTGCAGTTTAAACCAGTTTCTTTTCATTAGTACAGTAACATTAGCAAAATCCAGTTCGATTACATCCATTGAAACACCCTGGTCTGTTCTTTTGCCGAATTCTTCTAAAATTCTAAAACCTCCAAAGTGCAATGAAGTTCTACATGACCTGTCTTTCATAGAAGCACATTGATTACTAATGATGTTGTTTACAATGAGATCCTTGATATCACCTCTCAACAACCTGCTATAATTTCCAGGCCGAGATTTTGATCACATCTATTACAATCCTTTGGTAGGATCCCTGAAAGAACATAATCCTCAGAGATAAAAATCAGATAGATAGATATACCAAATAGATACATCTACAAGAGAAATAACACAATTATTGAAACCAACAATGTCAATTTTACTATAATATCCTATACTGTTTTCTATAATATGTCTCCATTCTCGTTTATGTCTGGTGTATTATATTTTAATTGAGGTTTTGTTCTATTCTTATCGGCGTTCATTATTGAATTTTGACATTGTGCGGGCATGGTTGCCAAGACAACGTTGGCTACCTAATAAGATATTTCTCGGTGGATTCTGCATAGTTTCTGTATTCGTTTTTATCTAATTGCTTTGAAGAAACGTAGCTTGATATTTGTCTCTCTCGTCTACTCACTATTTCGAGTTCTTGGGATAAAAGGCCAAACCATTGCGATTTTAGCACCAATGAATGGTCAACAATTGTAAGCTCCCCTGGCTCCTTTTAGCTCAAAGGCAAAATATCTGAGACAAAAGCAGATACTTCTTTGAAATCCAACAAACAAATTATCCTTAAGTAAGGAGCACATGGGAATACAAAGGCAGTTCGCGACAATTTCTTTCTGCTCTATAGATCTCCATCAATCGTTCACCTACCTGCTAATTTCAATTGGTTGGCACGTTCACTGTGTATTAACATTTGTTTGTTTTTTATATGGTACATGTAGCATTTTTTATATTATCTCATTTCTGTTAGTGCATGAGTGTTATGGTGTTTTTTTTAAAATCTCTTCAGAAATTGTTAATTTTATAAAGTATCTTTTTTAAGATCTCTGTTCTTTAAAGATTTTTAAGGTAATATTTCATTACCTTGTGCCAAGACAATATTTCTAGGGCTTTTTAAAAATAAAATGTTATTTTTACTAACTCAAAACTCCCTAATTATCCCCATATTTGTATAAATATGTTGATAAAACCATTTCTGTGTTACAGAGAAAATGTATTAATCTTTACAACACCATTCTCTGTAAAAAGTAAAATAAAAATGTCTTGTAGTAGAATCCAAATTTCTCTATAAGCAAAGCAAAAATATTTTTACCACCTCTCAAAACTATATTAACATTTGTAAAAAAAATAGTAAAATATTGTGTACTAATTTATATTAAAGTTCAAATGTATAAGTACAATGTTCGTTTTAGCTCTTAGTTTTATAATACATCTGTATTAAATTATAAGTCTGTATTAAATTACAAATTAAATCTTTATTTGATATGTATTTACCTGATATCATACCTGATCCGAACACCTGATATCATACCTGATCTGAGCTTCAGATATCATATCTGATCCGAACACCTGATATCATATCTGATCCAAACATCTGATATCATACCTGATCCGAACACCTGATTTCATACCTGATCTGAGCACCTGATATCATACCTGATCTGAGCTTCTGAAATTATACCTGATCTGAGCTTCAGATATCACATCTGATCTGAACACCTGATATCATACCTGATCTGAACACCTGATATTATATCTGAGCTGAGCTTCTGAAATTATACCTGATCTGAGCTTCAGATATCACATCTGATCCGAACACCTGATATCATACCTGATCTGAACACCTGATATCATACCTGATCTGAACACCTGATATCATATCTGATCTAACACCTGATATCATATCTGATATGAACACCTGATATCATACCTGATCTGAACACCTGATATCATACCTGATCTGAGCTTCTTAAATTATACCTGATCTGAACACGTGGTATCATACCTGATCTGAGCTTCTTGAATTATACCTGATCTGAGCTTCATATATCACATCTCATCCGAACGCCTGATATCATACCTAATCTGAACACCTGATAGCATACCTAATCTGAACACTTGATATTATACCTGATCCGAATACCTGATATCATACCTGATCTGAGCCTTAGATATCATACCTGATCTGAACACACCTGGTCTCATACCTGATCTGAACACCTGATCTCATACCTGATCCGAACACCTGATATCATACCTGATATGAACACCTGATATCATACCTGACATGAACACCCGATATAATACCTGATCTGAGCTTCAGATATCATACCTGATCCGAACACCTGATATCACATCTGATCCAAACACCTGATCTCATACCTGATACGAACACCTGATATCATACCTGACATGAACACCCGATATCATACCTGACATGAACACCCGATATCATACCTGATCTGAGCTTTAGATATCATACCTGATCTGAACACCTGATATCATACCTGAGCGGAACTCCTGATACCATACCTGAGCGGAACACCTGATATCATACCTGAGCAGAACATCTGATATCACACCTGAACGGAACACCTGATCTCATACCTGAGTGGAACACCTGATCTCATACCTGAGCGGAACACCTGACCTCATACCTGATCTGAACACCTGATCTCATACCTGATCTAAACACCTGATATCATACGTGAGCGGAACACCTGATCTCATACCTGATCTGAACACCTGATCTCATACCTGATCTGTGCACCTCATATCATACCTGATCTGAGCACCTAATATCATATCTCAGCTGAGCTTCTGAAATTATACCTGATCTGAGCTTCAGGTATCACATCTGATCCGAACACCTGATCTCATACCTGATCTGAGCACCTGATCTCATACCTGAGCGGAACACCTGATCTCATACCTGAGCGGAACACCTGATCTCATACCTGATCTGAGCTTCAGATGTCAGATCTGATCCGAACACCTGATATCATATCTGATCCGAACACCTGATATCATACATGATCGGAGCTTCTGAAATTATACCTGATCTGAGCTTCATATATCACATCTGATCCGAACACCTGATATCATACCTGATCTGAGCTTCAGATATCACATCTGATCTGAACACCTGATATCATACCTGATCTGAACACCTGATATCATACCTGATCTAACACCTGATATCATATCTGATCTGAACACCTGATATCATACCTGATCTGAACACCTGATATCATACCTGATCTGAGCTTCTTAAATTATACCTGATCTGAACACCTGATATCATACCTGATCTGAGCTTCTTGAATTATACCTGATCTGAGCTTCATATATCACATCTGATCTGAACACCTGATATCATACCTAATCTGAACACCTGATAGCATACCTAATCTGAACACTTGATATCATACCTGATCCGAATACCTGATATCATACCTGATCTGAGCCTTAGATATCATACCTGATCTGAACACACCTGGTCTCATACCTGATCTGAACACCTGATATCACATCTGATCCAAACACCTGATCTCATACCTGATACGAACACCTGATATCATACCTGACATGAACACCTGATATCATACCTGACATGAACACCCGATATCATACCTGATCTGAGCTTCAGATATCATACCTGATCTGAACACCTGATATCATACCTGAGCGGAACACCTGATACCATACCTGAGCGGAACACCTGATATCATACGTGAGCGGAACACCTGATCTCATACGTGAGTGGAACACCTGATCTCATACCTGATCTGAACACCTGATCTCATACCTGATCTGTGCACCTCATATCATACCTGATCTGAGCACCTGATATCATATCTCAGCTGAGCTTCTGAAATTATACCTGATCTGAGCTTCAGATATCACATCTGATCCGAACACCTGATCTCATACCTGATCTGAGCACCTGGTCTCATGCCTGATCTGAGCACCTGATATTATACATGATCTGAGCATCTGATATCATAGCTGATCTGTGCACCTGATATCATACCTAATCTGTGCACCTGATATCATACCTGATCTGTGCACCTGATATCATACCGAATCCGAGCACCTGATATCATACCTAATCTGTGCACCTGATATCATACCTAATCTGTTCACCTGATATCATACCTAATCCGAACACCTGATCTCATACCTGGTCTAAATACCTGCTATCATACCTAATTCAAATACCTGATATGAGACCTGATGTGCAGCCCTAAATATATAACTGACCATAGTCTGTGATATACTACCTTATGTTTGTGAAGACATACTGAATATTGGTTGTTGTTGACTATTATACAGATTACTTGGCCTTTGTTATGTTAGCTAAATGTAGCTATTAGTTAAAATATTTCAACATATGTAGTGAAATCACAGGTCCGGGTACATGCTCTTCCTTTCCTTCCCTTTTATGTATAAAATTCACAGGTCTCTCAGGCGATGGTCCTGCTCACACAGCACATTCAATATTGGGACCAGTGGAAGCCATTAAAACTGTGAATGGTCATATCATATATCTCCAGGGGTGGACTCACCACATGGGCACTTCAGGCAGTCAGGGGTCCAGTTGCAGAAGAAGTTATGGACCAGTTGATCAGCAGATCTCCGAAACTGGCCCTGCATCAGCGGAACTGCGGTCGGTGAAGGGGCCTGTACACTTTGGGGGCCATCAGCAGGTGGCTCATGAACTCAGGGCCACCCAATAGGTGTTATTGCTAAACATTGCTGTAGTATCAGCTGGCTAGGGAGGAAGTGAAAGCCGGCCACTTTCTCTCAGCTGCAGAGAGAGCTGTGCTGGAGTGAGGAGGCGGTGGCACACACAGAGAGCGTGGGCAAGAGAGGCTAGAGTGAGCTCTCATCAGCCTCAGTCACTCTCCTGGACACAAAAGGTAAGCTAGGATGGTGGCTGCAAATATAAAAATCACAACATCTATGTGTCTATGTGTGTGAGATTGTGTGTATATGTGACAAGGTGTGTGTATGTATCAGTGTGTGCATCTGTGTGTCAAAGTGTGTATATCTGTGTGTCAGGGTGTGTGCATGTGTTAGTGTATATTTGTTCATCTTTGTGTCAGTGTGTGCATCTGTGTGTCAAGGTGTGTAATTGTATAACTGTGTGTCAGGGTGCATGCATGTGTTGGTGTATATGTGTGTGCATCTTTGTATAATGGTGTGCATCTGTGTGTGTTTATGTGTCAGTGTGTGCATGTGCCATGGTGTTTGCATGTGTCAGTGTGTATCCCTGTCTCTGTGTGTCTGTCTGTGTATATATCTTTGAGTGCATGTGTCAGTGTGTACATGAATTTGTGTGTGTATATATCAGTGTGTACATAAATTTGTGTGTATGTGTCAGTGTGTTTAAACGCATGTATCTGTGTGTTAATGAGTATGTATATATGTGTATGTATGTATGTAGCAGTGGATGTGTGTATGTGCATACAACCAAACAATTAAACACCAACACAACATGCAAACACACTCTTGCTATCTAACACAAATATTACATACAGACACGTCCCTACATTCAAACTCCAAAATTATATACAAAAACACCCCTTCACTCAAACACACAATTGTATACCCACATTGCAAAGCCAGCATTACATCCAAGCACACCCCTGCACTAAAACACAAACATTACATACAAACACACCCCAGTATTTTACCAGCGGTGGTGTATATTCACTAAAGAGTAAACTGAAAACATAATAGGAGAATTCTGGCTAAAACAGCAAAATGTAACTATAGTGGTGAATCTTTCAAAATTCGTAATTTAGTTTTCAATTTATTGTGATGCACTCCTTAGTGCATGGGTCGTCAACCTGGTCCCCACCACCCACCCGTGGGCGTTTAAGGATTCCAGGTGGGCGGTATCAGAATCCTCCATCCATCCAGAGAGATGAACGCTCTATTCATCTCTCGTGCACTCAGTGGTAAGCAGGAAGTGTGAGGTTGCGATGCGAGTGCATGAAAGCACGAGCGTGTGTACCTGAACAAGTGTAACACGCGGGTAGAGGAAGGGGAGGAGATGGAGTAGGTAGGGGGATACACGATAGCAGGGAGTGGAGTACTTGTAGAATAAGAGAAAGAAGGAGCAGAGTACTTGTAGAATAAGAGAAAGAAGGAGCACAGTACTTGTAGAATGATAGAAAGAAGGAGCACAGTACTTGTAGAATAGGAGAAAGAAGGAGCAGAGAACTTGTAAAAAAAGGAGACAGAAGGAGCAAAGTACTTGTAAAATGGGAGAAATAAGGAGCAGAGTACTTGTAAAATAGGAGAAATAAGGAGCTGAGTACTTGTAGAGTAGGAGATATAGAAGGAGCAGAGTACTTGTAGAATAGGAGAAAGAAGGAGCAGAGTACTTGTAGAGTAGGAGAAAGAAGGAGCAGAGTACTTGTATTTGTAGAATAGGAGAAAGAAGGGGCAGAGTATTTGTAAAATAGGAGAAAGAAGGAGCAGAGAACTTGTAAAAAAGGAGACAGAAGGAGCAGAGTACTTGTAAAATGGGAGAAATAAGGGGCAGAGTACTTGTAAAATAGGAGAAATAAGGAGCTGAGTACTTGTAGAGTAGGAGATATAGAAGGAGCAGAGTACTTGTAGAATAGGAGAAAGAAGGAGCAGAGTACTTGTATTTGTAGAATAGGAGAAAGAAGGAGCACAGTATTTGTAAAATAGGAGAAAGAAGGAACAGAGTACTTGTAGAATAGGAGAAAGAAGGAGCAGAGTATTTGTAAAAAGGAGAAAGAAGGAGCAGAGTACTTGTAGAATAGGAGAAAAAGGAAAATAAAAAATATAAAAAGGAGAAAATTGACTTTTGCTAATAATAATTATAAGTGGGCTACCTAGCTCAGCCTTCCTGCTGGGCATTGCTATAAGGAAGGTAAAAGAAGAGGTAAAGGTAAAAAGAGGTGGGGGGGGAATTGAGGAGGGAGAGGAGGGGAGCTGATGCACAGATGAGAAATCATATTATGAGCAAACAGAGAAATCGTCTGAATATCACCGAAAAAGGAGACCTTTGTTTGTTCCTTACAAAACTCAAACCAGATATCAAATATTTAGTCTCGCACCATCAGCCTCAATGATCTAATTAATCACTAGTTAAAGGTAATGTTAATTTACTTTGTTGTTTTCTCATTAAACTTTATCAAGTTAAAAACATTCTAAACATGAATAAAGTAGAAATAAAAGATAAATGTACGTACATTTATTTTTAACCACCCTCCTTTCTAAAAAATATTCCGCACTTGCACGAAAGCTGATGGGCGGTAAGGAAATTTTCAGGTGGGCGGTAGCAGAATCCTCCCTCCATCCAGAGAGATGAACGCTCTATTCATCTTTCGCACACTCAGTGGTAAGCAGGAAGTGTGAGGTTGCGATGCGAGTGCATGAAAGCATGAGCATGTGTACCTGAACAAGTATAACATGCGGGTAGAGGAAGGGGAGGAGTTGGAGTAGGTAGGGGGATACACGATAGCAGGGAGTGGAGTACTTGTAGAATAGGAGAAAGAAGGAGCACAGTACTTGTAGAATGAGAGAAAGAAGGAGCAGAGTACTTGTAGAATAGGAGAAAGCAGGAGCAGAGAACTTGTAAAAAAGGAGACAGAAGGAGCAGAGTACTTGTAAAATAGGAGAAAGAAGGAGTAGAGTACTTGTGGAGTAGGAGATATAGAAGGAGCAGAGTACTTGTATTTGTAGAATAGGAGAAAGAAGGAGCAGAGTATTTGTAAAATAGGAGAAAGAAGGAGCAGAGTACTTGTAGAGTAGGAGAAAGAAGGATCAGAGTATTTGTAAAATAGGAGAAAGAAGGAGCAGAGTACTTGTTGAAAAGGAGAAAGAAGGAGCAGAGTACTTGTAGAGTAGGAGATATAGAAGGAGCAGAGTACTTGTAGAATAGGAGAAAGAAGGAGCAGAGTACTTGTAGAGTAGGAGAAAGAAGGAGCAGAGTACTTGTAGAATAGGAGAAAGAAGGAGCAGGGTACTTGTAGAGTAGGAGAAAGAAGGAACAGAGTACTTGTAGAATAAGAGAAAGAAGGAGCAGAGTACTTGTATTTGTAGAATAGGAGAAAGAAGGAGCAGAGTATTTGTAAAAAGGAGAAAGGAGGAGCAGAGTACTTGTAGAATAGGAGAAAAAGGAAAATAAAAAATATAAAAAGGAGAAAATTGTCTTTTGCTAATAATAATTATAAGTGGGCTACCTAGCTCAGCCTTCCTGCTGGACATTGCTATAAGGAAGGTAAAATAAGAGGTAAAGGTAAAAAGAGGTGGGGGGAGGGGGGAATTGAGGAGGGAGAGGAGGGGAGCTGATGCACCGATGAGAAATCATATTATGAGCAAACAGAGAAATCGTCTGAATATCACCGAAAAAGGAGACCTTTGTTTGTTCCTTACAAAACTCAAACCAGATATCAAATATTTAGTCTCGCACCATCAGCCTCAAAGATCTAATTAATCACTAGTTAAAGGTAATGTTAATTTACTTTGTTGTTTTCTCATTAAACTTTATCAAGTTAAAAACATTCTAAACATGAATAAAGTAGAAATAAAAAGATAAATGTACGTACATTTATTTTTAACCACCCTCCTTTCTAAAAAATATTCTGCACTTGCGCGAAAGCTGGTGGGCGGTAAGGAAATTTTTCCATCAAGAAAGATGCATTACTGGGCAGTAGGTAGAAAAAGGTTGACTACCCCTGCTTTAGTGAATAGGCCATGTGTATTTGTGTATATATTGATTTCAAGGGGGCCCAGGGCCTGAATTTACCTGGGGCCCCAGATTGTTGTCAGTCTGTCCGTGAACATCTATGCGATCTGCATCAGTATGACCTCTACAGCATGGCAGAGCATTCACAAAAATATGTGAATGTCTAAGAAACATAGTGACTACATCACCGACAAAGACAATGTGAATGTCAGAGCACTGCCTCATCTCACCCTGCATCCAATCCAGTGACATCATACATACTCATCATCACTAATCGTCATCATACCCAGATACTGCAGTCCAATGGAGAAATTACCCAGTGGACCAGTCCAGGTCTGGAGAACATTGAGGTCGCAGACCACAATCCATACACAAAACCTCACAGTGCTGGGTTAGCAAAGGACCTCCTCAAATCCTAACATCTGCACACTTTCCAGCCTCCTCCCCCCCCCATGCTTTTGTGTACTTAGTTATACAAAGGGAATGGTTTGTGTGCTATACGTTTTTATGTTGCTGTGTGTTTTGTGTCTGAATATGTATTGGTTAAAGAATTATTGTTATTTTTACTAGCATTTCTAGCACCAACATGTTCCGCCAAGCTTTGCAATTAGCAAACAGATATATTTGACAACAATTCGTTGATATACAGAATATTAACAGAAACAAGACCCTATTCAAACAAGCTTACAATCTCCGGGGAAGGGATAAAGACACACAAGACGAAGCACCATGTCAGAATGGAGGAGGATTTGATGGTTCCGATGCCTGTATCAATATAAGCTAGTACAAGTTGTGCATGGAAGAGTAAAAGTGGTGTAATTGACTGGAGACACAAGTGAAGAGCCATAGACTGCACAGCGTAGGGTTTCGGCCATGATTAAGGCCTCACTGCCGAAACGTCATATCCTTGTTTTGTCCTGCATTATTCCACAATAAAACTACTTTGTTCACCTTATGCTGTTCAGCCGGTGGCTCTTCACTTATGGATATATTGAGTTACACTTTGTTATTCTTCTCTTTACAAGAGAAGCATTTTGTAAGGAAGGTGACTATCCATATGCAAATCAATACATATGATTTAACACAAAGCAAATGTTAACAGCAGTGCCATCACAATTAGTATTAAGAATATTAGCCCAAAGATAGCTCACAAGTTCATGTTGGATGTGAGTCCATGAGATTACACCAGATCACACACAGTTTTAAACATTTTACTAGCTCTGCTTTTTTGATTTACATATTTTCAGGTGTGAAATCCTCAAAAATTGTTGTTTCTTCAATACAGCTCAATATTTCTCAAATGTAATGTAATCAGTTCTGTAAAGAATATTTCTTCATTTGTAATAATTTTCATGAAGTTATTTTTGCTGACTCTATTATTTAGGTGAATGCAGTTTAGTTCAACTTTCTTTATCTATAGAACTCAAAAGAACAAAATTATTCTCTACATACCGCATCTCAAACAAGTTGATAACTTTTCATCAGGAACAGATAATAACTGACAAATGTGACAGGTACCTATCCTATATTTACACACCAATGCACACACAAACTGCTGTCATCCCCATCTCTAATTAAATCTGATTATTCGTGTTTTTTGCTACTATATGTGCATTCTAATACATCTAACTACGATGGCATCAAACAAGAATGACAGTACATCGTATCCTCTACAGATGGGGAAAGTAAGATGCGTGACAGATAGGCATAGTGCAAGCTCAATGGAAATATATGCCTTAATTAAAGGTTCTCGATTTTATTTTCCACAACGGAATGGCTGTAATTGACTAGGGCTGCTAAAACGTATTGTGTACAAAGCCTTGCATAAGTATTCACAGCCTCGGTTTTTACCACTTGATATACACAACATAGTTGCACAGCAGTCTAGCTTGAATAAAGACTCCAGTCCATCGCGTTCAACCATTAAATGCATATTTTCATTGGACTAAAAAACAATCTGAAGTGATGGGCAATATGTGATGGGACACATATGTTAAGGAAACACTTGTTGGTTACATTTGTATGCACCTAAGTTGCTAGGAGACCTCTGCGTACATTGTGGTGCAACTAATTCCATTTCAAACTCACATTAATAGTTTAAGGGAGTCCAAATGTGTGCATATGGAAAATCAAATGACCTCTAATTAAACATGGAAGGTCCTAGTGTTTCTTAGAGGGCATATTTAAACAAATAGCAACATGGCAACAAGGGAAACTTCAAAACAAGTCTGTAACACGAAACATGACAATTGCTGGGTGAAAGACAGATGCCACAATGCAGCTATATCAATGGGTAAAGTAGTAGGCTTTTTGTCAATGACAGAGATTAACTTTTGGAAATGGATTCCAGCACTAGTGTTTTGGACCAAATACTCTGGAAAACGTGCTTTATAGAGTAACTTTCTTCTCTGGTTTTACCCATTCATGCACATTTTTTTTAAACATAGGAAGGTATCGAAAATATAAAAAGTATTCTGGGTATAAACTATACTCCTGTCTGTTATTCTGAGGACAGGAAAAGAAGCGTGGGGTATGGAAGGAAGAGAAACATTGTTACTGACATTCATCAATGATCCTACAAATGTATTATTTACATAATGACCTTCCTGACTGGAGACAGAGCTAACTCTACAATCTCACTTTCTTCTGAATACCCTGATCATCTAATACTACCTTTGGTACAAGTTACATGGGCTTAGTGAGAAACATCTCAAGACCTAAATTTAGCCATTATTGGTTTGGGGTGTAAAGTAAGCACCCTGCAGTATTTACTGACTATTTTCTGGCAGCAACATATGTGCCCTTGCAACAATATTTCAAATTTAGTGAGTTGTTCGGCAATAAAAGCTAAACTTTGCATTCGGTTTTGAATGAACTGCAGTTTGTCAACATTTTAGGCTTTTAACCCAAATTCTGCAACTCTGAACCATATGGATATATCACAAAACAAACAAAATGATCAACGGACAAACCACTTTGTTTGTTTAGTAATTTGGTACTCCCTGTGTGACACCAGAAAAAGAAGGAGGGAATGGGGAAGAAGTGATTTTTATTGTTATTTTGACAAGTATGCAGCATAGTTTGCCACGATGGACAAGAGGTTTGCTCAGTGATGTTGGGATATGTCTCCTGTCCAATCAAGAGTTGGATCCAAAGTGTGTAAAAATGTAGTACAATAACAATTTTCCCGACTCAAAACTCTAAATGGACAAAATTTGGCTCATTTACACAAAGCACTTTTCCAACAAAACTGATATTTTATATTGCTTATGTTGTTTTATAAAAACTGCTAAATTTTACTAGGGATGTGAAAGTACTTATCTCAGTTTTTTTGCTATTATTATTCATTTCTGCCCATTATCCTATTTTTATTGTATTAAAATATAGGTCTAGGGTTATCTGTTTTCATTCTAAAACATTTTGAAAGCCAAATCCTGCCGTCTAGAAGATGATGCTGACAATTAGAGCAATGCTAGAATTGGCATACAAATACATTATTATCTTATTTATTTTACTATTGCAAACAGAACTTATAGGGCAGCTTAGTAAAAATCACTCTATACTAAATATAAGAAAATACAGTATGTTTGTGATGGTGTCTGACTGCAGGAAGAAATTTCTGCTTGGGAATACATTGCACAAAGTCCACGTATTAGAAGAATATGGTATCACACAAAAGACCTTCTAGATTCCTCCTGCAGAACTGTAAGTAATGAAGAGAACAAAAAAAAAAAAAACTAAAAATAAAATCAATAGGATCCCTTTCTGCTGGGAGCATCTCACCTAAGGAAAAGGCAGGTGAACACTTCAAAACCATGTGAGCTATTTTCAAACACACCGGCCTAAAACGCACTCGTGGAGAACACACTCTAAATGCTTTTAATATCTGTTTTGTTAAACGAAGTGTCTCTCACTGGGTTTTATTGCGTCTTTCATGTAGTTGCAATGATTTTTCCTGAAGAAAACTAGTGATGTTTTACAATATGTGCCTTAAGTGTGTGTAAACAATATTTTCCATTCCACCTCTTCTAGGAAATATGTGGCCAAAGTGTCTTCTCCGACCTTGGCAGGGTTTCTTACTAAAGTGAGATTTCAAATTTATGGTTAAATTAGCTGAAAGTATACCTGACTTTCTTGTTCGACAATTTTTACCTTAAATTCTTATGTTACTGAATAAACATTTGCCTGTTAAATGAATGTTTTCATTTAATTTGTTTCTCTCTTTAATGATCTATTATGACACGTCCCACGTCTTATCTTTTAGTTTGCTACCACTTGAGATAATTAGATATGAGAGTGTTTCTTTTAGCTTTCCAAACCTTATGAGTATTCATATTTCCAGATAAGGTGTCTGATAGATCACTGAAGCCAGATGTTCAGCTTATGTACGGTAGCTTTAAGTACTAGTCAATGATAAAATATATTGCTAAATCTGATGTACATCACGATTTCATTTTACACAAAGTAGGGGAGTACATGAGCTATATCAACGGTTATCAGATTTAGAGACAGAGAGGGAAGTAGAGAGATGGAACATATAATGGTAAGCTGTGTATTATGAGAAAATAATGCCATGAAGATGTTCTAGAGACATCATAATAAACCATGACACTGAAGGTTCAGTAGTCTATAAATATATCTAGAACCCAAGATGGCATCATGTTCCGATAGTACATGCTTCAACAATAAAGGGACACTCTAAGCAACAAAAGAACTTGATCGTAAGTTTAGGTGTATAGATCACATTATATATGTATCCCTGGCCACAGCTCCCCTGGCTGTGATTCACTCAACTCCCCTAAACACTTTATGGAAAAGCCAATTTAAGGTCAAAAGTAGCCGAGCTGGAAATATTTGTTAATGATACAAATTAAGTTAGGGCGCACACATAATAATATACTAATAATCTTTTCATTCTAATTAAATTCCCCTATCTTAGAATATAAATATGGGGATTTGGGGATTCAGTTACACTATAAGGCCATATGTTGTTAAGCCCACCACTACTCCACACAGGGTCGGTGCAAGGATTTTTGGGTACACAGGCGAAGATGATTTTAGCAGGGCCGGTGCTTGGATTTTTAGGTACATAGGCGAAGATGCATTTTTCCGCCCCCCCCCCAAAAAAAATCTTCACCTATGTGCCTCTTAACCAGCCCCTCTCCCCTCCCCGACCATTAGTGGTCCCTTCCGTTCCCTGTCCCTTAGTGTTCTTCTCCCCTCCCCCCTTTCCCCCTCCCCCCTTTTTTCCCTGTCTCTTGGTGTTTCTCTCCCATTCCCTCCCTGTCCCTTGGTGCACCCCCCACCCCTTTAGTGGTCACACTTCCTGGTGTGTGCCTCCTACCTCTATTGTTGCATTGCCGAGCGGAGCAGATCCCCTAAAGGAGCTTCAGTTTTCTGTACCCGGACGGACTGACAGGGAGTGCTCTCTCTGTGAGCACCTCCTGTCAGTCTGGCCAGGTACAGGAAACAGAAGCTCCTGTACCGCGCTCTGCTCCACTACACTCTGTACACACTGACAGTCACACACTCAATGACAAACACACAGACGCCACTGACAGACACAGACTCATTGATCTGACACACACTCATTCATTGACACTGACAGACCCACACTGATTGACACTCATTGACAGACACACTGATAGTCACACACAGACTCAATGACAAACATACTCTCACTGATTTGACAGACACACACTCATACACTGACAAACACACTCATCATACACTGACAGACACACTCATACACTCACATGCACACACACTCATACAATCACTCACAGACACACAGACAGTCACTCACTCACAAACACACACTGTCACTCACAGACACACACCAAAGCACACAGTCACTCACAGACACACACACACACTGTCACTCACAGACACACGCTCAGTCACTCAGACACACACACTCATACAATCACTCACTCACACACACTCAGTCACTCAGACACACATGCTGTCACTCACAGACACACATGCTGTCACTCACAGACACACATGCTGTCACTCACAGACACACGCTCAGTCACTTAGACACACACACTCATACAATCACTCACACACACACACACACTGTCACTCACAGACACACGCTCAGTCACTCAGACACACACATGCACACACACTCATACAATCACATGCACACACACTCATACAATCACACACACACACTCACAATCACACACACACACTCACTCACAGTCACTCACAGACACACACAGAGACGCACACAGTCATTCATGGACACACACACTGTCACTCACAGACACACGCTCAGTCACTCACAGACACACACACTGTCACTCACAGACACACGACTCAGTCACTCACAGACACACACACTGTCACTCACAGACACACGCTCAGTCACTCACAGACACACACACTGTCACTCACAGACACACACACACTGTCACTCACAGACACACACACAGACAAACACACTGTCACAGACACACACACACAGACACACACACTGTCACTCACAGACACACACACACAGACACACACACTGTCACTCACAGACACACACACAGACAAACACACTGTCACTCACAGACACACACACACAGACACACACACTGTCACTCACAGACACACACACACAGACACACACACTGTCACTCACAGACACACACACACACACAGACACACACACTGTCACTCACAGACACACATCACATACATTCACTAATAATTTTATAAATAAACATTTTCCACCCAGCCTCCCTACCTGGAGAGCTGGTGTGGATGCTGGATCGGTCCCTGAGGGCTGGGGCTGCTGAGAGGCGCGCGGCAGTGCTGTGATCAGGCGCGCGAGGGAGGCTCTAATCTCCATCCTCTGCTCCCTCGCGGGCTGCCTACTGATGACGTCATATTCCGGCTCCCGCGGCATCAGTAGGCAGCGCGCGAGGGAGCAGAGGGTGGAGATTAGAGCTCCCTCGCGCGCCTGATCACAGCACTGCCGCGCGCGCGGGGGGTCGAGATGGTGGCCTGGCAGGAGGGAGAGCTTCCCTCCTGCCGGTCACTGAAATATTGCGCCCCCAGAGCCCGTGCGCCCTAAGGCGGCCGCCTGTGCCACCTTATGGACGCGCCGGCCCTGGATTTTAGTGCCCCACAACCAAAAAGGCATCCTCACCTGTGTGCTTCTTAACCCGTCTTTTGTTTCTTATCCCCTTTTTAAAAAATGTTTTACCCCCTTTAGTGTATCTTATCCCCTATTGTTCCCCATTGTGTGTCTTACACCTCCCTTGTGTATCTCTTACAACCCCTGTGGCTACAGAACCTCGCCACAGGCTCCTGGAGGGGCCTGCTTGCCAGCCTCCTGCCTCAGGACTATGAGCCCCGCTATATACCTTGCCCAACACACTTTAAAAGGCTCCGTTCATGTGAATTTTGTACTTTTGTACTCCAGAAAGGGTGATGGACCAATAGCCCTAATTCCCTGGAACTGTTTTGGGCATAGGACCATGTGCATGGTCAGTCAAAATTATGACTTCCATGGAAATTCCGAACCCCTGAACTGATCTGTGTGAATTTTGGGTATGTTGGGTCCCCAGAACGGGGCTATCAGGGATGTGACCTTGGTTGGGTTTCCATGTGTTTTGGGGGTACTTTTGGGTGTTGTTAAAATGTATGTTTTCTGTGCCTGGAGATAATTGAATTTAGTACAGTTCCTGACTCAATTATCTCTCAATTATATTCTTTGTTGTGTGGGAGTGTCCTGGACCTGAGAGCCAATGTAACCTCTGGGGATTGCTATACTCATTATACTCCCTTGGATTATAATCACTAGCTCTTGTAAGAGCTACCCTGCTACACTCTCTGGAGTAGGAGAGGTCTACCCACTGGAAGCTGGATCACTGTCTTGGGTCCAGGGTCGGTGGAGGACAGCAAGACTGCATGCTGGCTGTGGGGACTACGGTGGTTATGGTGTCTGGTGGAGTGCTTGGAGGTACTAGGAAGCAGCAATTGGTGGAGGCACCCTGTCGGGGTGACAGGCGGTCCGTCACAACCTCCCTTTGTGTGTCTTACTCCCCCCAGCCCCTTTGTGTGTCTCCTTCTCTCCCAGCCCCTTAGTGTCTTTTACTCTTTCCAGCTCCTTTGTGTGTTTCTCTTTCACCACCAGCCTGTCTATCTGTCCCCAGTCCCTCTGTGTCTCTTTTTCCTCTTCTCCCGCCCCTCTGTGTCTCTTTCACCCCCAGCCCCTTTGTATTTCCATCTCCAGGCCAATCTGTTTGTCACTTTGATCCCCAGCCACTCTGTGCATTTTTCTCACCCCCAGGCCCATCTCTGTGTCTTTCTCCCCCCTCGTGTCCCTCTGTGTGTCTTTCTCCCCACTCAAGCCCCCCTTTTTGCCACTCTCCCTTCCATGTCCCTTAGTGTTCTTCTCTCCTCCCTTCCATGTCCATTAGTGGTCCTCTCCCCTCCCTGTCCCTTAATGGTCCTCTCCCCTCACTCCCCTGTCCCTAAGTGCTCCACTCTCCTCCCTCCCCTGTCCCTTAGTGTTCCTTTCCCCTCCCTCCCATGTACCTTAGTGTTCCTCTCCCTTCCCTCCCCTGTCCCTTAGTATTCCTCTCCCCTCCATGTCCCTTAGTGTTCCTCTCCCCTCCATTTTCTTTAGTGTTCCTCTCCCCTCCCTACTCTGCCCCTTAGTGTTCCACTCTCCTCCCTCCCCTGTCCCTTAGTGTTCCTTTCCCCTCTCTCCCATGTACCTTAGTGTTCCTCGCCCATCCCTCCCCTCTCCCTTAGTGTTCCTCTCCCCCCTTACCTGTCTCTTAGTACCCCCATTCCCCTTAATGTCCCCCCTCTTAGTGTTCCTCTCCCCTTTCTCTTACTTGTCCCCCCCACCCCAGTGTTCCTTTCCCTTCCCTCCCCTGTACCTTAGTGCCCCCCTCTTAATGTTCCTCTCTCTCTCCCCAGTGTTCCTCTCCCCTCCCTCTCTTTAATGGTTGCCCCCGTGTTCCATAGTGTTTTTCCCCCCTCCCCTGCCCCATAGTGTTCTCCCCTGACCCATGGTTTTCTTCTTCCCCCTTCCCTGTCCCACAGTGTTCTCCCCATCCTATAGTGTTCTTCCCCACTTCCCTGACCAATAATGTTCTTTTCCCCCTCACCTGTCCCATAGTGCTCTCCTCTCCATCCCATAGTGTTCTTTCCCCCTGTCCCATAGTGTTCTTTCCTGCCGCTCCCCTGCCCCATAGTGTCCTTTCCCCCATCCCTGTCCCTTCGTGCCCCTCTCTCTCCCACACTTGGTCCCTGGTGTGTCTCCTACCTCTCTTTGTATCGTGGCCAGGCAGAGCAAAGAGCACTTCCTGTTGGTCCAACCAGGTACAGGAAACTGATCCTCCTGTACTGCGGTCCTCTCAACCATGCTACACTGGTAGCATGAATTGCTGTGCACCCACCTCCTGCCGGTCACTCTAATCTAGCGCCACCCCCCATGCCGATGCACTCTAAGGCAGCCGCTTGTGCCGCCTTATGGACACGCCAGCCCTGACTTCACAGTACCCCAATATTGGTGGGTCCTACACTAAATCCAAATGAGGTAGACAAATAAATAGTGCTAAATAAGCTAAAGTGTATTAAATTAATGTATTGTAAGAGCATTGTGAGTATACAAAATTAATGTAATAAAAGCAATTAAAAACAGTGTAAAAACTAAACAATTAAAGTGTTAGTGCCTGGATGAATATATGCACAAAGCAAATCAATATGTGCTAAATAAAGATTATAATAAAAGTGACATTTCTATCCAAAACTCCTCATATATACACACCTGTAGTCACCTCCAAAGGGGCCTCTGAAGCTAGGGGCTTGGGCGGGGTGCTTAATTCCAAACCTGCGTAGCAAAGAAAAAAGAAATATGCATTGTACAGGAATGGTGCTGCCATAGTGACCAATGATACATGATACAAATTGATACAAAACGAGGGCCTTCAGTTTGGCTACACGGGCCTTCAATTTAAAACCTCTCTTTAGTAAAAAACTAAGTAAATGTTTTCATTTTCTTTATTGCACATTCCATGAGAATTGTGAGTAATGATGTGAGAATTCAAAGTGAATGTCAAATGTAAGACAAAAAAAGCTGAATTAAAAAAAAACTAGTATTAGCCAAACTGAAAAAAAAATCGCTAAGTCAGCTACACTTCCATATTATATTTGAAATTCACTTTAAAATCACTTTGAATTCTTAACAATTCTCACTTTAGTGTGTGTTTATTTATATGTATGATTAACAGAGAAGTACTTGTAACGTAAACACTCTGTGCTGTAAGATCTGATCGAAAATGAAACCATTTTGTTTCCATTCAGGCGGTGTCAGTCACAGCCAGGGGAGGTGTGGCTTGGGCTCCATAAACAAAAACAAATTTGATTTAACTCCTAAATGACAGAGAACTGAGAGCAATGTAACTGCAGGGGCCTGGTCTAAACAAAAAAAAAGGGTAGAATAGACATTAATATTTAGTATTGGTCTAATGTAGGGGTTAATGTTCAGTGTAGCGTAGCGGTTAATGTTTAGTTTATTGTGTTATGGTAATAAAGCGGTAAAGGTATGGACTTTACTGTAAAGGTAGCACTAGCACACACACATCTCGATGCTGCCTGAAATAAGTGGACCTTCCATTCCCGTACAGAATACATTCAGCTAATGCCCTTTAAATGGTGGGAGATACGAGCATAGGAACTGGGAGGGATGGGGAAGTCGAATCTCCTTTGGAATATCTGCTGTAGCTCTTAAGAAGACGTATGGGATGAGGTGATTCTGTGCATTATTGTCCATTCATTACAGGAAAAAATGAACAGATGACGTCACCAGACAGTAAGGAGCTAGACACAGGATTTATTCTCTAATAGTGTTTACAGACCAATCCATATTTACTTACATTAAAATATGGGTTAACGGCAAAACATGGCAGGGTTTATTTAAAAGAGATTAAAAGTAATTTCAAAGTGTATAGATTAACATTGATTTTGTGCTTACTCAGAGAGTCAGTAATGTTTCAACTTTAATTCGGTTTATATTAAGGAACACGTTCAGAGAATGCCAAATATAGAACACCGCTATTTTTACTATTATTGAATCCAGATTTCTGAATGTTATCATTGCCTAGGTGCTTTCTGGAGTAGTGTTAATTTTGGGGGCAAATTTCACTTTAGTTTTAGTCATAGTCTTTTGGCTAAAAAGCCGTTTTAGTTGTATTTTAGTCATCTGAATTGTTTTAGTTTAGTTTCAGTCGACTAAATCTCCAGTAGATTTTAGCCGACACAACTAAAATCTAATGAGTTTAGTTAAAGTCTCTGTCTGTCTCTTTTGCCCCTTCCATAGCCCCTCTGTGCAGTGTTAATTTTGGTGGCAAATTTCAGTTTAGTTTTAGTCATAGTCTTTTGACTAAAAAGCCGTTTTAGTTTTAGTACTTATTTTTGTATTTTAGCTTTAGTCTAGTTTTAGCTTAGACTAAATCTCAAAAATGTTAGTTGACTAAAATTGTTAGTCGACAAAATGAACACTGTTCTGGAGTTTATTCTCGTATGTGCATTTCTTACTCATTATTATTATTTTATTATTTTATTATTTATATGGCGCCATCAGATTCCGTCGCACTGCACAATAGGTGGACTAACAGACATGTAATTGTAACCAGACAACTGGACGTACAGGAACAGAGGGGTTGAGGGCTGATCATGACGTGACTCTAAATTCCATCTGCATTATAAGGGGTTAATGATTTTATGCAACCAATTACAATGCAGCTATGATTTTAAACAGTGTCAGGTTTATTTCTTCTTTGTTCTCTTCGTTCAACTCTCATTATTTTATTTTCTCCAAAATGTTGGGCTTATTATATCAGTAAATCCACAAGAATTTGAATTTTTCATATAAAAGCCATGTTTATCATATCTTATGATTGATCGCAGGGAGACAGTTGCTAAATGGTGATTTTATTTAAAAATCAAGTGAGATGTGACCAATAGAGGAAAGAAAATGAAAAGCAATAAAATATAGTTCTTAAAATGTGTGACCAAATATATGAAACTCACTGTTAATTAAAGGCACGCTTTATGCACACAGACCACTTCAGTTCTTTGAACTGGTCTGGGTGCAGTCTCCCAGGTCCCTTAACCCTGCAACGGTACTTATTGCAATGTTTAATAAACTGCAATAATTAACTTTTAGAGACAGCCATTAGAGGGACTTCTGGGTCATTAGGTGACTTTTGGTCACCTAACTGATGCTGGATGTCCTTACGGTATGCATGAGGACTCCTTCACCAGCTGATGTTTTTAGCAGGGGAGGAGAGGAGGCGCATCCTGAACCAACACTGATGTCCCTAATGCTGGAATCAGGTAAGTGACAGAAGGGGTTTATACCCCTTCTGCACCATGGGTGAGGGCTGCGACGGAGGGGGGGGGACAATATAGGGAGATATTGTGCCAGGAAAACAACTTTGTTTTTCAGGCACTATAGATTCCCTTTAATTTAGAATTTGTGACAATTCCCCCTCCGGTCAATAAGAGATTGTGAATATTTGTGAATTCACATGAAATTAAAAAATTTTAGGTGCAAAATATAGAGGACTTGGAGACTGTTGTCTAAAATTTTAAATGAACTATTTACTGACTATTTACCTTTTAGTGAATAGCTGTGAAATGTGTTCACTGCCATATTGAGAGGGGATTTTTATTGCAGGAGCAACTGATACAGCTGTCATAGAATGAACAAGCTATTTGACAAGGCATAGATTTTTTCCTTTGCAATGAAGACTTGTCATTTATGTCTGACAAATGCCAGTTCAAAGTCTATAAACCACATTTAAGAGAGCTATTGAGTCAAGCTGGATCCATGAATGGAGTCCAATCTACATCAGCAATATTTATTACACTATTAGATAAATGAAGAGGAGATTACAACAATACTATATATTTTTTTATCTTGTATGTTCATGACGTAAAGCTTAAAGGAACACTCTACAAACATATATTCCTGACACTATAGTGTTTAACTAACTATTTAGGTGACTAGCCCTCTCCGATCACATGGGAAAGGTGAGTTTACTTACCGTTGTTCCTACGCACGTCGTCGCGCCTCCAAGGCTTAGATCTGCAATCATCATGATCTCAGCCAATCCGTGCTTTCCTGTGGGAAATAATTGTGAGCGAGTGGAGATGCGGAACGCCAGTGCTGCGCACTGTGCAGCACTAACACAGGAAGCACCTCTATTGACCATCTGAGTGGCTGCCACTAGAGGTGTTATTAGGAAGCAATGTAAACACTGTGTTTTCTCTAAAATGACAGTGTTTATGGACACCAGAAAAGCGACATTAAGCTGTAGTGGTTCTTGTGACCAGAGTATCCCTTTACCTTTTTTTTTGTAAATATTTTTATTATTTTTCATTGGATCAGCATACATTCTTAAGTCTTGCGGAAGGACAGTTGAATTAACTTTTTGGGGTAATCGCTTTTAGTCAGTCGTTCAGTATTCTTTCTACTGCCTATAGCTGGAATAGCATGATTACTAGTTAATACCGTGGGTCTGGGAAGTCTAAGTTAAGATCTGTAGATTGGTGGGTACATCTAGTAATAGCAGGACTGGTGAAAATAGTGAGGTGAGAGTAGAAAATGCAATTTGCTGTCTCCAATTTCTGTTTCAGGACTAACCTAGGGCAGCTCTCTTTGAATCTGAAGATATGCAGGTGTTAGGCTTGTGAGGCTTTGTGCGTGAGTTGGGAATCATGGTGGGAGACGAAAATATGGCATTTACACTAGAAAAATAGATGAGAGTGGAGGGAATATGGTTGAGGATATGCAGAATATGGCTGATAGGAATATATGGCTGTGTAGGGCATATGAAGAAGGCAATTAACCCCTTAACGCCGTTACGGCATTCTATGCCGTCCCGCATTAAAGAGGGCTTTAAAGCCGTTGCGGCGGCATAGAACGCCATAACGGCTTTGAGCCCCTGGACTTACCTCCACCGTGATCCTCTTCTGGAGGGCTGCCTGACAGCCCTGGCAGCCCTCCCTCGGCAAATGAGGCCCCTGGGGGCCATGTAATCGCTCTCAAAGAGCGATCACATGGCCCCCTATAGCTGGCTGTGGATCTGCCAGCAGGGGGACTGTCTAAAATGTCAGACAGTCCCCCTGCTGGTGGGAAAGTAAAAAAAAAAAGAATTAAACATTTTATACAATTGTATCAATATATCAAGATCAAGCAGGTTTTATTCATGGCAGAGCACCATCAGATGGATTAAGAAGAATAATGGATGTACAGGATGTCGCGATTAGGAAAAATGTTCCCCTTCTGACCCTGTCACTGGATGCTGAGAAAGCGTTTGACAGGGTCAGATGGGATTTTTTGGGTAGCACTTTAAAATCATATGGTATAGTAGGAACAGTCTATGATGCCATTAAGGCACTATACACTGTTCCTTCAGCAAAGACTATAGGCCCTGGGATAGAGGCAGACTGGTTCTCTATTAAGAACGGAACCAGGCAAGGATGTCCTCTTTCCCCGTTACTTTATGTTCTAACCATTGAGCCTCTTGCAGAAGATATAAGGCAAAATGAAAAGATTGAGGGTTTCTGGTTTAAAAATTTAGAACATAAGATCAATCTATATGCTGATGATGTCATGCTTATGGTGCAGAATCCTAGATCATCATTGCCGGAACTGATAAGAACACTAGATTATTACAGTGAATTTACAAATTGTAAATTAAATATTAATAAAACTACAATAATGACAACTAATTTACCTAGGGAAGATAGGGATTTTATTAAATTATCTTATGATTTTGTTTGGGCTAAGGAACATATTTCATTTCTTGGTATAAAAATAACAAGAGATATAAATAGAGTTATTGAAGCTAACTTCCTCCCTCTGTTAAAAAATACAAATAAAATATTAAAAGAATGGGCTGGTAGGGAGATTTCTTGGATAGGTCGTATTAATACTATTAGATCATATATTCTGCCTAAATGGAATTATCTTTTTAGAATGATACCTATACAAGTTCCTAATCCCTGGTTAAAAATGATACAGTCAGCTTTTTCTAAATTTATTTGGAAAGGCAAAAAACCACGAATAAGCCTACAGTTAATATCTAAGAAAAGAAAGGACGGAGGTCTTGCTGCTCCAAATATAATAGAATATCATAACGCATGTATGTTGGCCCACACTGTTAATACGTTAAGTATAGATCAAAAAGAACAATCCTGGTACCACATAGAGCAATCATTAGTAGAGACAAGCAGCCTATCCTCCCTGTTTTGGACAACAAGGAGGAATCAAAATAAAAATAACTTGGTCCACCTAGAAAATTCGACAATTTTAGATAGTATACTGGGATTCTGGCAGAAATTCAAGAAAAACTATAAAATAGAATACATGATATTCCCTTTTTTACAACTAGAGGTGATTAATCATAATATTGAAGATATTAATATCAGAGGTTGGATACAAAAAGGCATCAAGCATATTCAACAAATTATAGATACAAAGGATCTCAAGTCATTTAGCCATTTACAGGCAGAGTTCGGGATTGAAAGTAAGGAGATATTTACATATCTAAGAGTTAAGTTTTTCTTGACGAAATTTTTGGACATTCAGTTAAATAAAATTATAAGTAACATTAAGAAGATCGTAGAAACAAATAGAACTAAAGGTCACATCTCTAGATGTTATGAATTCTTAATGTCATCTCAAAAGCTCTCTCCTTGGAAATCTAAGACTAAATGGGAAAAAGATTTACAAATAGCAATCCCTGAGCAAGATATGATAAATGCGATAGAGAGAGTTAATAAATCGGTACACTGCTTGAATATAGTAGAGAATTTTTATAAGCTTCTGAATAGATGGTATATGGTCCCAGAAAAATTGGCTAAAATATATTTTGATCAGAGCTCTTTCTGTTGGCGTTGTGAAGTTGCGATAGGAGATTATCTCCATATCTGGTGGCATTGTAAAGTTTTAACTAAAATATGGAAGGAGGTATATAGGCAGATTCATAATTCATGTCAGCTATATATACCTTTCACACCACAAAGTTTTTTGCTACATTTGGGATGGCCCTCTATGCCTTTTGAGAAACGGATGTTGATAATACATATTTTGATGGCAGTAAAGCTAGCTGTTGCTAGAAATTGGAAAAGTAAAAATGAAATACACTGGAGGGAAATTAAAACACAGGTTATTTATCAATGTAAGATGGAAAAGGGAATAATTCTAGGTAATTCTGTAGGTCTGAAGAAATATAATAAATGAGAAACAATAGTTGATAATTTTATTATTAATAACGTGAACTTATAATTCTGTAGATATGGGCTCCCCCAAAGTGTGAATGACTTGTGGAGGAACCTTAGTAAAAGTGTACCTAATGGGAAGGATGGGTAAATTTGGATAATATAGGTTTGGTTCCTCTGGATGGTATTTTGTGTGTATGATATGTATTGTTTTTTTTGTTTTTTTTTAAATACCTCTATTAGCTATATATATATGAAATATGGATATTTAATTCTGTTTTATATTGCTAATGTTGTTTACATATGGAAATATATAATAATGTAAGTATTGCAATAGAGGAATTGATTGTATTTTGTAAACTGAGAAAATTTTGAAGAAATAAAAATATATAAAAAAAAACATTTTATAAAATAAAATAGAAATGTATTTATATATATATAACATATGTATATCTATTATATATATAATATATATTCATATTATATATATGTAACGTCATACAAAGTGTATTTTAATATTAATATAATTACATATATTAGTATTAAAATACACTTAGAATAACATTATATATAAGATATGTATATATATATATATATATATATATATATATATAATAGATATATACACATATATTATATATATACATATAATTACAATAATAAATAAATAAAATAAATAAATAAATAAAATATTGAAACAAAATTTTATATAAATTATATATTCATATGTAATTTCATTCTAACTGTATTTTGTTATTAATATATATATATACACTAGAATGACATTCTATATATATATATATATATATATATATATATATATATATATATATATATATATTGGTAGCAAAATACACTTAGAATGACATTCTATATATATATATATATATATATATATATATATATCTATCTATATATAAAATACAAATAACCGCAAATATATATATATAGATAAATACATATAATTACATAAAAGATTACATTAGTATACACGTAGAATTTAAATACCTATAAATGCATATATATTAAAATTCTACGTGTATATTTAAGTAATCTTTTAACATAATTATGTGATTTGATTAATTAAAATTTGATTGACATGCCTGACAACACAGGGAGAAAGTGCAGAGAATTTAATTCGCAAGCACTAAATTTAACCTTGTAACTTTCCAAGACACCATAAAACCTGTACATAGGGAGTACTGTTTTACTCAGGAGACTTCGCTGAACTCAAATATTAGTGTTTCAAACTGGTAAATTGTATTACAACGATGATATTTTAAGTAAAAGTTACATTTTTTGTATTTTTTACAAACAAACGGCACTTTTATGGACTATATTACTGTTGTAATATGTTTTACTGTTTTGAAACACTAATATTTGTGTTTAGTGAAGTCTCCCGAGAATAACAGTACCCCCCATGTACAGGTTTTATGGTGTTTTGGAAAGTTAGAGAGTCACATATAAGGCTTGCATTTAATTTTTTTTACATTGAAATTTGCCAGATTGGTTATGCTGCCTTTGAGACCGTATGGTAGCCCAGGAATAAGAATTACCCCCATGATGGCATACCATTTGCAAAAGTAGACAACCCAAGGTATTGCAAATGGGGTATGTCCAGTCATTTTTAGTAGCCACTTAGTCACAAACAGTGGCCAAATATTAGTTTTTTGCTTTTTTCACACAAAAACAAAAATGAACGTTATCTTTGGCCAGTGTTTGTGACTAAGTGGCTACTAAAAAAGACTAAACATACCCCACTTTCAATACCTTGGGTTGTCTACTTTTTCAAATGGTATGCCATTATGAGGGTAATTCTCATTCCTGGGTTACCACACCATCTCAAAGGTAACATTACTAATGTGGCAAATTTCAATTTAAAATGGAACGTTCTATATTTGACCCTGTAACTTTCCAAAACACCATAAAACCTGTTAATGGGGGGTACGGTAGTACTCGTGAGACACCGCTGATTACAAATATGTGCATTTTTTTTGCAGTAAAACCTAACAGTATTATGACATTCACAGCTAAAATGTCAGACGGAAATACAAATTTAAAAAAAAATCTTATTTTCTCACATTTTATTAAATTTTATTCGTAATAAATTATGTTCCATATATGAATAGTTAATGATAAATTAAAGCCCTGTTTCTCCTGAACAAAATGATATATAATAATGTGACAGCGGTGAATTACGGTTGAACAGACATATAGCGCAAATTCCAGTTTTTATTTACGTTTTGTTTTGATCAGAACGTGCACTATTGACTCCGTCCTGAAGGGCTTAATACAGTCATGGATATTAAACAGAATATAGTGTTTACTACTGAGATAATGCAGAGAACCTGCTGGGACACTGTAGTTCTCTATATTGTGAAACGACAGGAAGAGATAAGTTCATTTATATAGTAAGGTTGTTGATGTTTCTATAATTACAGACAGGTGCTCTTACAGTTTACTGAGTTCTGTGAACATTTAAATTAATACACAATGTAAAATGTTTTGTTTTAATGGCAATTATAAAATATTGATAACTTCAATTATGATTATAAATGAAAAGCAGGATTTCGGCAAAATAAATGATGTTAAAAAAAAGGTTGGCATTAAGCAGCTGTCTGATAAAAATGAGATAATACAACCTTACACAAATGACTTCCAATGCATCAAACCTGATAATATATGACAGAGATTCTCCGAACTTAAATTATGCATTTAATTAAGCTTATAATATATTAAGGACACTAATTAACTTTACCATTTTGAGAAATGTGCACTTTTGCTCAGTTAAATGTCTCAGAGTCAGTAGACTGGAAGTTTAGGCAGCCAAAAATATCTTGATATATTACTCAAGCGAGCATTGAAGCTCTGAAATTAAAAAGCGTGTCTTCTATAATATTCTATACTTTGTGTTATAAATGTGGGGCAGTGATTTTAAACATAAAAGCATATGTATAAGAGTTCTTAAATGTCTGTTAAATGTCGGTAAAATATTACATTAAAGTATTGTTTGCATATCATTATAAAAACATAGTAAGATCTATTTTCATTTGTGTTCATTAATTTAACGTTAACAATCCCTTATCTTTCTAAAATGGGAGATATGGGGCCGGTACAGAAGATGGGATTTGCCAAGAGGCGCATGGTAATTATGCATCATTGGACGGGACTTGCAAGAAAGATTATCAGTGCTGTCCAAACAGAGGTAGGATGTCACCAGACACACTTGCAATGGTGGAACAGGAGACCTGGGTCAAGCCCAGGACTGATGTGAGGTATGCAATATAGTAAAATGTCTTTATTTTATTTTTTTAAATGAACTGAGAGTTTTAAAAGCGCGTTATTTAATAGTTTACTGAAAGAAAAGTTATTTTTGTTTAAATTAAAAATTGTAAAATCAATTCAAGGATAAATCTTCTCTATTGTTTTTTTTTTTTGTTTGTTTTTTTTGTAAATATCCTTTTTCTAAAGTTTCAATAAAACAGTCGACGTATAGAGAAAAAGAAAAAACGATGTATAATATCACCACAACTCCATTGCTGTGTATTGGTATAAAAAAAAACACACACACACAAAAACCAAGGCATTTGTGAGTACAGTAACAGATAGGAAGAAAGGAGTAGAGGGGTTAGGGATACAGACAAGAGGTTGACTTGGGGATTCATTTAGTTACAAACTGCAATTTGTACAAATTTGAGCTGACCTGGTGACCATCCAAATTTGTAATTTCTAAACTGTCATGTAGACAAATCACGAAACACACGATTTATGTACTGGTTGAGCTTGTTCATTTGATTCGTGATTCAGGGCATCGCCCATGGCACCATAAAAGCAATAGATGGGAAAAAGAGATGATGGCTAGGGGACAGTCACCAAATGTTGATTCTCTCACAGATCAAGTGACAGAAGTGAAAAACAAGAGGAGTAATTAAAGAAAAGTGAAATCTATATTTATATATCATAGTTTTAATAAATTTATATAAATATATACGGATAGTTTTTCCCAATATTGGTTCCTTTTTTTGCTAAACCAAATAGAGGGAAAATGCTGTCAGTATACTGTTAAGTTTATATAGAATATTTACATTATGTTTATATTTATTATTATTTTCTAGTGCACCAATTGGCTGATTTGTTTTCCTGAATCTTTTTTGGCTGACAAAAGGCAAAACCACCACAAGCACGAAATTATTTGTCTCAATATTTTTTTTTTTTTTTAAAGACAACCAAACAGAAGGAAAGCTGTTATCACCTCTACCACTGCCATTAACAGCTTTCCCTGGGTGCCCCTGGTTCGACACTTTCCCTTTATAGGAATGGAACCGAACGCTGGCTCTCTGGCAGCCGTTCGCATGTACCAAACCCACAAAGAGGCCCAGCGGTACTTAGTTGCGACTGTTATGGAACTAATTTCGGCATGAAGACTTTGTGGGTTTCTGGTCAACTCAGCAGGACTTAGCCGCGAATGTTATGAAACTGTTTTCGTCATGAGGTGACCCTGCGGTTCCTGGACAACTTGGATTGCGGTTTTTGAACCACTTTGAAATCCGCCAGGAGAGCGCTTTTTGGAGGGAAGTTGTCTGAGACTAAGGGAAACACACACTACCTAAGAGCCAGGCGGATCACCCCATGTTACGGCCGCAGGAGCTCCCTAAAGTTGACCGGCACCAAACACCCAGGAACCATTTAGGGCATAGGACCACGTATGCGGCCAGGCAGAACTTTAACACATATATCATAATCAATCATAAATACATAATGAAAACAATATTTAAAAATTAATGTGTTTCAAAACAAAAGAAAAAGATAAAGGTATCCTCGTGATGTATATATCCACACCCTTGTGAGAGACACCAAGAACTTATCTATATCATCTAGGTGAACCCCAGAAAATCTCAAACCCATAAAAACTCTAAAAAGAATCATACTGGATAATACCAATAGAAACCTACAAAATTTATAACATCTAAAAATGATAATATACTTAGAATGAACCCTAAAAAATGAACCCTAAAAAATGAATAAAAAATTATTTCAAAAAACAAACTAAATCAAAATCAATATTTAAACCCCGAGGGTGCATGGTATTTAATTTATGTATCCAGAAGCCCTCTCTCTTCCTTAATTTGAGCATCAAATCCCCTCCTCTTTCATCAAGACACACTTGTTCTATTGCTATAAAATTAATATTGTTCTTGAAAAGGGGGCATTTATTGCAATGTTCTGGAACTGAATGAGAAATAACTTTCTTCTGAATATTATTATAATGTTCAAGACATCTTATTTTAGCCTTCCTTCCCGTCCTCCCTACATATTGCGCTCCACACCCACATGTAATGAGGTACACAACATATGTGGAGGAACATGAGATTCGGCTCTGGATTTTAAATGTCTCCTTCGTTTGGGTACTTTGGAATTCTTTAAAAGATGTAAATGAATGACTACACGCCTTGCATTTTCCACACGTATAGAATCCAGTATGGGATTTAGTATCCTTTCTAAACATACTTGGAGCTAAGATGTTTTTCAAATTATTGCCTCTTTTAAAAATCATTCTAGGGTTATTAGGGATTTTAGTCCCAAGAACATCATCTTCTAAAAGTAATGCCCAATGTTTCTTCACAATCCTTTGTATGTCGAAAGCCTTTGAATTAAATTGGGTATTGAAAGCATATTCGTAACCTTGGCTTCTGGATACATAAATTAAATACCATGCAACCTCGGCATTTAAATATTGATTTTGATTTAGTTTGTTTTTTGAAATAATTTTTTATTCATTTTTTAGGGTTCATTTTTTAGGGTTCATTCTAGGTATATTATCATTTTTAGATGTTTTAAATTTTGTAGGCTTCTATTGGTATTATCCAGTATGATTCTTTTTAGAGTTCTTATGGGTTTGAGATTTTCTGGGGTTCACCTAGATGATATAGATAAGTTCTTGGTGTCTCTCACAAAGGTGTGGATATATACATCACGAGGATACCTTTATCTTTTTCTTTTGTTTTGAAACACATTAATTTTTAAATATTGTTTTCATTATGTATTTATGATTGATTATGATTTCATGGAGTATAATATTTCTTTTTTTCTATGTGCTACTTATGTTTTTTGAGTCTCTTGGGATTGTTTATGGAGGAAGGGAGGACTTTACATGGATTGTTGGATCGACCGTGCATTTTTTCAAAGTGCCGATTGGACACATGCGCACAAGAACACTATATGAAAACGAGGCTTGGAACGCTGTTAATACAGCCGGAATAGCGTGGCGCTGATTGGAGGCTGATTATGGCGGGAGTTTGACCGGGTTATTTAAAAAAGCTGAAAAGGGGAGGATGATGCTGCACGGGAGATCCTGGTAACAATTACCCCTGAGGAAGTCCGATTTGCTAAGGACGAAACGCGTAGGGTTGGACGATTGTGGAGAGAGTTTCTAGTCTGTTTATTTATTTATTTGTTTTGATTTATTTGTGTTAATAAATAGTTTTATTATTTAGTTACGGTATCCTTCTTACTTTCCACCTATTGGAGGAGGATGGCTGTGGATGATATCTGATGATATGCTTTCATATCACTACAAATTTGTAAGTGTAATTGATTATAGTGCAGGGTTTATCCATTTACCATCTACACTTATTTGTGGTTTATCTCTCTCTTACATGTCCATATATCCATGTTGAGGATCCCTTACCATCTCTTCATTATTGAGATACGCCTACTATCAATCTATGTTTGTGAGTGCAATTTAATTAGCAGTGGTTTTATGTATATTGGCTATACTACTCTGTGAGTTTTTTATTCTTTCTGTTCTGTAGAACTTTAACACAGTGGAGTTTCCCCTACACTGCATGGATCTGAGTGCTATTTGGAGAACTTGGGCGATCATATCAGGGATATTTAACAATGTAATATTTGTGGGGTTATTTTATGTTTTTATTATGTTTTGGGGTATTTTTATGTTTTGGGGTATTTTTATGTTTTATATTTTTATGTTTGCCTCTCTGTTCCTGGGAGATAATTAGCTTACCAGTCTTTAACCCCTTCAGGACGGAGTTAATAGTACACATTCTGATCAAAACAAAACGTAAACAAGAACTGGAATTTGCGCTATATGTCTGTTCAACCGTAATTCACCTCTTTCATATTAAATGCACCCACACTTATTATATATCATTTTGTTCAGGAGAAACAGGGCTTTCATTTCATATCAAATATTTATATATGAAACATAATTTAGTATGAATAAAATTAAAAAAACTGTGAGAAATTTAATTTTTTTTTAAAAATTTGTAGTTCCGCCTCACATTTTAGCTGTAAATGTCATAATACTGTTAGGTTTTACTGCAAAGAAATGCACATATTTGTAATCAGCGATGTCTCACGAGTACAACAGTACCCCCCATTAACAGGTTTTATGGTGTTTTGGAAAGATACAGGGTTAAATATAAAACATTCAATTTTCAAATTGAAATTTGCCAGATTAGTAATGTTACATTTGAGACGGTGTGGTAGCCCAGGAATGAGACTTACCACCATAATGGCATACCATTTGAAAAAGTAGACAACCCAAGGTATTGTAAATGGGGTATGTCCAGTCATTTTTAGTAGCCACTTAGTCACAAACACTGGCCAAATATAAATTTTTTGCTTTTTTCACGCAAAAACAAATATGAACGTTAACTTTGTCCAGTGTTTGTGACTAAGTGGCTACTAAAAAAGACTAAACATAAATCACTTTCAATACCTTGGGTTGTCTACTTTTTCAAATGGTATGCCATTATGGGGGTAATTCTCATTCCTGGGCTACCGCACCGTCTCAAAAGTAACATTACTAATCCGTCAAATTTCAATTTGAAAATGGAACGTTCTATATTTAACCCTGTAACTTTCCAAAACACCATAAAACCTGTTAATGGGGGGTACTGTTGTACTCGTGAGACATCGCTGATTACAAATATGTGCATTTTGTGGCAGTAAAACCTAACAGTATAGTCTTTTTTAGTAGCCACTTAGTCACAAACACTGGCCAAAGTTAGCGTTCATATTTGTTTTTGTGTGAAAAAACCAAAAGACCAATATTTGGCCAGTGTTTGTGACTAAGTGGCTACTAAAAATGACTGGACATACCCCATTTGCAATACCTTGGGTTGTCTACTTTTGCAAATGGTATGCCATCATGGGGGTAATTCTTATTCCTGGGCTACCATACGGTCTCAAAGGCAACATAACCAATCTGGCAAATTTCAATGTCAAAAAAAAGAAATCAAGCCTTATATGTGACTCTCTAACTTTCCAAAACACCATAAAACCCGTACATGGGGGGTACTGTTATTCACGGGAGACTTCACTAAACACAAATATTAGTGTTTTAAAACAGTAAAACATACTACAACAATAATATAGTCCATAAAAGTGCCGTTTGTTTGTAAAAAATGCAGAAAAAGTCACTTTTACTTAAAATATCATCGTTGTAATACAATTTACCAGTTTTAAACACTAATATTTGAGTTCAGCGAAGTCTCCCGAGTAAAACCGTACCCCCTATGTACAGGTTTTATGGTGCCTTGGAGAGTTACAGGGTCAAATATAGTGCTTGCGAATTAAATTCTCTGCACTTTCTCCCTGTGTTGTCAGGCATGTCAATCAAATTTTAATTAATCAAATCACATAATTATGTTAAAAGATTACTTAAATATACTTGTAGAATTTAATATATATGCATTTATAGGTATTTAAATTCTACGTGTATACTAATGTAATCTTTTATGTAATTATATGTATTTATCTATCTATATATATATATATATATATTTGCGGTTATTTGTATTTTATATATAGATAGATATATATAGAATGTCATTCTAAGTGTATTTTGTTACCAATATATATATATTAATAACAAAATACAGTTAGAATGAAATTACATATGAATATATAATTTATATGAAATTTTGTTTCAATATTTTATTTATTTTATTATTTTATTCATTTATTATTGTAATTATACGTATATATATATATATATATATATATAATATATGTGTATATATCTATTATATATATAATATATATATACATATTATATATATGTAACATCATTCTAAGTGTATTTTAATATTAATATATACACTAATAGTAGTATTAAAATACACTTTGTATGACGTTACATATATATAATATGTATATATATTATGTATATAATATATATACATATATTATATATAAAAATACTTTAATTTAATTTTACACATGTTTAATTTTTTTTTTTTACTTTCCCACCAGCAGGGATATTTCAGACAGCCCCCCTGCTGGCAGATCCACAGCCAGCTATAGGGAGCCTCACTTGCCAGAGGAGGGCTGCCTGGGCTGTCAGGCAGCCCTCCAGAAGAGGATCGCAGCGGAGGTAAGTACCGCCGAGGTCCTGGGGGCTTAAGCCGTTACGGCGTTCTATGCCCCCGCAACGGCTTTAAAGCCCTCTAAAGCCGCGATGGCATAGAACGCTGTAACGGCGTTAATGGGTTAATGCAATTATCTACCAGGCCCAGAGATTCCTGGAGGGGGCTTGTGTTGAAGACAATGGAGACCCTCTGCTTGGGTCTGTGTATAAAAAGGCTGTGTTTAGATGCATTAAACCAGTTGTACTCCCAGAACTATATGTCGTCTAGTTACTGGGAGGGGAAGGGCTATAATCACTGCTTTGCACCTTGTTCCATCTTGTGGAGGATTCGGCGGGGAAAGTCCTTGTAAGGACTACAGCTCCCAGGACTGTATTTCGTCCAGTCCCTGGGAGGGAATGGAGTTAGTCCCCTATCCTACTCCAGGACAGAGAGGCTCGAGGAGGACCACAGTCAAACCACCGTGACTGGTGCAGAAGCACTGAGGTTTTCCCCTGTTCCAGCTAGGAAGCGGTCCTTGGTGGAGGTACACAGCTGGGGTACAGTGAGCTCTGCAACATGCTCCTCAAACTTAAAAACAATATTGGTCACGTATTCTAATTGTTGTGGTAGGATGGCAATCACTATATTTTCATTGGTAAGATACCACTAGATTTGTAGTTCTTTGTGGGACAGTTTTCCAGAGTACAATAAACAATTTAATCATGAGACAGATATATTCTAGTAAAAAACATTTTTACACTTTTATAAGCAATTTAATAAAGAGACAGATATATTCTCATTTTTACATAAATTTTAACCTCTTAAAAAATACAACCAAAAATGTTATAACAGTATAATAAATTATATTACATTATCAGTTCAGATAAAAAACATTTCCTTTTTTTAGAAGTCTTAATGCAATGTCTACTCAAGGGGTAGGCTATGTTTGGCATTTCAGATTTTGCAGACTACATCTCAGATAATGCTCTTACATCCATATCATCTGGAGTGCCGAAGGTTGTCTCCCCCGGGTCTCGTCAGATACTAACCACAGGAGTATGAACCATAGCTAGAAAGTCAAGATGTAATGATGAACACAATGTTGCCATCACTTTCTACGAAGCTAAAAACACGGGCTTGATGTTCCTGGCCAAGGAAAATTGTGTTACCATTTAGCTGTAGGGCATGAAAATGTATATCATATATTAAATATGGTTTAAAAAGAATGTTTTTAAAAAAAAAAAGCAGTGGATGAAAGTTTTCAATGAAGCCGAATATCTTTTAATTGCAAGAAATATGGTTTGTGACATGCAGGGAGCAACGTGGATGAGGTTAAAAAAAGGCAGAATAAGATAATAACTGTATTGAACATACAATAAACCTCAAGGCCAATAAATATTGTATTACAAGAAGCTAAACATGACATAGTCTGTATCATTGTGGGACTAAAGAAAGGGGGCATTTCCTGTGCATGTACAAGAAATAAGTGAATTGTGAATGTGTTTCTTATAACAAGAGGAATGAATATTAACATTGACAGTCAATCAGTGTTTTACTTTCTTCCCCAGTTGCTCACTTTGAAATCATGATCTTTTTGTAAATATCCCTTTGTTAGCGTCCTTCATATCCAGGTTTGCATACATTATTAGGATTGCTCACATATAAACTGAATTTAGTATGTATGAGCGCTCCGATATACAGTGTATTCCCTTGCATTGCATACATGAAAGCTAAGTGACAACATTCTATTTGTCCTCCAAGCCTAAACACATCGGTTTTTCGAGTGTAAAAGTATTCACATATACACTATGTACTCGGTTTGATTTTAAAATTGTGCTTTTCTTAATGCTGTTTTATATTTAGGAACATTTCTCAATTATTCCCTATTCTCTCCTCTTCCTTAAGATATAGAATTAAATGTACAGAAATTATTTTGCATGAAGAGATCATATAGATTTAGATGTCAGGGTGCAATGCTAAACTATGATGGCTGCTGCGTTAATTAATCCATTAAAACTGATTTGTACACTTTAGATTATAATAGCGAATGCCATGGAGAATTTTCTAAACCAGCTCTTTTTGCTTAAATTTTGCAATTTATATTCCATTCCACTACATTTTGTCATTTAGTAAATGCACCAATTTTGGTCAATTGCAGGTGGAACCATTGTACATATTTATTTGTACACTCACTCATGTTCATTTGTCACATTGTGCGTATAAGGATTCTTGCCAACATTGTATTTTTTGTGACTGTACTTGTACTTGTAATTGAACCTGTGAAATGTATTATTAAATAACATTTGTATGTAATTATAGACATGGATTTATAATAGGCATAGAGTAAGTGCTCTACGAGCTCCTGCTTATGATTAAGAACCACTAAGGTACAACTTGAGTTAAGTGTTTTTGAAGGCTTTTCTCTCGCTTACTCACCCACTCGCACAGAAAAATACAGAATAAAAAAAACAATACATTTTCACCCGCTATCCTACTAAATTATTGCATCATCTGCCATCATTGAGGAATTGTCCAGTAAAACAGGTATTTGGTAAGAGCTAAAAACAAGGTTCAAGACAGTACTGAAAACAAACAACAGTTCAAGTAGCCAGCTGTTCAGTGGGTCCTCGCTTAAATCAATGGCTGGTTTTACCTCATCTTCTGCCATTACAAAAATAACCAGAGCCATTTGCATATCAGACTGAACCCACCCAAACGGAGCGGTCCAAATCCAAAATTCAGGCCGGCTCTCTCTGAACGAGACAAACGTTTCTGCCTTGTTAGGCCTCATCAGAATTCTGTTTTGCTCCTTTGATTTTTTTCCACTTACATTACGTTTTTTGTTTAGTATGGTTTTAAAAAAAAAAGCAGATTTTTACTGTTATTGCAAAGGAACCCATCAGATTGGATTCTGAAATGCATGTACCCATGCACTGCCAAATCAAGTTACCAGCGAGACTGTAAGTTACATTGTGTAAGGACTTCATTATATCTGAATCATTTGGCTGCAGCTGCATTTACATTGTACTCAATATATTGGGGAAAAAATTAAACTCTTGTAGCCTGACCTAATATAACACAGTAAACTCCATACTTCATTGGCTTACTGTAAAACTGGGTAAGATGAATAGTTACATATTAATTGTTTTCCTTACTGAGCAAACAGAGCACAATTACTAAAAGAAGACTAAATAGGGGCATAAATTCTCTGGATGAAAATATTAATTTTGCCTCTTTATAAGTCGCTGGTAAGACCACACCTTGAATATGCTGTGCAATTTTGGGCACCTGTTCTAAAGAAGGATATCATGGCACTAGAAAGAGTGCAGAGACGAGCAACAAAATTGATAAAAGGAATGGAGCATTTTAGTTACGAAGAAAAGTTGAAAAATTTAGATCTCTTTAGTTTGGAAAAACGGCGCCTCAGAGGGGATATGATAACATTATACAAATATATTCGGGGCCAGTACAAACCTTTATCTGGAAATCTATTCATAAACAGGGCTATACATAGGACACAAGGTCACACATTTAGGCTGGAAGAAAGGAGATTTCATCTAAGGCAAAGAAAAGGTTTTTTTTTACAGTAAGAGCAATAAGGATATGGAATTCTCTGCCTGAAGAGGTGGTTTTGTCAGAGTCATTACAGATGTTTAAACAGCAATTGGATAAATACTTCCAAAACATAACACACAGGGAAATAATTTCTAATTAGTGGGGTAATAGCTGCTTGGTTCATGGAGACATCTGACTGCTATTTTGGGGTCAAGAAGGAATTTTTTCCTTGTGTGTTGCAAAAAAAGCGCTTCAGACTGGGTTTTTAGTCTTCGTTTGGATCAACAGCAAAAACATATGTGAGGAAGGCTGAACTTGATGGGCGCAAGTCTCTTTTCCGCTATGTAACTATGTAGCTTTGTAAGGCAAATCATATGAATAAAAACTTTGAAATAATATACTTTGATAGACACTCCGAGAATAATACTTTAAGGAATGCTTTTTTTGTAATCAAATCAAAACTTTTTTCTTAACCTAATATATCACCTACTGCATGATGGGTGATACCACACCATGCATTAAAAAAAAACCTAATGATTGGTGTGGCCTTTCAAAAATAAGAGGATGTTAAAATCCTGGACAATATCTGCTATTTTCTATCCTGGAGAGTGGCTGAATTAAGTACAACAGTTACAAATAGCTGCCACTACCCAGGTGTGTTGCTCCCATGAATCTTTTACATACTAGAATATGTATGTACAGGAGCAGCACTAAGATTATAGGAACCCTAGCCCAAAATCTAGCCCTAACCCTAGCCCAAACCCCAGCCCTAAACACAGCCTGAATCCTAGCCCAAACCCCAGCCTATACACAGCCTGAATCCAAGCCCAAACCGCAGCCCTAATCATAACCCAAATCCTAGCCCTATCCCCAGCACTAAACACATCCGAAATCCTAGCCCTAACTCCAGCCCTAAACACATCCGAAATCCTAGCCCTAACTCCAGCCCTAAACACAGCCAGAACCCTAGCCCCAAACCTAGCTATAATCCTCGCTCTATCCCCAATTTTACAAAATCATGCAATAGATAAAAGATACATAATACTGACACCTTATAAAAATATACCATTTCAATGTTCTTGAGGCATCCATGCATGCATACACACTAAACCCTTCCATATATAATATAAAGCACTTTTCATAATAATTCCCCACCTTGGATATTTATTAACAAAAAAATGTTTTCACAACTTGAACATGTTAGACATGTTATGTAAATCAAATGGTAAAAATGCTAATTTTTTAAACATCTAAGTCGATTGAAAAATTGTATAAATCAGTATCTCTCTCCCTGTTACCCTTCTCCTTTTATTGTATCACCTCAATCTGCTCATCTCTTTCTTTTCTTCTCACCCCTTCTCTCTCTCCCTTTCTTTTTCTATCCCCCACTCTCCCTCCCTATGTATACCACCTTTATCCATGTTGTATAGGTGCTGCACAGCTTAGCCTATGAAATATTATGATCATTGAGCTATTGTACTGATTTTTACCAAATCACTCACATAGTATTAAGCGTTCCTCAGACATAACATATTCTACACTTCCGAACGGCACACGACTAATGCGACTCTCCACAAGCTCATTGAAAAGGCATTAGATATTTAAGATCTGACACTGATAAGCAAAGTCTATCCACCTTCTTGACAGGAGCTGCCAAGCAAACTAACGACAAACAATTCTTCTACACATTTATTTATGGACACTCTTATGTCTTGTTTTACAAAGAATTCTGTGAAATAAAGTCATTTATTAAAGTGTTATTTTTTTTTTATTCTGAAAATATAAAAATGAAATCCTTTATTTTGTAGCTACACGTAGCCTATATTTTATGCCTGATTGAATTCATACAAATTATCCATCAAGTAGTGTTGGCATTTGAATTCTGTTATTATGAAATCTCTGTGTTTTGTGTGGGTTATTAATAGTCTATTAAAGTCTGCAAGATGTACTGTATTAAGTGTGAAAACATTCCGCTTCTTGAAAAATGTTTTTTTTCACGCACAAAATCAAAACATAGAAAAAAAATGGATAAGAATTATATATTGTTTGAAATTGTAAAATAATGCTCAACACTACGATCTATTATTTTTATTATTATTATTATTATTATTATTATTATTATTTTAATAATTAAGTAAAATTAGATTTCTTTTTTGTTTTACAAAAGAAGATTCTATTATGTTCAAGTATTGAACTAAATTAATGGTATACTAGATGATGGTATGGACACTATTTTTAATACATGCAATACACATTTAAGTATGTGCCTTAAACAGAAGCACACAGGTACCCCAAGACTAAAGAACTATAAAAGGACTAGTAAGTCTTCAGACTGATACATTATATTAATACATTCTGAAAGATCCAGCCAGTGGAACCAGGATGTAAAGACCATATAATATACTAGAGTTATAAAAATATTTAATCCGTGTGAGATTAAGGGATAGAAAACATGAGTGACGTGGCAGGTTACAATGTAATTAAACAGGCAAAGCTCCAGAAGTTCAGTTAGGCAAAGTAGGATTACACAACAAAGAACCACAAGGAAATTGAGTTCCTGTGGGAATACCAGATCCAGGTGGACAAGCAAGTATGACCAACCAACTAGACATTGTGGTGGTAGACAAGGAATGAATTGCAGTGGTGATGAATTTAGCAATACCCAGTGACTATAACATCAAGAAGAAGGGACATGAGAAGATGGACAAACACCAACGATTGAAAGAGGAGCTAGAAAAGATGTGGAAAGTAGCAGTCCCAGTTCTGATAGGAGCACTCAGGATTGTAATCCTCAAGTTGGGAAAGTGCTTCAGCAGACTTCAGATGGGACATCTCATGCCTCTGTCCAGAAAATATTGAGCAGAACTCCTTTAATTTTCAATCTATTTTCAATTAATGCAGGGATAAAATATTTTAGAGATTATATGGTATCATATATCTCACAAAGTCTCAAGACCTTGAATGGTAGTGCAGAAGCATATATTAGTATAAGGGATACAATTATTGGACCATGAAATAGGTTTGACAAAATAGATAAAGCGTTAATGGTCAAATATAACATTTGTGGGTGTTTATAAAGCATATGATGGCATTTTTAGGAACACAGCCACTTCCACAATATAAAATAATGTCTATATGTTTTCATGATGCTTGTAAACAGTTAGTATTTTGAAATATTGGGAAGACTAGATGGGCCGAATGGTTCTTATCTGCCGTCACATTCTATGTTTCTATGTTTCTATGTAAGTATAGTCACACAAAGAATCTGTATAACCAATGCTCTGATACCCATGCTCTGGCGACAAACACCCTCTAGAGAACAATGGGTCCAACGGGTAGAAAGGACTAGAGAGCTAGAGGACATCCAGTGGACCACACAGGGCAAGAGAGCTAAATACCTCAAAACCTGGGAACCCTGGCTCACCTTTTGGGAGTCCTCTCCCACAGGAATCACGCCCATGACCACCCGTAGCGAGAGCACTTAAATTAGTCACATACGGAAATCGGAAACCCCTTACAGCAATAGCTGGAAAACACTAAACTCTAAACTTCTATACAAGAAGGTAGCGACAGGATACCCCGTCCCCCAACCACCACCCCTCCACCCACTTCCCCTCTCCCAGGTTCACCCTCCCATACCCCCTCCCACCATTATAATTTGTCAACATAAGACAGGACTACGTATACAAAAAGATCTGATTTAATCATTATGTATAATTCAACAGAATCCCCACTATGTTATATTTTTGTCAAGTCCCTTGTCTCTTCTGTACCCCTTGCATTGATTTTACTTATTGAAAACACAATAAAAATGATATTAAACAAAAAAAAAAAAGAATCTGTATAATGCAGGACATTACATATAGCTTGCAGATGCAAAAAAAATTTCAGTCACCATGCTCCTCTCCCCTCTCTGACTGCTATAACAAAGCCATGAAGTTTGCCCCCAAATATTTCTATGAGGTATGGAGAACGCAGGAGGCGGTCACTATTTACACTCCATCTGCAAAGACAAAGACTTTTAGAAAAAATAAATGTTATTCTCTGCGGTGTTAAAATCAGAGATGGAGCAAAGAGTAAGGTAAGTGTGTCTCAACTTACAGTGGTGCTAATTTCTTTTATAAATGATGCTGTCCAAGATAGGTGTATAAAATGAATTGCAGGTCAATAACTATAAATCTATCCCTAAACACAATATGTGTAATGCTTGTTAGGATGCTGTGAGCATGACTTACGGTGGACAACTTAGCCAGGCCACATGTTTCTATTACTGGTACCGTAACAGTCGAGTACATATACGCATATAGTCCAGTGGAGCATTCAAAGAATTGTGTTAAGAACAGTTAATTTGCATATATTCACATGAAATACATTATTTTTGCAGTTTGATGTCATAGTGAATGTAAAATTTTAATATAAAATAAAACCAGTTATAGCAATCTCCCTTTCTAACGCCACTTTAAAAAAAACACCAAAAAAAGTGAATAATATATTTTATTTTGTTTAGAGTCAGCAGCTCACTGTACACCTAGTGCATTAAGGAATTGCTAAAATAAAAATTTGAATAATTGTAAGATGCTTTGTGACAGAACATCCTAAGCTCTGCAACGGAATCTATCGCAACAAACACTACATAATCTACATATTCATGTATTATTTATACTACCATAGTTCTAATGCAAAAAAAGCAAGCACTCAATATTTATCAAACAATCTCTAATAAAGTATATGTCTTGAATGAGTGAATGGATATTTGGAGTTGAAATGTTTAACACTGACATTTCTTAAAAATTCATTTTTATCTCAGAAATTTAAAATGAAGAAAACATACTCATTATATTAGATTTAAGAAGTAAAATATATTTATTTTTGTTGGCAGGTGAGGGTTACTAAATAGCAAGACTTCCATTTACATGTGTGACGTTAGCAGGTAATGACATTTTATGTATTGAAAAATGTCATGCTATATGTCATTGAGTGACATAAACTGGTATTATTACTTGGGTTAAAATGGAATATAAAATTGCAGCGGTATATGTATATGTTTTACTACTCTCTCTGTGAATGGGTTTTCCCAAATATTTATTTAAAAAATGGTCCAAGAAGCAGTGATAATACCAAGTTCTCCTAAAACATAAAGATGATTATTATAGAAAGGACTTTCTACTAATTCCAAAACATGACTGTTTGAGACTCTTTGCTGAAAATATGCTGGTAAATCAGGTAAAAACTTGGGGTTTGCAAAGCCCAGAGGTCACTGTGCAATTTAAATAAGACTGGCTTGCGAAATATACTCTTACTTGCATAGAAAATAGGTCAATGAATATAATAAAAAGTGGTAAAAAGAGCACGCACCTTATTTCATGCCGGGCGCAACATTTTACATTAACGAGCTTGGAGAGAGTTGAGTTTTTACGTCCAGAATGTCCTGAAATTACGTAAAAAAATGCATTCAGAGCAAGATGATTGACCTCTTTACATTAATTGTGACTGCAGAAAGGTTCTGTAAAACACTGGTCGATCACGGCAATCAGCCAGTTGGCGACTAGGAGACCCGGAAAATTTTTATTACATAAACAAATGGCATACTTACAAAGTGCATGTGATTGTGATTTTGAAAATTGTAGATGCTGAGTGTTGCATAATTTAGAACCGCCCTGGACTGACAAGGAAAGGTGGACATGACTGCTGCCAGAGATAAGGGTTTGGGACACTATGGATACAATTGTTACAAAGTGGAGAACATACATATAAGAGGTCACTTGATGGGGACTTACCAGTTAGCTAGGAAAAGTGCAAGGATCCTGACTTTCCCTCCCTCCCTACCTAGGTAGTCTGGTGTGGAATCTTGGTCCGTGTCTGTGTGTGCTTTGGTTTTTGTTTCTCTTCTTGTTTTGTCACAGCATGCGGGAGTCCTGGCCAGCTCAGTCATAAGCGGAAGAAGGTGCCGAGTTGGCTTGGGGAGTCACAGCCTGCTGAGAGCTGATGGTGGGGGCAGGCTGGTCTGGACTCATGGTTCAATGGGATAGATCTGTCTGTTACATAGTTACATAGCTGAAAAGAGGCTTGCGCCAATCAAGCTCAGCCTTCCTCACATATGTTTTTGCTGTTGATCAAAATGAAGGCAAAAAACCCAGTCTGAAGCGCTTCTAATTTTGAAACAAACTAGGAAAAAATTCCTTCTTGACCCCAAAATGGCAGTATGATGTCTCCTTGGATCAAGCAGCTATTACCCCACTAATTAGAAATGATATCCCTGTATGTTATGTTTTTGCAAGTATTTATCCAATTGCTGTTTAAATATCTGTAATGACTCTGACAAAACCACCTCTTCAGGCAGAGAATTCCACATCCTTATTGCTCTTACTGTAAAAAAAACCTTTTCTTTGCCTTAGATGAAATCTCCTTTCTTCCAGCCTAAATGTGTGACCTTGTGTCCTATGTATAGCCCTGTTTATGAATAGATTTCCAGATATTGGTTTGTACTGGCCCCGAATATATTTGTATAATATTATCATATTCCCTCTGAGGCGCTGTTTTTCCAAACTAAAGAGATTTAAATTCTTCGTAATGGTGAAGCATCCCAACAGCTGACAGGGTTTAAGAAGTTGCTGGCATTTGTTAATGAATAAAGCTGTGGCTGTTGCCCTTACCCAACATACTAAGGTCTCACGTGGTTTATTGGGGCAACGGGTGTGGGTTTGTTGGGCTAGTCAGCAGTCATGGGCAGCATTGTTGAAAATGAATTCTGGAGCTAAAAAATGTCCCAGACACTTGATACATTTTACAATAAATCCGTGAATGTGGTCTGTCACAAATTAATAAGATCAAAAAACACGCATGCTATAAGCATGCAACCTGCTGAGATTGTCTTCTGACCAGCTTGGCTTGTTCTTTACTGTGGCACGTGTCTGAGAATGCTTGTTTGTTGTGTCTTTGGTTTGTTCTTGAACATATTTCCTGTCTAGCACCTGTTTGTTTTGCAGGGGGGAGGGAGGGGGGGTTCGTATCTTTTCTGCTTCATTCACACCAGTAAACATTGCGATAGCCACAAATTACCAATAAAGGTTATAGTGACGCAAAATACTACATGTTGTGCAAAGTAAACTTCCGTGTACATGTTTAACAAATGTAACAACTCCACAATTTAAATAAAATAAACACAAATATTACTTCAGTGCAGCAACCGTACAGACATTGGCATAAATCCAAATTAGAAAAATAAAGAAAAAATTGTGAGGAAAAAAATATTCACAAATGTAATGTGAAAATATATTAGCTTATATATCCCCTATCTTGATCTTGGGAACCTAAAAATTCAAACATTAAAAAAAAATCAATCTGCAAAACTGTATAACTAATAACAAACTAAAATTGAAGTAGAACTCACAAAAATTGAGTGAATAAAGTACCACTCCACCTACCTTAATGAATATATTCCTCCTAAGAATGTTTTATATCAAACCCTTGGGATTGTAATTGTTTACGTTACTAATAAGGTATTGATTGTTTGTATTGGTTTATATGGTGTAATCAGTAGTATGATTGATAGCAATACACAGTTTGGTATTTATATATATATGGAAGAGAGTGAGGAAGGACTTAACATGCGCTTGAAGAAGATCTGAGAGGAGGAGCAAAACACGTTCATGTCACACACCAGGAGAGTACCGGGAAGTAGGAGATCATTCGATATGGCGGTCAATAGACAAGCAAACTCTAAGCAAATTCTGAGGAATTGTGGAGCTGACAGACTGTGTATTTCATTTGAGCGAGCCGTAAATGCCTGCATATCAAATAGATTTTAACCGAATATTGAAATAAAAGTTTCAAAGTGTCAATACAGATTCGGACCCAACACACACAACGGACTGATCCTCCCAGAGAGGAAAGTTATGATACTTTATCCACTTCGGGTATGCTATTCCAATTTTAGTTTGTTATTATTTATTTATTACACAGTTTTGCAGCATACTTTTTAGGGTCTGATGTTTTTAGGTTTCCGTAGTGAATATAGGGGACATATAAGCAAGTATATTTGCACACATTACACTTGTGAATATTTTTTTTTGCGCATCATTGTTTCTTTATTAAACACTGCAATAGTTAAAAAAAAAATCTGATCACTTCAGTATGGGCTGTCCCTTTATTTACATATTTTTTATTTTTGAATTTTTTTTTATTTAAATATAAATATGTTTGTCACCTTGGATGTTTGATAAAATATAAGAAACAATCCAGGCACCATAACCACTACACCAGTGTCCTGGCACTCCATTGTAAAAACATTTTAACTTCTTACCTCGGGGCTTCTGGATTCCACTAGCCCCCTTCACTTTTATCACCTGAGAGGAAGTAGCTGTTCAACAGGAACTTCTCTTAGCTCTCCCGAGGGCTTAGCTCATTAGCCAAGAGTGTCAGCTGATGTAAAGTCCTACATTGCTGGGCACAGCTTCGGAGAGGTGACAGCAGTTACTGTTGGGAAACTGGTGTTTCTTGGGAAATGGCAGAGGAGTTGGGGAGCGGTGCTGAGGAGAACCCAGGTACGAAATCATACCATTCAAAATTGACTCATTATTGGGGGGCCATGGACATTTCCGTCCCAATAACCATTACAGCAAGACGTAGTGGTTATGGTCTACATTGTTCCTTTAAGCCAAAACGCAACTGTGTTCTTCTGTTACCTTGTACTCTACTTTGTCACCAAATTGTAGAAGTTTATCATACATTAGTCGCTGTCTTTACTTTGACGTATATCTATATGTTTAATTCAAGACTGCAATAATAGTCTATATTTTGCAGACATGAAAGCAACAGTTCTGTTGATCTAAAAGCATTGCTACACAAAAAGTACAGCCGTGTCACTGTGCCTTTGAAGATAAGGTATTGAATTACAGACTGAATTTTTATCACAATATTCCTGTAGCCACAAAGGGAAAGCTACGGATTTATTACTGTGTCACCAAACCTGAGCGAGCAGATGAGAAATTGCTTGCAGGTGATTTTATTCCCTTGCTTCAGATTATACAAATTTAGCATGTAATCACTTATAGCAGAAAAATTATTGATATTTACATGAATTATGTTGAAACACAAGATTTTTTTTTACCTTAAGCAAGGACTGCTTCATCACTAAACATCAGTGTTTAAGCAATCAATAAACCTAAATCCATTCAAATATGAAATAGAATTTTTAGCACCATCAGATGGTCACCTATACCTTAAATCAGCGGCGTGCAGACCGTGCCCGTCACTTCAGGGACCCGGCCTCCTGCAGAACCCCGCGACCAGGTACCAGCTGCCACGTTTTGCGGCCCCGGCCCGCGCGGCAAACCACCGGGGCCGCATATGGAGGGGTCCATCGGGTGGCCCATGCTGTCAGGACCACCCGATGGATGTGGATTGTCAGGGGGCCTGGTCAGCGCTGGGCGCTTTAACAGCGTGACCGGGCCCCCCGTGATTACATCACAAGCTAGGAGGAAATGATTCCCAGGTCACTCCTCCCAGCTATCAGGACCCGCGAGGGAGGAAGGAGGAGGAGGGAGTCAGAGTGGGAACTCTAACTCCCATCACCCTGAGCCCACAGGGAAAGTCACAAGGAAACATTTTGTATATGTATGTCTCTGTATGTGTCTCTGTATGTGTGTCTGTGTCTCTCTGTATGTATGTGTCTGTGTCTTTGTATGTATGTGTGTGTGTGTCTGTGTCTCTGTATGTATGTGTGTGTGTCTGTGTCTCTGTATGTGTATGTGTCTCTGTATGTGTGTCTGTGTCTCTCTGTATGTGTGTGTCTGTGTCTCTGTATGTATGTGTGTGTGTGTGTGTGTCTGTGTATGTATGTGTGTGTGTGTGTGTCTGTGTCTCTGTATGTATATGTGTGTCTGTGTCTGTGTCTCTGTATGTGTGTGTGTGTGTCTCTGTATGTGTGTGTATGTGTGTTTGTCTGTGTCTCTGTATGTGTGTATGTATGTGTCTGTGTGTGTCTTTCTGTGTATAGATGTGTGTGTCTGTCAAGGGGTATATGTGTGTGTGTGTGTGTGTGTGTGTCTGACTGTGTGTATGTTTGTGTGTGTGTGTGTCTGTATGTATGTGTATGTGGATATGGGGGGACACGGATCAGGGGAGAGAGGAGAGGTGGGGGGGCCCACGGATCAGTTTCGCACCGAGGTCCCATGGATTGTGTGTACGCCACTGCCTTAAACATTACCTTTCTTACGAACAACTTACTCTCACAACATATGACATTACATACTGTATTAGACTTGCACGGTCCAATAGTCTGAGTTAAAAGAGCATTTAAAGGAACACTATAGTGTTAGGAATATAAATATGGTGTGTCTGTTCTCTGTTCTATATATCTAGACAGCTACCCCTCTTTATGCAATAAAAATTAACCAATTAAATGTTTTACTTATCTTTTTCCACTGCTCACCTCTCCACCTCATACGAGGTGATGCAGGAGCCATGGATTCACCTACAATGGTCCAAAACAAATTGGCAAACCCAACACTGATGTGCAACAAATTTCCCCTATAGATATGCATTGTATTCAAAGCTTTCCTACCGGCTTCTGTGTCACTCACGTGACCAAGTTTTACAGTAAGTGCTGCAGAAGCGCCTCTAGTGGCTGTCAGTATGCAACTAAAGGATTGCTTTATGATCTATCAGGTCTTTTGATCATTTCAGCAGCTATCGGAGACAACTCCAACCTTAGCTGTGTCAGCAGGACAAACAGTGGAAAACCTTGGATTCCTCTCATTTTCTGTCATTTGTAGTTCTCTATAATCGGCCCATGTGGCTCTTTTCCTCTGCTCAGTTTTATTATATAATGTAACAGCTTCATGTAATCCACAACCAAAGGGCAGACATAGAGCCAAAGACAGACATATAGGGATATCTTTAGAATGTACAGTGCCGTCCAATAATATTGGTACACTTAATAAATATAAGCAAAGAAGGCAGTAAAACATGTATTTATTGTTTTACCTTTTGATATTTTTGTTCAAAAAATGCACAATACTCTGCTCTCGTAAATAAATATTTGTAAAGTATAAGTGTGGCACAATTTTTGGCACACCTTGGAATTTTTATTAGAAAACCAAATTTGAAGTATATTCCTAATGATATTTACATTTTATTAGTACATCTGGGTGATTAGGGACAGGAAATTGTTCAACCATGACTTCCTGTTTCACAGAAATATAAATATGCGGTAACTAATTGTGGCCCAATTCCACAAACCACCTGAAACAAATCGGCTTCATTTCTAAATCTCACTGCAACTTTAAGGTGCGGACTGCTGAAATTTGGAAGATACTCCACCAGATGTATTTCTCTTTTGTTATTAAATTATTCATTGACTATAACAACGCTACCATATTTATCTATAGCTTATCACTGAATGATTTTGTACTTGCAGTTATAATTAGTTATTTATATTTTGGCTGATAGATTTTGTTTGGCATATATTTAAATTATATACAAGAAATGTTTGCTTTGCTCTACTGCCCCCCCCCACCCTCTACGAGCACCACCACTGCTTGCCCCTCCTAGCTGTACATTCTTTTAAGTAACTGTGTATTTCTATATCTAGGCCCAATTCACAACCCAACTGAACCAAAGCCACTTCATTTCTACTAAGCATTACCCACCAATCTTGGTTCCTTCTAACAATATAGCATGCTCTTCCAGCTGTTTGGCATCACTGTCAATCACCTACTATTATTATTATTGCCATTTATATAGTGCCAACAGATTCCGTAGTGCTTTATAATATTATGAGAGGGGTATTTAACTACAAATACTACAATTACAAGAAAACTTACAGGAACAATAGGTTGAAGAGGACCCTGCTCAAACAGGCTTACAGTCTATAGGAGGTGGGGTGTAAAACACATTAGGACAGGAAATAGCAATCAAATAAGGTGGGCGTGAAGCAATGCTGGAGGAGAGAGTAGAGTGCTGCCCTTTAGGAGAGAGCAAGAGACAGGTATGTAAGGTAGAGGTTACTCTGGGAGGCCTTAAGCTTTCCTAAAGAAATGGGTTTTGAGGCACCTTTTCAACCTACTAGTTTCCTTCACATGTTATCAGTTATACTATTATTAATTTCTCTGCCGTCACCTCCAAATTCCTCTGCTATCTCTTGTCTCATCTCCCCATTTTAACCTTTAGATTGTAAGCTCATGGGCTATCTAGCAAAGTACTCTTTATGAAATATCTTAACACACAGGCAGGCAGAGCCCTATTTACGTTTTTCATTGGTCTGTTTATATTGCAGTGTATTTTTCCCAGTTGTAGAGTGCTGCAGAATATGATTTTGCTTCATAAATGGCATTGATAAATAAATAAAAACATAGGACAAATCCCCCTAGTCATTCATCACAATGGGTAAGATCAAGGGATTTAGCTGTGATGTGCGGCAAATGGTTGTTGAGTTTTTCAAAATGGGAAGTGGCTATAAAGCAAATAGCAAAAGCATTAAAAAAGTCAATTTCCACCATCAGGGCAATAAATAAGATGACCCAACATGGAAGAGGATGTATTGTTTGTATTGTCTCAGAGTACTGTGAAGAGGATGATTTGGTTGGTCATAAATCTCCAAAGATCACAGCTGAAGAATTGCAGAAGTCAGCTGCATCCTTTCAGGAAGTCTCCAAAACTACAATCTTTCATCACCTACACCACCACAAGTTGTTCAGAAGGGTTTCAAGAAAAAAGCCTCTACTCTCATCAAAAACAAACTCAATCATCTTTAGTTTGCCAGACACTACTGGAACTTCAAATGGAACTGTAACGGACCGTTTTGCACATAAGGGGTAAAAACCGTTTAGGCGATCGTCCCCCTTTCCAGAGATGCAGGCACAGCTACTGCAGAACACCAATCCGCCGAACAGGAAACCATATGAATGCTGTAAACAGCCAAATAGGAAAAACCATACGAATAGGTTTACACTCCTAGCAGTCAAACTAGAACAGCATACAGTAAATCCCCCCAAGAACGAGACAAAGCAGGTCAAGCAGTGAACAGACAGAGCTGTGGGTTTATTATCCTTATATACACATTCTTACACATTAGTACCACCCACAGGGTTTTACAAAACAACCAATCATAAACGTACATTACAGAAACAATCCCAGCAATTAGACACAAATATCCTCCCCTCTGCCTGTGATATAATTATGTTACACAATGGTTTAACATAATTAACACAGGCAGTAAAAATACAGTTTTTATCCATACACTGTAACTTTAAAACTATACATCCAATATTAATAAGACTTACATATTATTAATCAGCACACTTTAAACATAAACATAACCAAAAATCAGACAAATCCATCCAGGGGTTAAAAAGTTAGCTGCACATTTTCCTGCCCAAAACAGTTCCATAGATTTGGGCTGTGCGGTCGGTCTATTTCAGGCTGAAAAAATGACCGACGAATGGGACTTAGTCTCTGCGGCTGTAAAATCAATATGGGAGAAGGTAGAGCTCAGCGGTGTTCGCGGAAATGTGTAGCCGATTTTAGTTCCATGAATTTGCCTACACATACCGCTGACCTCGTTCGAATTAACAAAGATGGCCGCCGCCACGTGTTCGGCAAACGAACAAAGGCCACCCAGCATTGTCAATTAAGCTGCGGTTAACCGCAGCTTCTGGGAGGTAAATTGCCTGCACACTTCCACTTCTGGGTGGTCTGCCTGTGTGGTACTTGGTTCAGTAAGCCCCATTTACTGAACCAAGTGGGAAATAGCCGCCTGAACCAAGTTTTAACCAGGTCTGGGGACACAGGTCTGGGGACACAGGGCACACCGTCTTAAAGGGGCAGTGTCCCAAACAAGTCTGGGGACACAATCTTCCTGATGTTCCAAAAAGGTGTTTAAAGGGCCAGCACCAGTCCCATAAAGAGTCCATAAGCCACAATATTCCCACTGACTGTCTTAAAGGGCCATACACACCCAATAAAAGTGCATAAGTTTTCACCATCTCCCAGGGGCCATAGTCATGTGGAAGGAGGCTGGCAAAAAGGCTTCTCCAATGTAATGTGGCGAGATTGGTCTTGTCACAGGAACCATGTTCTATGGTCAGATGAAACAAAAATAGAGATGTTTGGTGCACACAGCGAGGTAGCCATGTGGAAAAGTGCTCATGGTTAAATATTACAGTGGCCCTTTAATGTTTTGTGGCTTTTTTTCTGCCAGAGGACCTGGACATTTTGTTGGGATATATGACATCATGGTCTCTATCCAATATCAACAGATATTAAATGTCACCATAAACTGACGGCCCAGAGTCAGAATTACAAGTATATCATATGAATGTGATATTCATCTTAGCAAGGGGTAATTCCATTTTTTATTCTTCAGCAAATAGTGCCTTCACTCACAGACTTTATTTCACGTAGATAATGAGCTTTTATACAATCAGAAACCACAGACACAGGTATTAGATGCAATCTAAATTAAGGATGAATTCATAGTCTATTATTTCAGCATTTGAAGAGTAGTGATGTCGCGAACCCGAAATTTTAGGTTCGCAAACGCGAACTTCCGCAAATGTTCGCGAACCGGCGAACCGGGGCGAACCGCCATAGACTTCAATGGGCAGGCGAATTTTAAAACACACAGGGACTCTTTCTGGCCACAATAGGGATGGAAAAGTTGTTTCAAGGGGACTAACACCTGGACTGTGGCATGCAGGAGGGGGATCCATGGCAAAACTCCCATGGAAAATTACACAGTTGATACAGAGTCTGGTTTTAATCCATAAAGGGCAGAAATCACCTAACATTCCTAAATCACAATCAATATGGATTGACACCTGACATGTGACATATTGACACCTTGACATATGGATTGACACCTGTCCTAAGGATCCCTGATACACACTGACACAGAGCAGAATAGGGAATGTTACCCCAACATAGGGTCACTTGGCAGATATGGATTGACACCCGTCCTCAGAGCCCCTGATACACACTGACACAGATCAGAATAGGGAATGTTACCCCAACATAGGGTCACTTGGCAGATATGGATTGACACCTGTCCCAAGGATCCCTGATACACACTGACACAGAGCAGAATAGGGAATGTTACCCCAACATAGGGTCACTTGGCAGATATGGATTGACACCTGTCCTAAGGATCCCTGATACACACTGACACAGAGCAGAATAGGGACTGTTCCCCCTACATCGGGTCACTTGGCAGATATGGATTGACACCTGTCCTAAGGTTCCCTGGTACACACTGACACAGAGTAGAATAGGGACTGGTCCCCCTACATCGGATCACTTGGCAGATATGGATTGACACCTTGTTACAAACTGCTATTTGTAACGGGCCCTTTAAATGGCAAATTGCCCTGCTTCCCTGGGCTGTGGAGAAGCCTATTTGCCAGCCTCCTCCCGCATGACTATGGCCCCTGGGAGATTGTGAAAATGTATGCACTTTTATTTGGTGTGTATGGCCCTTTAAGACTGTCGGTGGGCATATTGGGGCTTATGGACTCTTTATGTGACTGGTGCTGGCCCTTTAAACACCTTTTTTGGGACATCAGGAAGATTGGGACACTGCCCCTTTAAGGCCGTGTCCCCAGACTTGTTGGGGACACTGCCCCTTTAAGACGGTGTCCCCTGTGTCCCCAGACCTGGTGCAAACCCTTTGTGCCTGCCTGGCTATTTCCCACTTGGTTCAGTAAATGGGGCTTACTGAACCAAGTACCACACAGGCAGACCACCCAGAAGTGGAAGTGTGCAGGCAATTTACCTCCCAGAAGCTGCGGTTAACCGCAGCTTAATTGACAATGCTGGGAGGTCTTTGTTCGTTTGCTGAACACGTGGCGGCGGCCATCTTTGATCATTCGACGAGGTCAGCGGTATGTGTAGCCAAATTCATGGAACTAAAATCGGCTACACATTTCCGTGAACACCGCTGAGCTCTACCTTCTCCCCTACTGGTTTTACAGCTGCAGAGACTAAGTCCCATTCGGCGATGTGACTTAGTCGTTTTTTCAGTCGTTTTTTTCAGCCTTATTTCAGCTGCAGAGACTAAGTCCCATTCGGCGATGGGACTTAGTCGTTTTTTCAGCCTGAAATAGACCGACCTCACAGCCCAAATCTATGGAACTGTTTTGGGCAGGAAAATGTGCTTGCGGTCGGTCATAAAGGGACCTCCAGCTAACTTTTTAACCCCTGTATGGATTTGGCTGATTTTTGGTTATGTTTATGTTTTAAGTGTGCTGATTCCAAATATGTAATGAAGATGGGATGTGTAGTTTTAAAGTTACAGTGTATGGATAAAAACTGTATTTTTACTGCCTGTGTTTAATTATGTTAACCCATTGTGTACCATAATTAGATCACAGGCAGAGGGGAGGATTCTTGTGGGTAATTGATGGGAGTGTTTCTGGAATGTACGGTTAGTATTGGTTTTTGTGTAAAACCCTGTGGGTGGTCCTATCTCAGGGAAACCTGCATAAAAGAAGGTTCTTTGTGTGCCAATAAACAGAATGACTTGACCCTCTAACTTGCAGCCTTGACTCATGTTTGTAGGGGACAGCTATAATCACTACAGGGATTGCTATGCTCTTCCTACTCCCTTAGCTACTGAGCTCTTGTAAGAGCTCTTGTTCCTGATCCTGCTTCACTCTACAGAAGGAAGAGGTTCACCTACTGGAACCTGGAGCCTGGTCGTAGGTCCAGGGCGGATAGCAGACGGCGAGATCCTAGCCCAGCAGCGGCGGTTAGTTGAGTCTGCAGTACTTATGGTGTCTACGCAGTACTTATGGTGTCTACGGTGCTGATGGTCCTTTGGTGAGCGCTAGGACCTTTCTACGGTCCAACTTTCAGCCAGCCTGGAGGCAACCGTTACACACCTGTCCTAGGGATCCCTGATACACACTGACACAGAGCAGAATAGAGACTGTTCCCCTTACATCGGGTCACTTGGCAGATATGGATTGACACCTGTCCTAGGGATCCCTGATACACACTGACACAGAGCAGAATAGGGACTGTTCCTCCTACATAGGGTCACTTGGCAGATATGGAATGACTGTTCCCCCTACATACACACTATTGGATCTCGCAAAACTTACCAAGGATCTAAATCATGTTCCCGTATCGTACATGAAAAACCTACTCATACAAAATCTCTTCCCAAATGTAATTTCGTTCAAAGTGGAGAGAATGTTAAAAAAATATATTTTTGTTCTGAGTGTGAGAAATGCTTTTCAGCCGCTTCTAATCTTAAGAATCATTTGAGGAGCCATACAGGAGAGAAACCTTATTTGTGGTGTGTTTAGTATTGTTCTGATCAGTTTAATACCTTCCGCGTCTCCTATCAGTGGACGTGTATATGGCAGCCATTTTGTCAGATTCAAGTTCTTGTGCCCCACAGTTCAAATTAACATTCAAATGACAATTCATGACAGATCACACAAGTGAATAGCCCTGCCAACGTCTTCTCAGAATTTTTTTGTTATCTAAGAAGAAATAGAAATGCAAGAGCAGAATAGAGACTGTTCCTCGTCCTCAGAGACCATGATACACACTGACACAGAGCAGAATAGAGACTGTTCCCCGTCCTCAAAGCCCCTGATACACACTGACAAAGAGCAGAATAGAGACTGTTCCCCCTACATAGGGGCACTGCGCTTGCAATCTAATGTGCCACCAGATAGGAGTGGTGTATTTAGTACTATTCTTATCAGTTTAATACCTTCCGCGTCTCCTATCAGTGGACGTGTATATGGCAGTGATTTCTGTAACAGGGAGATGGAAGAAGATGCTTGGTCGGTCCTCTTACTGCAAATTTGGGGCACTGCGCGGTCAAGCTAATGTGACACCAGATAGGAGTGGTGTGTTTAGTACTATTTTTATCAGTTTAATACCTTCCGCGTCTCCTATCAGTGGACGTGTACATGGCAGTGATTTCTGTAACAGGGAGATGGAAGAAGATGCTTGGTCGGTCCTCCTAACTGGAGACTGTGTTGCTGTACGGGTGGCAGGTGGAGCCATTTATAAAGTACCCACTGCTTTGCAGACCAGGTATCAGTGGTCAGATGGACCCTTGCCCCAACACTGTGTGCCAGACATGCCATTACTTCCTTTTGCACAGTCGAGTACAGGTTGGGGATTGCCTTTTGCGCAAAGAAATTTTGGCCGGGTACCTTCCACTGCGGTGTCCCAATAGCTAAAAAATTTTTGAACGCCTCAGACTCCACCAGATTGTATGGTAAAAGCTGGCGGGCTAATAGTTCAGACAAGCCAGGTGTCAGACGCCGGGCAAGGGGGTGACTTTCTGACGCTTGCAGACAACTAACTGCTATTCAATCTATAACAGTGAAAAAAGTTTTGAAGCCGCAGTGCAGCACCAGAGGGCCTAAAAATTAGGCATGTACACATGCCTGAAAAATTCGGTATTGTTGCAGCCACTGCTGTAGCAGAGGCCAAAAAAATTGATGTTTGTTTCACAGGTAGAAAGTGCCCTAAAACATGGCGGCTTGAACCCTAGTTGGTGGCGGATAAGTCACGCAAGTCAACCGGCATTCAGAGCTAAAATACAGCAGCGTGTGGACCATTTTAGCCCAAGGCAGCTCATCTCATCAGGCCTTTTTTAATCGAATGTATCGCCCAGTGTCAGTCCCTTCGGGATCCATCCCTCATTCATCTTAATAAAGGTGAGGTAATCTAGACTTTTTTGACCTAGGCGACTTCTCTTCTCAGTGACAATACCTCCTGCTGCACTGAAGGTCCTTTCTGACAGGACACTTGAAGCGGGGCAGGCCAGAAGTTCTATCGCAAATTGGGATAGCTCAGGCCACAGGTCAAGCCTGCACACCCAGTAGTCAAGGGGTTCATCGCTCCTCAGAGTGTCGATATCTGCAGTTAAGGCGAGGTAGTCTGCTACCTGTCGGTCGAGTCGCTCTCTGAGGGTGGATCCCGAAGGGCTGTGGCGATGCGTAGGACTTAAAAAGGTCCGCATGTCCTCCATCAACAACACGTCTTTAAAGCGTCCTGTCCTTGCCGGCGTGGTCGTGGGAGGAGGAGGATGACTTCCACCTCTCCCCCTGTTAGATTCCCGTTGTGCTGTGACATCACCCTTATACGCTGTGTAAAGCATACTTTTTAATTTATTTTGCAAATGCTGCATCCTTTCCAACTTGTTGTAATTCGGTAACATTTCCGCCACTTTCTGCTTATACCGGGGGTCTAGTAGCGTGGACACCCAGTACAGGTCGTTCTCCTTCAGCCTTTTTATACGAGGGTCCCTCAACAGGCACGACAGCATGAAAGACCCCATTTGCACAAGGTTGGATGCCGAGCTACTCATTTCCCGTTCCTCCTCCTCACTGATGTCAATGAAGGTATGTTCTTCCCCCCAGCCACGTACAACACCACAGGTACCAGATAGGTGACAACGAGCACCCTGGGATGCCTGTTGTGGTTGGTCTTGCTCCTCCTCCTCCTCAAAGCCACATTCCTCCTCTGACTCCTCTTCCTCACAATCCTCTTCCAGCGTTGCCGCAGGTCCAGCAAGTGATGCTGATAAGGCTGTTTCTGGTGGTGATGGTGACCAGAACTCTTCCTCTTCCTCTTCACGCTCATCTACGGCCTGATCCAGCACTCTTCGCAGGGCACGCTCCAGGAAGAAAACAAATGGTATGATGTCGCTGATGGTGCCTTCGGTGCGACTGACTAAATTTGTCACCTCCTCAAAAGGACGCATGAGCCTACAGGCATTGCGCATGAGCGTCCAGTAACGTGGCAAAAAAATTCCCAGCTCCCCAGAGGCTGTCCTAGCACCCCGGTCATACAAATATTAATTAACAGCTTTTTCTTGTTGGAGCAGGCGGTCGAACATTAGGAGTGTTGAATTCCAACGTGTCGGGCTGTCGCAAATCAAGCGCCTCACTGGCATGTTGTTTGGCCGCTGGATATCGGCAAAGTGAGCCATGGCCGTGTAGGAATGCCTGAAATGGCCACACACCTTCCTGGCCTGCTTTAGGACGTCCTGTAAGCCTCTGTACTTATGCACAAAGCGTTGTACGATCAGATTACACACATGTGCCATGCACGGCACGTGTCAACTTGCCCAACTTCAATGCCGCTAACAAATTTGTTCCGTTGTCACAAACCACTTTGCCGATATCCAGTCGCTGCGGAGTCAGCCACTTTTCCACCTGTGCGTTCAGGGCGGACAGGAGTGCTTGTCCGGTGTGACTCTCTGCTTTCAAGCAAGTCAAACCCAAGACGGCGTGACACTGCCGTATCCGGGATGTGGAATAGTACCTGGGGAGCTGGGGGGGTGCCGTTGATGTGGAGCAAGACGCAGCAGCAGAAGAGGACTCAGCCGAGGAGGTTATGGAAGAGGATGGAGTAGGAGGAGTAGAGGAGGTGGCAGCAGGACTGCCTGCAAGTCGTGGCGGTGTCACCAACTCCTCTGCAGAGCCATGCATTCCATGCTTGGCAGCAGTCAGCAGGTTTACCCAATGCGCAGTGTAGGTGATATACCTGCCCTGACCATGCTTTTCAGACCAGGTATCAGTGGTCAGATGGACCCTTGTCCCAACACTATGTGCCAGACATGCTATTACTTCCTTTTGCACAATCGAGTACAGGTTGGGGATTGACTTTTGTGAAAAGAAATTTCGGCCGGGTACCTTCCACTGCGGCGTCCCAATAGCTACAAATTTTTGGAACGCCTCAGACTCCACCAGCTTGTATGGTAAAAGCTGGCGGGCTAATAGTTCGGACAAGCCAGCTGTCAGACGCTGGGCAAGGGGGTGACTTTCTGACATTGGCTTCTTATGCTCAAACATGTCCTTGACAGACACATGACTGTGGGCAGATGAGCAGGAACTGCTCAAGGCGGGAGACGGAGTGGCGGATGGTTGAGAGGGGGCAAGGAGGACAGCAGTGGTTGACGTGGCTGAATATGCTAGACCAGGAGGAGGATGGCGGCTTAGAGTAGGCGTGCTGCTTGTAGTCATGTGTTGATCCCATAGGCGTTTGTGATGTGAGATCATGTGCCTACGCAAAGCAGTTGTACCTAGGTGGGTGTTGGACTTCCCACGACTCAGTTTCTTTTGGCACAGGTTGCAAATGGCATCGCTGTTGTCAGAGGCAGACACACAAAAAAAATTCCACACTGCTGAGCTCTGCAATGACAGCATTCTGGTGGTGGACACAGCATGCGTTGATTGGCGTGCTGTCGGGCTGACCCCGGGTGCCGATGCATGCTGTCTGACTGTGCCACCAGCTCCTTGCGACGACCTCCCCCTGCTTCCAACTCGTCTCCTCCTCCTCTCTGTCTCCCCATCTGAACTTTCGCCCTGTTCTTCTTCTTGCCGAGCGGGCACCCACGTGACATCCATGGACGCATCGTCATCATCAACCGCTTCACTTGTATCTGACAACTCAGCAAAGGAAGCAGCAGCGGGTACAACATCATCATCATCATCACACCGTACGTCCATGTGTGTAATGCTGCCTGCCTGAGACATATCCCTGTTATCAACATCCTCTGGCAATAATGGTTGCGCATCACTCATTTCTTCAAACGGATGTGTGAATAACTCCTCTGACATAGCAAGTAAAGCGGCTGTGGTGCTAGTTTTGGTGGTGGCGGCAGGCGGGTGAGTGGTATCTTGAGAGGTGCCTGAAGCTAAGCTGGAGGAGGATGGTGCGTCAAGGTTCTGAGCGGAGGCTGTAGAAGATTGGGTGTCCTGTGTTAGCCAGTCAACTATGTCCTCAGAACTTTTCAAGTTCAGGGTATGTGGCCTCTGAAAACTGGGCATTATTCTAGGGCCAAAGGGAATCACAGCACCACGACCACGATGGCCCCTGCGGGGTGGCCTGCCTCTGCCTGTCATTTTTTTGGGGATTAGTGGTACTATGCGTGCAAGCTACTGTGAGACCAGATATGAGTGGCAATGTGAACTGGCAGAGGTTGGCAGAGTACAGGCTGTAGGCCTGACACACCGCTTGAAGACAACTAACTGCTATTCAATCTATAACAGTGAAAAAAGTTTTTTGTTTTTAAATGCAAGCTATTGTGACACCAGATATGAGTGGTGGCACTGACTGGGCAAATGGGCACAGTATCCACTGTGAGCCTGACACAGAAGCTGGCAGCAGTGGCAGACAACTAACTGCAATTACATTACATTTTGGGGTGCTGTCCTTACAGCAGAGATCAGATGAGTCCTTCAGGACTGTAGTGGACACTGTATACCCTAACCTAGCTATGCATTTCCCTATCTAATCAACAGCAGCTACACTTTCCCTCCTCTCACTAAGCATGCAGCTTGAGAATGAATGTAAAATGGATGCCGTCCAGTAGGTGGGAGGGTCTGCTAGGGAGGGTGTGCTGCTAATTGGCTGGAATGTGTCTGCTGACTGTGAGGTACAGGGTCAAAGTTTACTCAATGATGACGAATAGGGGGCGGATCGAACCGCGCATGTGTTCGCCGTCCGCGGCGGACGCGAACACGCTATGTTCGCCAGGAACTGTTCGCCGGCGAACCGTTCGGTGCATCACTATTGAAGAGACTTGTAGCTGTATGTTTTCTTATGCCACTAGGTTATTGAAATAATTGTAACAGCAATAAGATTGAATGAAATACTCTAAAGTATTTGACTAAAATTAACTATGGAACCTTTGGAAAAGTTAGTTATATTCGAATTTCAAAATTTGAAATAGAGATTTGACGTAGACCTTATGAAAGTTGAATGTCAGATTAGATAAAGCACCATAACCGCAACATAATAATGTAGTGATTATGTTGGCTGATGGTCTGTAGCAAAGCTAGATGGTAAATTATCAAATCATTTAAGAAAATATTGACACTCTAAGCCCCAAAACAACCTAAGCTTAAATTGGCTTGGCCGCCAAAATCCCCTCGTGTGCGCCAAGGGGGTATGGAATGCCATTGTCCCATTCTATATTTAATTATAGCTCCACCTGTCTCCCACAGTAGATGGCGGGAGGTATATTAGCTCCCTCAGGTTAATATTTAGTTCATAGTTCCCCTAAAAGGTTGCACAAGTGATCCAAGTGATCTGTCCACCCCTCATTATTCTTTTTACAGCCCTAACCCGACTGAGGCAGGTCTACTATGTATGTTAATAACTAGTTTAATATTACAGCTGTCTAGACATGCCTGGTCCAGCAGGATAGTGGGCGGGGGCATGAGATTAAGGGAGGTTTAAGACCTCCACCTCCCTTTTACTAAAATTTGGGTCATAGTGGCACCCACAGGCTTTTATTTGATTTCCTTTTTCATGACTAACAGGGTAAGCCAATGGATTTCACTAATTTGATGCCTTACACAGACAGCTATTTTACATAGCTGTCTGTGTAAGGCATCAAATTAGGCATTGTCAGAAATGTTTGACAATTTACCATTGGGCTGCACCACGGTACTTTTGGCTCCATAACCACTGCCATAATACACATATATATATATATCCATACATACATATACCTAAACTAAGAAAAATCTTGTTTACCCAATGTTGGCATTGCCTTTTTAAAACCACAGTTCTCAATATACTTCACTTTAATGTGGTATTTGAGCACGCCTACCACACCACAGGAAATGACTTCAGGAAAGCAAGTTCAATATTACTCCAGTAATGTAAAATATGCAGCCCAAATATACACAACATACCCATCTGCAACAGTTGCACAGTCACTCTATTTAATTATAGTGAACAATACCCTCCCACCATAATAAAAATGGGGGGCATAACGGAGGTTTTGCACCTTAGAGGGACACTATAGTTACCAGAACAACTACAGTTACTGGCAGTGGCGGACTAAGGGGGGGCGGAGGGGCTGGTCCGCCCCGGGTGCCACCTGGTAGAGGGGTGCCTTGACCCTGGTCTTGGGGCTGGAGGGGGCTGTGTGAGCTGTGCCCCATGGCAGCTGGGGTGTCACACAGCTCACACGGAGACCAGCAAGCTTAACTGGCCGCACAGGAGGAAGAAGGGGCGGAGCTACGGCCATTTAGGGGTGGAGCCTAACCGCAAGCAGGGGCGAGGCTTAACACAGCCCTTACAAGCTGCTGTTACTGCTGCACATGGAGGTGCAGCTAGCAGAAATCCCTGCTCCTCCACCTTCAGCCAGGGAAGGACTTCAGGGAATCCACTCCTCCAGCCCACACTGTAAGTAAGTATAAGAGTATGTGTGTGTGTGTGTAACTGCCTGAAACTGTGTGTGTGTGTGTGTGTGTGTAACTGTCTGCCTGAAACTGTGTGTGTGTGTGTGTGTAACTGCCTGAAACTGTGTGTGTAACTGTCTGAAACTGTGTGTGTGTTACTGTCTACCTGTAACTGTGTGTGTGTGTAACGGTCTGCCTGTAACTGTGTGTATGTGCGTAACTGTCTACCTGTAACTGTGTGTGCGTAACTGTCTACCTGTAACTGTGTGTGTATGTGTGTGTGTGTGTGTGACTGCATGCCTGTAACTGTGTGTGTGTGACTGTCTGTGACTGTGTGCATGTAACTTTGTGCGTGGCTGCCTGTAACTGACTGTGTGTGTAACTGTCTGTAACTGTGTGTGTTTGTGGCTGTAACTATGAGTATGACTGTCTGCCTGTGACCGTGTGTGTGACTGTATATGTGACTGTCTGCCTGTAACAATGTGCATGACTTTGTGTAACTGCTTGTAACTAACTGTGTTTGTGTGTAACTCTCTACCTGTAACTGTGTGTATGACTGCCTGTGACTATATGTGTGACTGTCTGCATGTGACTGTGTGCGTGTGACTGCTTGTAACTGTGTGTGACTGTCTGCTTGTAACTGTGTGTAAGGGGGTGCAGAGATTTTGTAGAGGGGGGCAGGGGTTTTAAAAAGTTTACAAATTGTATTTAAAAAATGTAAAAAATATAACACATTTTAAATTTTTTTTTTTTTTTTTTTTTGGAGGGTGGTGCCACATGCCCTAGGTACGCCCGTGGTTACTGGTGAGAAGAATCATTACCTTCAGGCTTTTTGCAGTAAACACTGTCTTTTCAGAGAAAAAGCCTATGAATACCTCAACTGGCCACTCCTCAGATGGCTGCTAGAGGTGCTTCTTGGGGCAGTGCTGCACAGTGTGACTGACAGTAAGTATCTCCACCCTCTGCATGGAAACACTGAAATTACCTCATAGAGATGCATTGATTCAATGCATCTCTATGAGGAGATGTTGATTGGCCAGGGCTGTTTGGCGTGTGCTGGCTCTGCCCCTGATTTGCCTCCTTGTCAGTTTCAGCCAAGCCTATGGGGAAGCATTGTGATTGGCTCTGATCACCACTTCTGATTATATCAAATGAGCAGTCAAATCAGGGGCGGAGCCCGCAGCAGCAGACTGCGATAAAGGTAAGATTTTACTATATTTAGGGGAGTAAACAGGGGCCAGGGGGGCTAGGTGGTGGTTTTAACACTATAGGGTCAGGTATACACATTTGTGTTCCTGACCCTATTGTGTTCCTTTAATTATACTAATATGGGGATCATATTGACCCCATAAACTGTATAGTATGTTACATAGTATGATATAAACAGGGGGATTAATTTCAGCACCTAGAGACTGTCCTCTCCTTGGCTACATTGCTAAAGCTAACATTCAGCCACACAGCATTATTGATATTATATGGGATTGACACTGGAAGGGTCAAAGCTCCTGGATGGGACAGTCCATGGTCATTGAGGAAAGTCCAGGTTTATATTAATCAGTTTACAATTAACTCTGGGGATAGCACCACGGAACACTATGCACCATAAACCCTCCATAATGCTGTAATGGTTATGCTGCTTAAATTGTGCGATTGTCCCTTCCATGATGAACTGTAAGGCATTATGGGTATAGCTTCCGACAAGTTAGATTCTGTTCTGAGGCTACATTTATATGCGTCCTGTAGCGCTAATTCATTTTGTCTGTTGTAATCAATTTACAGTATTTGAAATTGTATTAGAAATAGTTACGATGAAATATATAATCTAACACCCTACACAAGCAATCTTTCAGCCATGAATACATGAATTTTAACTCTAAGGAGCAATGTATGATGTAAGTGATACTACCCGCAACTAAAAACCAATGTTATAAAAGAACTGTGTTTCTCCATCCTATTGTTAACCCCTCAACGACGAAGGGAACTGTACAAGTTCCGATTAAAACAAAATGTAAACAAAAACTGGAATTTGCGCTATATGTCTGTTCAACCGTAATTCACCTTTTTTATATTAAGTGCACCCACACTTCTTATATATCATTTTGTTCAGGAGAAACAGAGCTTTAATTTATCATTAACTATTCATATATGAAGCAATTTGTTATGAATAAAATTTAAAAAACTGTGAGAAATTAAGATTTTGTCAAAAATGTTTTAGCTTTGCATTGCATTTTAACTGTGGATGTCATGATACTGTTTGCTTTTACTGCAATAAAATGCACATATTTGTAATCAGCGATGTCTCACAAGTAAAACAGTACCCCCCATTAACAGGTTTTATGATGTTTTGGAAAGTTACAGAGTCAAATATATATCATGTTCCATTTTTCAGTTTATACATATAGACATTTGCCAGATTGGTTATGTTACCTTTGAGACCGTATCGTAGCCCAGGAATAAAAATTACCCCCATGATGGCATACCATTTGCAAAAGTAGAGAACCCAGGGTATTCAATATGGGGTGTGCCCAGTCTTTTTTAGTAACCACTTAATCATAAACACTTGCCAAAATTTGCATTCATATTTGTTTTTGTGTGAAAATGCAAAAAAATAAAAAAGCTCTTTTGGCTATATGAACTGCATTGTCATCTAAGCAAACCGAGGAAAAAATGAGCACTCCAATCACCGTAACCACTTGTCGGGATCCCATGGGTGGCTGCGAGGGGAGGCTGCACTCCGCTCGCGGAACTCACCCTCCAGCCGTCCGCGGTCCCCTCCTTCTCGTGGGCTCGGCGAGCGGCATCCTTCCAGCCTCGGATGCCGCCCGCCGTTTCCTCCACGTCCCCTAGCGGCAGCATACATGACGCTGCACGCTGGGAGACCGCCCAAATTATTACACACCGGGGTCAGTCACCTGACCCGGCGTTAAAGGCACAGTGCCTCAATCACAGTGGGAGGTTTAGATATCTCCCACGTGTGATTGTTAATTCTGGTTGGAAATTATCCAATCAGAATTAACCTTATGGTTTATATACTTACCTTTCCTGTTCCTCCCTGCCCTGTTGTGGTCTTTGCTTTCTAGTATTGCTACTTACCTTGTGTTTCTGGTTACATACTCTCTGGCTTGTTTATCTGACTCTGTGACTTTCTCCTACCCTTTGACCTCGGCTCGTTTCATGTTATTCTGTCTTCTGGTTCCCCTTTATTCGGCTTGTCTCCTGACTATTCTGTGTGTGCTTAGCCCGGCCACTCTAAGGTCCGGTACGGCACCTTTTCTGAGTGTGTGTGTGTGTGTGCCAGCGTGTTGGGTTCCCCGAATCGTGACACCACTATAGTTCACTGTTTACACTTTTTAGACTATTTACCTGGAATCCCCACCACCTCTCGACTACCAGAAAAGCCAGAAGCTCCTGCTTGGAAGCTTCTGTAACTTCTCCTGAGCTGGGTTGTGCAAGACAGGTCTAGCCTATTACACAGAATCACAGTTTATCGCTCTCAACCAATAAGCTATACCCTGCAGAGAGCAACTGGTAAGACGTCAAATAATCTGACCACTAATAATCAGGAGGCACCAGGACATTCTTGGCACCATAATGACTAGATTGTGCTGTTTTGTTTATGGTGGTTTAAGAGTTCATTTAACTCCAGTTTTCTATGGCTCGGAAGCCATTTGTATAACAACAAATGTTGTTCGAAATAGCTAACTTGGAATACATTTACACTCAATTGTATTATACAGTACACTTTATTTTCTGTACTTCCTATAGACTGTTTGGAAAGACTTCTATAGGTAAATGTATACAATCAAAACGGCAAGGACGAAAGATCCACTTCACAGTTTTGGCATGTAAGCATGTAACCTTATTAAATTAGAAAGAAGATCATCAAACATATTAAATGCACATATAAATGCCCACCATCAAAAGATAATTGTATTAAATCCAGCTCATCGAGGCTTAATGGACATTATTAGGAATAACTGTTTTATTTCTTAGAGTTGATGATTTTTTAACTGTCGTGTTATGTCTCATGTTTTCATTAGTAGTGCGGCAATGAATTCTTCACATACTGCTTCTGTAACCACTGGGAATTTTCTGTGCAAATGGGATTAAAATCACGAAGCACATTTGTCTTTTCCATTAACAGCTATATCATTCAGAAAATATGAACCTCCCAAGAGACTGAATAGTCATTTGAACATATTTTTTTAACTATGTAATCTTTTGAAGTCTAGGAATGGTGTTACAGGAGAAGCTGATGTTGACGATCGCACTAGCGTACAAAATCCTAATTAACCCCTCACTACCAAGTTCCTATATTTTACATTTGGATATCTCATAATACAATATATATATATATATATTTATATATATATATATATATATATATATATATAATTTTTTTTACCTATTAATAGGTTTTAACATATTAATAGGTTTTTTTAACTGTAAATCATTTTTGTATTTTTGCAGTAGGTGAAATCTTCTTTCTTCAATTCTCAATGAATGACCAATTTTATATATAGAGGTTTATATAGAGATATTTTTCTTGTTGTTCCTCTATACCTGTATATTTGTATAAGATTTGGACATGCCGAATTGCTATTAAATCTCCTAAGAGGACCTGTCTCAGTTCTGCAGACAGCAGAGCATTATGAGGGAGGCAGACAAGGCAGAGAAGATAAGAGGAATGAAGACAGAAGGCAGGCACCCCAACTCGATGCCTCTGCCAATTGATGCTTCCTAGTGCTCACCGAGTACTCCAAGCACTCCACCAGACACCATAACCGCAGTAAACCCAGCAACCAGCGTTACAGCTTGGTTGGGGTCTCGCTGTCCTCCACCCACCCTGGACCCAAGACAGGGATCCAGCTTCAAGTGGGTAGACCTCTCCCAATCCAGAGAGTAAAGCAGGATAGCTCTTACAAGAACTAGTGATTATAATCCAAGTATAATGAGTATAGCAAATCCCAGAGTGAATATAGCTGGTCCCTCCACACATGAGATGAGGCTCTATGTTGAGGGTGAAGAGGAACTGTTTAATGGCAGCCACAACTGGC
>OW240916.1:309757781-309856559 GCA_933207985.1 Pelobates cultripes | reverse complement strand
ATTTTGTTTCAATGCAAGTAGTGGGGGCTGTAATAAGGGTTGTAGTGGTTGCAGGGGCTGTAATGGGTGCATTTGGGTAAAGGCTGTAGCAGGATCGGGGTTAGAGGGGCTCTTGAGGGTGCCTGTGTCATATCCTGTTTCATTCTGCACAGATGTCTGGCCTTGGCTTCTGGTATCCATTGCTCTTTTTACAATTCTTGTTTAGTTTTTCTTGTTTTTTCAGTTTTTTTATTATTTGTCTGGTTTTCTTTTTGCTGGGTTTTCTGGGTTCTTTCCTTTATTCCGTTCCAGGAATTCCCAGTTTCCTGGATTCCTTTAAATGTTTGTTTTTTGCATTAATCCTTTTTGTTTCAGTCTGTTCCTGCTTGCAGTGGTCTCATTTCCTCTGCACCTTTCTTTGCAGGTAAGTACTGTGTGTGTTTTATTGTTGTTTATTTAGTCATGCATATCTAGGCAGTTAGGACCCACCGTAATTGGAGTACTTTGGCCCAGTGGTGGGCTGCATACATCTTGGCCATTTATGCATGTCTAAATCTCCAATGTTTATTACATATATTGTAGTTAGTTATGTATCCACTTGTTTTGCCTTGTATCTCTTGTCTCATTTTATTTGTCTTGTATTCCCAGTTCATGTACTGTTCATGTTTCCCTCATGTATTGTGTACATGTTCTAGGTTCTGCTTTCTGTCCTGCTCCGGTTCTGGGTTCTTTTTGTCTTGTTATCTTGTTTGGTGCCTGTTCTAGTCTTACCTTGTTTCTAGTACTGGATGGATATCATCTAGCTCCTGGCTTCCGCTTAAGCTGTATCAGGGCTCTGGTATGTGGCCGCACAAACCCTGATGCTGAACACCAGGGGGCGTATGGTTACCCTGCACCAGACCTTGATTGTCCATTTCCACGCTGTGTCTCCTACCATCATCAGGCATACAGGGGTTCTGGTCTTCGGACCGCCACCCGTGACAGCCTGTGGATGGGTGCTCTAGTTGGTGCAGGGGGTATAAGGTTTGTAGAGGGTATCTAGGGATAGGGACTGTAGTTGGTGCATGGGGTATAGGGACTCTACGGGGTGCCTGGAGGTAGGGACATAGTGAGTGGGTGCAGGAGGGGTAGGGGCTGTAGAGTGTGCAGGGGTAGATGATGTTGCGGATGCAGGGGGGTAGGGGCTCTAGTGAGTGCAAGAGGGTTAAGTGTAGTGATGTCGCGAACCCGAAATTTTCGGTTCGCGAACGGCGAACGCGAACTTCCGCACATGTTCGCGAACCGGCGAACCGCCCGAAACGCCATTGACTTCAATGGGGAGGCGAATTTTAAAACACACAGGGACTCTTTCTGGCCACAATAGGGATGGAAAAGTTGTTTCAAGGGGACTAACACCTGGACTGTGGCATGCCGGAGGGGGATCCATGGCAAAACTCCCATGGAAAATTACACAGTTGATACAGAGTCTGGTTTTAATCCATAAAGGGCAGAAATCACCTAACATTCCTAAATCACAATGAATATGGATTGACACCTGACATATGACATATTGACACCTTGACATATGGATTGACACCTGTCCTCAGAGCCCCTGATGCACGGACACAGAGCAGAATAGGACTGTCCCCCTACATAGGGTCACTTGGCAGATATGGATTGACACCTGTCCTAGATCACTGATACACACTGACACATCAGAATAGGGACTGTTCCTCCTACATAGGGTCACTTGGCAGATATGGATTGACACCTGTCCTAAGGCCCCTGATACACACTGACACAGAGCAGAATAGGGACTGTTCCCCCTACATAGGGTCACTTGGCAGATATGGATTGACACCTGTCCTAGGATCCCTGATACACACTGACACAGAGCAGAATAGGGAATGTTACCCCAACATCGGGTCACTTGGCAGATATGGATTGACACCTGTCCTAAGGATCCCTGATACACACTGACACAGAGCAGAATAGGGAATGTTACCCCAACATCGGGTCACTTGGCAGATATGGATTGACACCTGTCCTAAGGATCCCTGATACACACTGACACAGAGCAGAATAGGGAATGTTACCCCAACATAGGGTCACTTGGCAGATATGGATTGACACCTGTCCTAAGATCCTGATACACACTGACACAGATCAGAATAGGAATGTTACCCCAACATCGGGTCACTTGGCAGATATGGATTGACACCTGTCCTAAGGATCCCTGATACACAATGACACAGAGCAGAATAGGGACTGTTCCTCCTACATAGGGTCACTTGGCAGATATGGATTGACACCTGTCCTCAGAGACCATGATACACATGACACAGAGCAGGATAGAGACTGTTCCCCCTACATAGGGTCACTTGGCAGATATGGATTGACACCTTGTTACAAACTGCTATTTGTAACGGGCCCTTTAAATGGCAAATTGCCCTGCTTCCCTGGGTTGTGGAGAAGCCTATTTGCCAGCCTCCTCCCGCATGACTATGGCCCCTGGGAGATTGTGAAAATGTATGCACTTTTATTTGGTTTGTATGGCCCTTTAAGACTGTCGGTGGGCATATTGGGGCTTATGGACTCTTTGTGTGACTGGTGCTGGCCCTTTAAACACCTTTTTTGGGACATCAGGAAGATTGGGACACTGCCCCTTTAAGGCCGTGTCCCCAGACTTGTTGGGGACACTGCCCCTTTAAGACGGTGTCCCCTGTGTCCCCAGACCTGGTGCAAACCCTTTGTGCCTGCCTGGCTATTTTCCACTTGGTTCAGTAAATGGGGCTTACTGAACCAAGTACCACACAGGCAGAACACCCAGAAGTGGAAGTGTGCAGGCAATTTACCTCCCAGAAGCTGCGGTTAACCGCAGCTTAATTGACAATGCTGGGAGGTCTTTGTTCGTTTGCCGAACACGTGGCGGCGGCTATCTTTGATCATTCGACGAGGTCAGCGGTATGTGTAGCCAAATTCATGGAACTAAAATCGGCTACACATTTCCGTGAACACCGCTGAGCTCTACCTTCTCCCCTACTGGTTTTACAGCTGCAGAGACTAAGTCCCATTCGGCGATGTGACTTAGTCGTTTTTTCAGTCGTTTTTTTCAGCCTTATTTCAGCTGCAGAGACTAAGTCCCAATCCGCGGAAAAAAACGGACTTAGTCGTTTTTTCAGCCTGAAATAGACCGACCGCACAGCCCAAATCTATGGAACTGTTTTGGGCAGGAAAATGTGCTTGCGGTCGGTCATAAAGGGACCTCCAGCTAACTTTTTAACCCCTGTATGGATTTGGCTGATTTTTGGTTATGTTTATGTTTTAAGTGTGCTGATTCCAAATATGTAATTGTTATGAAGATGGGATGTGTAGTTTTAAAGTTACAGTGTATGGATAAAAACTGTATTTTTACTGCCTGTGTTTAATTATGTTAACCCATTGTGTACCATAATTAGATCACAGGCAGAGGGGAGGATTCTTGTGGGTAATTGATGGGAGTGTTTCTGGAATGTACGGTTATTATTGGTTTTTGTGTAAAACCCTGTGGGTGGTCCTATCTCAGGGAAACCTGCATAAAAGAAGGTTCTTTGTGTGCCAATAAACAGAATGACTTGACCCTCTAACTTGCAGCCTTGACTCATGTTTGTAGGGGACAGCTATAATCACTACAGGGATTGCTATGCTCTTCCTACTCCCTTAGCTACTGAGCTCTTGTAAGAGCTCTTGTTCCTGATCCTGCTTCACTCTACAGAAGGAAGAGGTTCACCTACTGGAACCTGGAGCCTGGTCGTAGGTCCAGGGCGGATAGCAGACGGCGAGATCCTAGCCCAGCAGCGGCGGTTAGTTGAGTCTGCAGTACTTATGGTGTCTACGCAGTACTTATGGTGTCTACGGTGCTGATGGTCCTTTGGTGAGCGCTAGGACCTTTCTACGGTCCAACTTTCAGCCAGCCTGGAGGCAACCGTTACACACCTGTCCTAGGGATCCCTGATACACACTGACACAGAGCAGAATAGAGACTGTTCCCCTTACATCGGGTCACTTGGCAGATATGGATTGACACCTGTCCTAGGGATCCCTGATACACACTGACACAGAGCAGAATAGGGACTGTTCCTCCTACATAGGGTCACTTGGCAGATATGGAATGACTGTTCCCCCTACATACACACTATTGGATCTCGCAAAACTTACCAAGGATCTAAATCATGTACCCGTATCGTACATGAAAAACCTACTCATACAAAATCTCTTCCCAAATGTAATTTCGTTCAAAGTGGAGAGAATGTTAAAAAAATATATTTTTGTTCTGAGTGTGAGAAATGCTTTGCAGCCGCTTCTAATCTTAAGAATCATTTGAGGAGCCATACAGGAGAGAAACCTTATTTGTGGTGTGTTTAGTATTGTTCTGATCAGTTTAATACCTTCCGCGTCTCATATCAGTGGACGTGTATATGGCAGCCATTTTGTCAGATTCAAGTTCTTGTGCCCCACAGTTCAAATTAACATTCAAATGACAATTCATGACAGATCACACAAGTGAATAGCCCTGCCAATGTCTTCTCAGAATTTTTTTGTTATCTAAGAAGAAATAGAAATGCAAGAGCAGAATAGAGACTGTTCCTCGTCCTCAGAGACCATGATACACACTGACACAGAGCAGAATAGAGACTGTTCCCCGTCCTCAAAGCCCCTGATACACACTGACAAAGAGCGGAATAGAGACTGTTCCCCCTACATAGGGGCACTGCGCTTGCAATCTAATGTGCCACCAGATAGGAGTGGTGTATTTAGTACTATTCTTATCAGTTTAATACCTTCCGCGTCTCCTATCAGTGGACGTGTATATGGCAGTGATTTCTGTAACAGGGAGATGGAAGAAGATGCTTGGTCGGTCCTCTTACTTCAAATTTGGGGCACTGCGCGGTCAAGCTAATGTGACACCAGATAGGAGTGGTGTGTTTAGTACTATTTTTATCAGTTTAATACCTTCCGCGTCTCCTATCAGTGGACGTGTATATGGCAGCGATTTTTGGAACAGGGAGATGGAAGAAGATGCTTGGTCGGTCCTCCTAACTGGAGACTGTGTTGCTGTACGGGTGGCAGGTGGAGCCATTTATAAAGTACCCACTGCTTTGCAGACCAGGTATCAGTGGTCAGATGGACCCTTGCCCCAACACTGTGTGCCAGACATGCCATTACTTCCTTTTGCACAGTCGAGTACAGGTTGGGGATTGCCTTTTGCGCAAAGAAATTTTGGCGGGTACCTTCCACTGCGGTGTCCCAATAGCTAAAAATTTTTTGAACGCCTCAGACTCCACCAGATTGTATGGTAAAAGCTGGCGGGCTAATAGTTCAGACAAGCCAGGTGTCAGACGCCGGGCAAGGGGGTGACTTTCTGACGCTTGCAGACAACTAACTGCTATTCAATCTATAACAGTGAAAAAAGTTTTGAAGCCGCAGTGCAGCACCAGAGGGCCTAAAAATTAGGCATGTACACATGCCTGAAAAATTCGGTATTGTTGCAGCCACTGCTGTAGCAGAGGCCAAAAAAATTGATGTTTGTTTCACAGGTAGAAAGTGCCCTAAAACATGGCGGCTTGAACCCTAGTTGGTGGCGGATAAGTCACGCAAGTCAACCGGCATTCAGAGCTAAAATACAGCAGCGTGTGGACCATTTTAGCCCAAGGCAGCTCATCTCATCAGGCCTTTTTTAATCGAATGTATCGCCCAGTGTCAGTCCCTTCGGGATCCATCCCTCATTCATCTTAATAAAGGTGAGGTAATCTAGACTTTTTTGACCTAGGCGACTTCTCTTCTCAGTGACAATACCTCCTGCTGCACTGAAGGTCCTTTCTGACAGGACACTTGAAGCGGGGCAGGCCAGAAGTTCTATCGCAAATTGGGATAGCTCAGGCCACAGGTCAAGCCTGCACACCCAGTAGTGAAGGGGTTCATCGCTCCTCAGAGTGTCGATATCTGCAGTTAAGGCGAGGTAGTCTGCTACCTGTCGGTCGAGTCGCTCTCTGAGGGTGGATCCCGAAGGGCTGTGGCGATGCGTAGGACTTAAAAAGGTCCGCATGTCCTCCATCAACAACACGTCTTTAAAGCGTCCTGTCCTTGCCGGCGTGGTCGTGGGAGGAGGAGGATGACTTCCACCTCTCCCCCGTTAGATTCCCGTTGTGCTGTGACATCACCCTTATACGCTGTGTAAAGCATACTTTTTAATTTATTTTGCAAATGCTGCATCCTTTCCAACTTGTTGTAATTCGGTAACATTTCCGCCACTTTCTGCTAGACCAGTCTAGTAGCGTGGACACCCAGTACAGGTCGTTCTCCTTCAGCCTTTTTATACGAGGGTCCCTCAACAGGCACGACAGCATGAAAGACCCCATTTGCACAAGGTTGGATGCCGAGCTACTCATTTCCCGTTCCTCCTCCTCACTGATGTCAATGAAGGTATTTTCTTCCCCCCAGCCACGTACAACACCACAGGTACCAGATAGGTGACAACGAGCACCCTGGGATGCCTGTTGTGGTTGGTCTTGCTCCTCCTCTCCTCCTCCTCCTCAAAGCCACATTCCTCCTCTGACTCCTCTTCCTCACAATCCTCTTCCAGCGTTGCCGCAGGTCCAGCAAGTGATGCTGATAAGGCTGTTTCTGGTGGTGATGGTGACCAGAACTCTTCCTCTTCCTCTTCACGCTCATCTACGGCCTGATCCAGCACTCTTCGCAGGGCACGCTCCAGGAAGAAAACAAATGGTATGATGTCGCTGATGGTGCCTTCGGTGCGACTGACTAAATTTGTCACCTCCTCAAAAGGACGCATGAGCCTACAGGCATTGCGCATGAGCGTCCAGTAACGTTGCAAAAAAAATTCCCAGCTCCCCAGAGGCTGTCCTAGCACCCCGGTCATACAAATATTAATTAACAGCTTTTTCTTGTTGGAGCAGGCGGTCGAACATTAGGAGTGTTGAATTCCAACGTGTCGGGCTGTCGCAAATCAAGCGCCTCACTGGCATGTTGTTTGGCCGCTGGATATCGGCAAAGTGAGCCATGGCCGTGTAGGAATGCCTGAAATGGCCACACACCTTCCTGGCCTGCTTTAGGACGTCCTGTAAGCCTCTGTACTTATGCACAAAGCGTTGTACGATCAGATTACACACATGTGCCATGCACGGCACGTGTCAACTTGCCCAACTTCAATGCCGCTAACAAATTTGTTCCGTTGTCACAAACCACTTTGCCGATATCCAGTCGCTGCGGAGTCAGCCACTTTTCCACCTGTGCGTTCAGGGCGGACAGGAGTGCTTGTCCGGTGTGACTCTCTGCTTTCAAGCAAGTCAAACCCAAGACGGCGTGACACTGCCGTATCCGGGATGTGGAATAGTACCTGGGGAGCTGGGGGGGTGCCGTTGATGTGGAGCAAGACGCAGCAGCAGAAGAGGACTCAGCCGAGGAGGTTATGGAAGAGGATGGAGTAGGAGGAGTAGAGGAGGTGGCAGCAGGACTGCCTGCAAGTCGTGGCGGTGTCACCAACTCCTCTGCAGAGCCATGCATTCCATGCTTGGCAGCAGTCAGCAGGTTTACCCAATGCGCAGTGTAGGTGATATACCTGCCCTGACCATGCTTTTCAGACCAGGTATCAGTGGTCAGATGGACCCTTGTCCCAACACTATGTGCCAGACATGCTATTACTTCCTTTTGCACAATCGAGTACAGGTTGGGGATTGACTTTTGTGAAAAGAAATTTCGGCCGGGTACCTTCCACTGCGGCGTCCCAATAGCTACAAATTTTTGGAACGCCTCAGACTCCACCAGCTTGTATGGTAAAAGCTGGCGGGCTAATAGTTCGGACAAGCCAGCTGTCAGACGCTGGGCAAGGGGGTGACTTTCTGACATTGGCTTCTTATGCTCAAACATGTCCTTGACAGACACATGACTGTGGGCAGATGAGCAGGAACTGCTCAAGGCGGGAGACGGAGTGGCGGATGGTTGAGAGGGGGCAAGGAGGACAGCAGTGGTTGACGTGGCTGAAGATGCTGACCAGGAGGAGGATGGCGGCTTAGAGTAGGCGTGCTGCTTGTACTCATGTGTTGATCCCATAGGCGTTTGTGATGTGAGATCATGTGCCTACGCAAAGCAGTTGTACCTAGGTGGGTGTTGGACTTCCCACGACTCAGTTTCTTTTGGCACAGGTTGCAAATGGCATCGCTGTTGTCAGAGGCAGACACACAAAAAAAATTCCACACTGCTGAGCTCTGCAATGACAGCATTCTGGTGGTGGACACAGCATGCGTTGATTGGCGTGCTGTCGGGCTGACCCCGGGTGTCGATGCATGCTGTCTGACTGTGCCACTAGCTCCTTGCGACGACCTCCCCCTGCTTCCAACTCGTCTCCTCCTCCTCCCTGTCTCCCCATCTGAACTTTCGCCCTGTTCTTCTTCTTGACGAGCGGGCACCCACGTGACATCCATGGACGCATCGTCATCATCAACCGCTTCACTTGTATCCGACAACTCAGCAAAGGAAGCAGCAGCGTTACAACATCATCATCATCATCACGATGCGATCCATGTGTGTAATGCTGCCTGCCTGAGACATATCCCTGTTATCTACATCCTCTGGCAATAATGGTTGCGCATCACTAATTTCTTCAAATGGATTTGTGAATAACTCCTCTGACATACCAAGTAAAGCGGCTGTGGTGCTAGTTTTGGTGGTGGCGGCAGGCGGGTGAGTGGTATCTTGAGAGGTGCCTGAAGCTAAACTGGAGGAGGATGGTGCGTCAAGGTTCTGAGCGGAGGCTGTAGAAGATTGGGTGTCCTGTGTTAGCCAGTCAACTATGTCCTCAGAACTTTTCAAGTTCAGGGTACGTGGCCTCTGAAAACTGGGCATTATTCTAGGGCCAAAGGGAATCACAGCACCACGACCACGATGGCCCCTGCGGGGTGGCCTGCCTCTGCCTGTCATTTTTGTTGGGATTAGTGGTACTATGCGTGCAAGCTACCGTGAGACCAGATATGAGTGGCAATGTGCACTGGCAGAGGAGGTTGGCAGAGTACCGTTAATGAGCCTGACACACCTGCTTGAAAGCAACAGCACTGTTTAATCCTGGCATTGAAAAAAGTTTTTGTTTTAAATGCAAGCTATTGTGACACCAGATAGGTGGTAACTGACTGGGCACAGTATCACTGTGAGCCTGACACAGAAGCTGGCAGCAGTAAGACAACTAACTGCAATTAAAACTACATTTTGGTGCTGTCCTTACGAGAGAGATCAGACCAGTCCTTCAGGACTGTAGTGGACCTGTATACCTAACTAGCGCTATGCATTTCCCTATCAATGTACTTGTAGCTACACTTTCCACTCCTCTCACTAAGCATGCAGCTTGAGAATGAATGTAAATGGATGCTGTCAGTAGATTCGGAGGAGGGTCTGCTAGGGAGGGTGTGCTGCTAATTGGCTGGAATGTGTCTGCTGACTGTGAGGTACAGGGTCAAAGTTTACTCAATGATGCGAATAGGGGGCGGATCGAACCGCGCATGTGTTCGCCGTCCGCGGCGGACGCGAACACGCTATGTTCGCCAGGAACTGTTCGCCGGCGAACCGTTCGGTGCATCACTATTGAAGAGACTTGTAGCTGTATGTTTTCTTATGCCACTAGGTTATTGAAATAATTGTAACAGCAATAAGATTGAATGAAATACTCTAAAGTATTTGACTAAAATTAACTATGGAACCTTTGGAAAAGTTAGTTATATTCGAATTTCAAAATTTGAAATAGAGATTTGACGTAGACCTTATGAAAGTTGAATGTCAGATTAGATAAAGCACCATAACCGCAACATAATAATGTAGTGATTATGTTGGCTGATGGTCTGTAGCAAAGCTAGATGGTAAATTATCAAATCATTTAAGAAAATATTGACACTCTAAGCCCCAAAACAACCTAAGCTTAAATTGGCTTGGCCGCCAAAATCCCCTCGTGTGCGCCAAGGGGGTATGGAATGCCATTGTCCCATTCTATATTTAATTATAGCTCCACCTGTCTCCCACAGTAGATGGCGGGAGGTATATTAGCTCCCTCAGGTTAATATTTAGTTCATAGTTCCCCTAAAAGGTTGCACAAGTGATCCAAGTGATCTGTCCACCCCTCATTATTCTTTTTACAGCCCTAACCCGACTGAGGCAGGTCTACTATGTATGTTAATAACTAGTTTAATATTACAGCTGTCTAGACATGCCTGGTCCAGCAGGATAGTGGGCGGGGGCATGAGATTAAGGGAGGTTTAAGACCTCCACCTCCCTTTTACTAAAATTTGGGTCATAGTGGCACCCACAGGCTTTTATTTGATTTCCTTTTTCATGACTAACAGGGTAAGCCAATGGATTTCACTAATTTGATGCCTTACACAGACAGCTATTTTACATAGCTGTCTGTGTAAGGCATCAAATTAGGCATTGTCAGAAATGTTTGACAATTTACCATTGGGCTGCACCACGGTACTTTTGGCTCCATAACCACTGCCATAATACACATATATATATATATCCATACATACATATACCTAAACTAAGAAAAATCTTGTTTACCCAATGTTGGCATTGCCTTTTTAAAACCACAGTTCTCAATATACTTCACTTTAATGTGGTATTTGAGCACGCCTACCACACCACAGGAAATGACTTCAGGAAAGCAAGTTCAATATTACTCCAGTAATGTAAAATATGCAGCCCAAATATACACAACATACCCATCTGCAACAGTTGCACAGTCACTCTATTTAATTATAGTGAACAATACCCTCCCACCATAATAAAAATGGGGGGCATAACGGAGGTTTTGCACCTTAGAGGGACACTATAGTTACCAGAACAACTACAGTTACTGGCAGTGGCGGACTAAGGGGGGGGCGGAGGGGCTGGTCCGCCCCGGGTGCCACCTGGTAGAGGGGTGCCTTGACCCTGGTCTTGGGGCTGGAGGGGGCTGTGTGAGCTGTGCCCCATGGCAGCTGGGGTGTCACACAGCTCACACGGAGACCAGCAAGCTTAACTGGCCGCACAGGAGGAAGAAGGGGCGGAGCTACGGCCATTTAGGGGTGGAGCCTAACCGCAAGCAGGGGCGAGGCTTAACACAGCCCTTACAAGCTGCTGTTACTGCTGCACATGGAGGTGCAGCTAGCAGAAATCCCTGCTCCTCCACCTTCAGCCAGGGAAGGACTTCAGGGAATCCACTCCTCCAGCCCACACTGTAAGTAAGTATAAGAGTATGTGTGTGTGTGTGTAACTGCCTGAAACTGTGTGTGTGTGTGTGTGTGTGTAACTGTCTGCCTGAAACTGTGTGTGTGTGTGTGTGTAACTGCCTGAAACTGTGTGTGTAACTGTCTGAAACTGTGTGTGTGTTACTGTCTACCTGTAACTGTGTGTGTGTGTAACGGTCTGCCTGTAACTGTGTGTATGTGCGTAACTGTCTACCTGTAACTGTGTGTGCGTAACTGTCTACCTGTAACTGTGTGTGTATGTGTGTGTGTGTGTGTGACTGCATGCCTGTAACTGTGTGTGTGTGACTGTCTGTGACTGTGTGCATGTAACTTTGTGCGTGGCTGCCTGTAACTGACTGTGTGTGTAACTGTCTGTAACTGTGTGTGTTTGTGGCTGTAACTATGAGTATGACTGTCTGCCTGTGACCGTGTGTGTGACTGTATATGTGACTGTCTGCCTGTAACAATGTGCATGACTTTGTGTAACTGCTTGTAACTAACTGTGTTTGTGTGTAACTCTCTACCTGTAACTGTGTGTATGACTGCCTGTGACTATATGTGTGACTGTCTGCATGTGACTGTGTGCGTGTGACTGCTTGTAACTGTGTGTGACTGTCTGCTTGTAACTGTGTGTAAGGGGGTGCAGAGATTTTGTAGAGGGGGGCAGGGGTTTTAAAAAGTTTACAAATTGTATTTAAAAAATTTAAAAAATATAACACATTTTAAATTTTTTTTTTTTTTTTTTTTTGGAGGGTGGTGCCACATGCCCTAGGTACGCCCGTGGTTACTGGTGAGAAGAATCATTACCTTCAGGCTTTTTGCAGTAAACACTGTCTTTTCAGAGAAAAAGCCTATGAATACCTCAACTGGCCACTCCTCAGATGGCTGCTAGAGGTGCTTCTTGGGGCAGTGCTGCACAGTGTGACTGACAGTAAGTATCTCCACCCTCTGCATGGAAACACTGAAATTACCTCATAGAGATGCATTGATTCAATGCATCTCTATGAGGAGATGTTGATTGGCCAGGGCTGTTTGGCGTGTGCTGGCTCTGCCCCTGATTTGCCTCCTTGTCAGTTTCAGCCAAGCCTATGGGGAAGCATTGTGATTGGCTCTGATCACCACTTCTGATTATATCAAATGAGCAGTCAAATCAGGGGCGGAGCCCGCAGCAGCAGACTGCGATAAAGGTAAGATTTTACTATATTTAGGGGAGTAAACAGGGGCCAGGGGGGCTAGGTGGTGGTTTTAACACTATAGGGTCAGGTATACACATTTGTGTTCCTGACCCTATTGTGTTCCTTTAATTATACTAATATGGGGATCATATTGACCCCATAAACTGTATAGTATGTTACATAGTATGATATAAACAGGGGGATTAATTTCAGCACCTAGAGACTGTCCTCTCCTTGGCTACATTGCTAAAGCTAACATTCAGCCACACAGCATTATTGATATTATATGGGATTGACACTGGAAGGGTCAAAGCTCCTGGATGGGACAGTCCATGGTCATTGAGGAAAGTCCAGGTTTATATTAATCAGTTTACAATTAACTCTGGGGATAGCACCACGGAACACTATGCACCATAAACCCTCCATAATGCTGTAATGGTTATGCTGCTTAAATTGTGCGATTGTCCCTTCCATGATGAACTGTAAGGCATTATGGGTATAGCTTCCGACAAGTTAGATTCTGTTCTGAGGCTACATTTATATGCGTCCTGTAGCGCTAATTCATTTTGTCTGTTGTAATCAATTTACAGTATTTGAAATTGTATTAGAAATAGTTACGATGAAATATATAATCTAACACCCTACACAAGCAATCTTTCAGCCATGAATACATGAATTTTAACTCTAAGGAGCAATGTATGATGTAAGTGATACTACCCGCAACTAAAAACCAATGTTATAAAAGAACTGTGTTTCTCCATCCTATTGTTAACCCCTCAACGACGAAGGGAACTGTACAAGTTCCGATTAAAACAAAATGTAAACAAAAACTGGAATTTGCGCTATATGTCTGTTCAACCGTAATTCACCTTTTTTATATTAAGTGCACCCACACTTCTTATATATCATTTTGTTCAGGAGAAACAGAGCTTTAATTTATCATTAACTATTCATATATGAAGCAATTTGTTATGAATAAAATTTAAAAAACTGTGAGAAATTAAGATTTTGTCAAAAATGTTTTAGCTTTGCATTGCATTTTAACTGTGGATGTCATGATACTGTTTGCTTTTACTGCAATAAAATGCACATATTTGTAATCAGCGATGTCTCACAAGTAAAACAGTACCCCCCATTAACAGGTTTTATGATGTTTTGGAAAGTTACAGAGTCAAATATATATCATGTTCCATTTTTCAGTTTATACATATAGACATTTGCCAGATTGGTTATGTTACCTTTGAGACCGTATCGTAGCCCAGGAATAAAAATTACCCCCATGATGGCATACCATTTGCAAAAGTAGAGAACCCAGGGTATTCAATATGGGGTGTGCCCAGTCTTTTTTAGTAACCACTTAATCATAAACACTTGCCAAAATTTGCATTCATATTTGTTTTTGTGTGAAAATGCAAAAAAATAAAAAAGCTCTTTTGGCTATATGAACTGCATTGTCATCTAAGCAAACCGAGGAAAAAATGAGCACTCCAATCACCGTAACCACTTGTCGGGATCCCATGGGTGGCTGCGAGGGGAGGCTGCACTCCGCTCGCGGAACTCACCCTCCAGCCGTCCGCGGTCCCCTCCTTCTCGTGGGCTCGGCGAGCGGCATCCTTCCAGCCTCGGATGCCGCCCGCCGTTTCCTCCACGTCCCCTAGCGGCAGCATACATGACGCTGCATGCTGGGAGACCGCCCAAATTATTACACACCGGGGTCAGTCACCTGACCCGGCGTTAAAGGCACAGTGCCTCAATCACAGTGGGAGGTTTAGATATCTCCCACGTGTGATTGTTAATTCTGGTTGGAAATTATCCAATCAGAATTAACCTTATGGTTTATATACTTACCTTTCCTGTTCCTCCCTGCCCTGTTGTGGTCTTTGCTTTCTAGTATTGCTACTTACCTTGTGTTTCTGGTTACATACTCTCTGGCTTGTTTATCTGACTCTGTGACTTTCTCCTACCCTTTGACCTCGGCTCGTTTCATGTTATTCTGTCTTCTGGTTCCCCTTTATTCGGCTTGTCTCCTGACTATTCTGTGTGTGCTTAGCCCGGCCACTCTAAGGTCCGGTACGGCACCTTTTCTGAGTGTGTGTGTGTGTGTGCCAGCGTGTTGGGTTCCCCGAATCGTGACACCACTATAGTTCACTGTTTACACTTTTTAGACTATTTACCTGGAATCCCCACCACCTCTCGACTACCAGAAAAGCCAGAAGCTCCTGCTTGGAAGCTTCTGTAACTTCTCCTGAGCTGGGTTGTGCAAGACAGGTCTAGCCTATTACACAGAATCACAGTTTATCGCTCTCAACCAATAAGCTATACCCTGCAGAGAGCAACTGGTAAGACGTCAAATAATCTGACCACTAATAATCAGGAGGCACCAGGACATTCTTGGCACCATAATGACTAGATTGTGCTGTTTTGTTTATGGTGGTTTAAGAGTTCATTTAACTCCAGTTTTCTATGGCTCGGAAGCCATTTGTATAACAACAAATGTTGTTCGAAATAGCTAACTTGGAATACATTTACACTCAATTGTATTATACAGTACACTTTATTTTCTGTACTTCCTATAGACTGTTTGGAAAGACTTCTATAGGTAAATGTATACAATCAAAACGGCAAGGACGAAAGATCCACTTCACAGTTTTGGCATGTAAGCATGTAACCTTATTAAATTAGAAAGAAGATCATCAAACATATTAAATGCACATATAAATGCCCACCATCAAAAGATAATTGTATTAAATCCAGCTCATCGAGGCTTAATGGACATTATTAGGAATAACTGTTTTATTTCTTAGAGTTGATGATTTTTTAACTGTCGTGTTATGTCTCATGTTTTCATTAGTAGTGCGGCAATGAATTCTTCACATACTGCTTCTGTAACCACTGGGAATTTTCTGTGCAAATGGGATTAAAATCACGAAGCACATTTGTCTTTTCCATTAACAGCTATATCATTCAGAAAATATGAACCTCCCAAGAGACTGAATAGTCATTTGAACATATTTTTTTAACTATGTAATCTTTTGAAGTCTAGGAATGGTGTTACAGGAGAAGCTGATGTTGACGATCGCACTAGCGTACAAAATCCTAATTAACCCCTCACTACCAAGTTCCTATATTTTACATTTGGATATCTCATAATACAATATATATATATATATATTTATATATATATATATATATATATATATATATAATTTTTTTTACCTATTAATAGGTTTTAACATATTAATAGGTTTTTTTAACTGTAAATCATTTTTGTATTTTTGCAGTAGGTGAAATCTTCTTTCTTCAATTCTCAATGAATGACCAATTTTATATATAGAGGTTTATATAGAGATATTTTTCTTGTTGTTCCTCTATACCTGTATATTTGTATAAGATTTGGACATGCCGAATTGCTATTAAATCTCCTAAGAGGACCTGTCTCAGTTCTGCAGACAGCAGAGCATTATGAGGGAGGCAGACAAGGCAGAGAAGATAAGAGGAATGAAGACAGAAGGCAGGCACCCCAACTCGATGCCTCTGCCAATTGATGCTTCCTAGTGCTCACCGAGTACTCCAAGCACTCCACCAGACACCATAACCGCAGTAAACCCAGCAACCAGCGTTACAGCTTGGTTGGGGTCTCGCTGTCCTCCACCCACCCTGGACCCAAGACAGGGATCCAGCTTCAAGTGGGTAGACCTCTCCCAATCCAGAGAGTAAAGCAGGATAGCTCTTACAAGAACTAGTGATTATAATCCAAGTATAATGAGTATAGCAAATCCCAGAGTGAATATAGCTGGTCCCTCCACACATGAGATGAGGCTCTATGTTGAGGGTGAAGAGGAACTGTTTAATGGCAGCCACAACTGGCCTTTTATGCAAGTCTCCATGCAAGGGGTTTTCCATAACATATTCCAGGGGAATTCCCCACTGCAACTGAGAGGGGACTGTGACAAAGTACACACTGTAATTACATTGGCTCTCAGGTCCAGGACACTCCTACACAAAACAAGATAATCCCTCCCCTGTGCCTGAGAGATAATTGAGTCAGAATCTGTACTATACTCAATTATCTCCAGGCACAGAAAACATATATTTACAATAACCCGAAAGTACCTTCAAAACAAATGGAAACCCCACAAAAGTCATGTTATCTGATATCCCTGATCTGGGAGACCAGCATATCCAAAAATCAGCCAGATCAGTACAGGGGTTCAGGATTTCCATAGAAGTCATAATTTGACCTACCACACGCATGGTTCTATGCCCAAAACAGTTCCAGGGAATCAGGGCTAACAGTCGGTCTCTCTTTCTGGAGTACAAAAGTACATAAACCATGTGAACGGAGCCTTTTAAAGTGCATTGGGCAATGTATATTTTTGGGTCCATAGTCTTGAGTCAGGAAGCTGGCAAGCAAGCCCCTCCAAGAGCCCGTGATGAGGTTCAGTTCGTCACAATACACATGGACATTTATCAGAGTTATTTACTAAAGTGAGAATTGTCAGGAAGTCAAAGTGAAATTCAAGTTTAAGGCCAAAGTAGCTGAACTGAAGGCGTAGTTGATTTGGAGAATATTTACAGCTCGGCCATTTTGGCATTTAAAACATCTACAGAGTTTTTCATCATTTATTGACGTTTTTCTATATGCTATTTAAATGAATCTGTTTGTTGGGGTGAAGGGAGGGTATTTGTGTTTTTTTTGTTGTTTTTTGTTTTTTTTATACCCTAACCGACACTTTTTAGTTTATGCCATATTTTTCATGACACAACAGATTTATCAATCTTTCTATTACTTTTTCAGCAGGAAAGGTATTATTTTTCATTTTGCTTTTTTGGGGTCACTCTAAATTTAGTATTGTTTTGTGAAATGGATATGTCTGTGAATATTAGCAGAATTTAGACAGCTGACACTTTGTAGGCCATATTTAGAGCAATTCAATGGGGAGCTCTCATGTCTCTGGAATTTACACTTCATAGAATTTTACACTGAAAATCACCTATAACGTGTTTTTAAGGGACACTCCAGATGCCTAAAGAACTTTAGTTTCAGTGATTTATGTGTGAAGACAGTGTCCTTTTTTTCTTGTTACAAACAGTTTCAATAAAATTAACCTTGTTACTGTCAGGATTCTGGAACCTAACACACCAACAGGTCACAGAGAGGAAGGGTGCTATACCGGTCCTTAGAGTGGCCGGGCTAAAGCACACTAAGAATAGTCAGGAGACAAGCCAAGTAAAGGGAGCCAGAAAACGGGAGAACGAGAAACAAGCCGAGGTCAAAGGAATGAAGAATACAGGAGAATCGGAATAACAAGCCAAATAATCGGTAACCAGAGAGAAACACAAGCAAACTACAATACAGGTATCACAAGACCACAACAGGGCACTGAGAGACAGGAAAGGTAAGTATAAATATCCTTTGCTTAATTCTGATTGGATAACTTCCAATCAGAATTAACAATCACACGTGGGAGATATCTACGCCTCCCACTGTGATTATGGTACTGTTGCTTTAACGCCGGGTCACGTGACTGACCCCGGCGTTTGCATAAATGCGCGGGCTCCCGGCGTGCAGCGTTATACATGCTGCCGCTGGGAGGCGAGGAGGAGGACGCGAGCAGCGCAAATGGCAGTGAGGACGCCGCACGCCGACAGGTAGGGGAAGGGGAGACCGTGGGCGGCGAAGGATTGAGGGTGAGTGCTGCAAGTGTATTGCAGCCTCCCCTCACAGCTGCCCGCGGAGCCCTGACAATTACACCTCCTGGCTGAAGCAAAACACAAGAGGCAGCAACTGCCCACAGCACCTGCCTTGCAAAGACTTCTCATTGAGCTGCATTGGGAAGTCTGTACTTGGACAGCCACAGAAAGTCTGGACAGGGTTAGAGGGGAGGGCTTGCAAAGACTGCAGACAAGAGATTTCCAGCTTTTGCAAGGGATTTTTGGATATATGCATAATTATTTACATGGTATTATTACTAAACAGTGATTGTAATTTATTGGGGGATTTGGCCAGTGGAGCGTCCCTTTAACTTTTTTCATGAGATGGTCAGATTTCTCATTCATTTTACAGTTGTATATGGAAATTTGTATAACCATATACCGTATTTTCTCTGATCTAATACGCACCTTTATTGGCAAAATAAAATTTCCAATATTTAAGTGCTCATTAAATTCGATTAAATATGGTATAATGATACTATGGATCAATATAAACTGTAGCGTAAAAATTTTTTAAACTTTTATTTGGAATGTCATACTTGCAGATCTATACTCTAACTAATATAATAAATGTACAAACCATGTAGTATATATGTGTGTGTACAGTTATACTCATTGCTGCATGCATACAGCTGTTAGATAATTCTAAAGACATCATAATAGGACATATGATATACCAGGGGTGCAGATATAGGAGGTACTTCCTGTGCAGCACATAAAATATCAATAGGAAATGGTTGACTTGCAAACAGGAAGAGTAGCAAAGACAATTTTCGGAATGACTAGACACGTTTGCTCCCGTGCACAGACCTTGACAATGCGCATTTTTTTTGTATATCAACAGGCTACTGATGGCTTCTATATGTATCTATTATCGTGTTTTCACATTTAACAGATGCTATTTTGTGGTTTAATGCCAGCTATGCAAATGTGTATTTTCAGGAGTTACAGACAGATAAATGTTTGTTGTTGACTTTAGATTTCCTGTTTCTTAATCTTGAACTCCTAACATTACAGAGAGGTGTTAACGAATTTGAAACAGGATGTTTAAAGGGACACGTCAGTTTTGATATTACAAACCTTTTTCATGTTATTTATTTGAATGAAAAAATAGAAAGCATTAGAAAGATTTTTTTTATCCTTAACAAGAACCTACATTCAAGCCCTGTCCAACCATTGAAGTCAATGAGAGAAACAGTGTATTGCTGATTATTCTTACATGTACATTTACAGTGTTTTCCTAGATAATGTATCATTGCTGCATAATACTTCACTTCCAGAGAGGGCCCTCTGTTCTCCAGAATGTTAAACTTAACTGTCTAATGTACATAGGGATTTGGGATAGTGTGCAAGTAACTATTTTCTTTGGGGGGTGGGGGAGAGGGTTGTATGTATTGGAGTTGATGTGTACTATAATTGTTGCTGCCACCCAGGAGTAGTGGGAGTTTGAACGCAGGACTTATTTTTGTATATTTCAACTTACCTTTCAGTTGCATGTGTCGCTGTCCCCACTTCAGCAAAATTATGGATTTTATGGGATAGTGGACACATGTACCTCGCCTGTGCCCTCACTCATTCTGCTCCTAGATCAGTTAAAATCTGCGAACCTCAAGCAAGTAGCAATTGATAACCCAAGAGGTAACTCCAGAGTGACATCTGGACAATACCTGTGTACAACCAAGAGAGAGCTGGCAATAGCTTCATCCTTAAGTGGTGGGGATGGCGTAAGGAAAGGAAACCAGACTTTTTTTCCACCAACAGGTATCTGGCACATGATCCCTCTCTCATTCAGTCTGTGTGAGGAGCTAATGAAAGCAAGGAGAGGTCACACAAAGCCTCCAGTTTCCCCCATTTAACCTTAGGAAGTTTTTAATTGTTGATAAACATGCACATCTCTAATAAAAATTTTTTTTTTTTTAAAAGGTAAAAAAAAAAAAAAGAACTGTCTCAAAGCAAAAGCACAACTTTGGCTGTCTACTTTTGGCTGGGAATTCCAGATATCTCTTTTGATGGATCCACTCCAGTCGTCTCAGGTTTTATTAAAAAAATACAGATTAAGGAACAGCAACATATAAAAATGGCTACTTATAATCACCTATCTCAGCAAACAAATGTGGGGATTCAATTCTACCAAATGGTTATATATATAATGCAAAATGAATGTGATAAAAAAAACACAAAATCAAGAAAATGTAGTATCAAAAATAAACGATTTAAGTAATAGTGCTTTGATGTATATACTCCTAGTGCATACCATATATCTGCTCTATACCAAACGAAAATTATAATTATTCCAAAACCTCTTCAAATTATACTTTCATGTGGACACATCCGTAGGGGCATCTGGATATAATTTTGTATTCAATACATTCACAATGCTCTTACAACAGATTAATTAAATACACTTTAGCTTAATTAGCACTGACACTATTTAATTTGTCTCCCACGCTGGAATTAGTGTAGGACCCACCGATATTGGGTTACTGTGAAGTAGCAATGGGCTTTATCGATATTGTCATATGGTGGACTGAATCTCCATATTTGTTTGCTGAGATAAGTGATTCTAAGTAGCCTTGTAAAATTTACAACTGTATTTGTGTGTGTGCGCTGTTCCTTAATCTGCATTCTGTATATATTTTGGTCTCTATGGTAGCACAATTGCGGAGAAATGCATCTTCCAGAAGTGCCCCCAGTTCACATTTTTTCTTTATTAGCTCAGGTTTTTTTGAGATAATGGGAAAGTTGTCATAATTATCTGTGTTTCTAACTTTACATTTGTATGAAATATGAAACTATAATACACAAACTATAATATACAACAGCGCACATTAATAACTAGGCGTATAATTAAGTAAAACGTTCTAAAAATTATGCTCATGGCACAAAGTCAATATCCCTTGTTTCTATACATAAAACGTAAGTAATTATGATGCAATTTATTAATTACATGAAACTGTAATGCTTACAGCGAGATCACTAATCATACAATAATGCATGCTTAAATATGCTGAACTCAGATCTGAAATGCAAAGTGAATTAAATTAATAATGTAAACTGAAAACGAACTTCAATTATTTATCGATAATATGTCACATGTGCTCACTGCGCAATTTCATCTTCAGGGTTGTTTGCAGTTAATTATTATGCATATGAAACAGTCACAAGTCGAATTCTGCAGCATGTGTGGAATTCTGAGTTATGAATATTGATAGAACAATTCCATATGTAAACACGCTCCAAACAGATACATTGATTTGAATAGCAGGTGTGCTGGGTCAATGGAATTATTGTTGGAAATTGACATCAGGCTATAAAACCACAAAAGCATGTGGGCTGGTCCAACTGAGAATAGCAAAGAAATATGTTTTTATTTAAATGTAGGGGACAGTCAAAGTTACACTTAATAAACTGACCATTTTATGCTATCTGAATAGAATAACTCATGCTTATTCACTCAGATGATTTTTTGGAACGGAATCCATAACTACTACTATTACTAATTATTAGTGACGTCCCGAACGGTTCGCAGAACGGTTCGCAGAACGGTTCGCGAACGGTTCGCCCGCGAACGGTTCGCCACGGACTCATATTGAGTAAACTTTGACCCTGTACCTCACAGTCAGCAGACACATTCCAGCCAATCAGCAGCAGACCCTCCCTCCCAGACCCTCCCACCTCCTGGACAGCATCCATTTTACATTCATTGTGAAGCTGCATTCTTAGTGAGCTGTCCAGGAGGTGGGAGAGTCTGGGAGGGAGGGTCTGCTGCTGATTGGCTGGAATGTGTCTAATGACTGTGAGGTACAGGGTCAAAGTTTACTCAATATGAGTCCGTGGCGAACCGTTCGTGGGCGAACCGTTCGCGGGCGAACCGTTCGGGACATCACTACTAATTATTATAATTATTATTATTATTACTATTAAAGAGACACTAAAGTCACCAAAACAACTTTAGCTTAATGACAGTTTTGGTGTATAGAGCATGCCTCTGAAATCTCACTGCACAATTATCTGCCATTTAGGAGTTAAATCACATTTGTTTCTGTTTATGCAGCCCTAGCCACACCTCCCCTGGCTGTGACTGACACAGCATACATGAAATGAAAATGGTTACACTTTCAATCAGATGTAACTTACATCTAAAGTTTGTTTGTAGATTTCATTTAAATTACATAGCTGGCGATAAGACATTCTAAATTAAGCAGAATTTGCAATAAAGGAAGTATAAACATTAGATGACTCTTTACAGGAAGTTTTAGGAAGGCTGTGCAAATCACATGTAGGGAGGTCTGATTAGGCTGCATAAACAAAGTGATTTAACTCCTAAATGGCAGATAATTGAGCAATGAGACTGCAAGAGAATGATCTATAAACCAAAACTGCTTCATTAAGCTAAAGATGTTTTGGTGACCATAGCGTCCCTTTAAATATACCTATCCAATATTTTAGCAAATGTATCTTTGAGTTCTGAAAAGTGAAATAAGAACAGTTCTGAATTTATCTCCAATCTGCAAGTTCTAGACGTGTCCCCAACTCCCCTTTTTCGGTGTATATTTGGAATCCAGAATAGATTCCTTTTGGGCTGAGCACCACACCCATCCACTCCAGGTGCTTCTTTGGAAGTGACCACAGGAAGGCATAAATTGATGAGAGTTTCTAGAAGCGGTTTAAGCAGTTAGCATTTTAATCTCCCATGTTAGAATTAGCTAAGAAACGATTTTGGGGTACTGTGACGTAGTGATGGTCTTAACACAAAATGGCCATATGGTGGAACTGAATCCCCATATGTCCTTGCTGAAATAGGTGATTTTAAACAGCCTTGCAAATTTTAAACCTGTATTTTTTTTTTTTGTGCGCTGTCCTTAATTTGAATCATGTATTTATTCCATGGCAATATCATGTAAAATTATGTATTCTTCTTTATATTACTATTGATATTTAGAATTCTATTTTATCTTCCTCTGTAGTCTAATCAATGCTATTTCTGTCATGCCTTTTTGTAATAATTGTGCTTTCATAGCATTTGGGTTTTCTAAAATTGCAAAACAATTTTAGTATATTTAGCCAATAAGAGACACTGTAGCTCTTTTTAGCAACTTAACTGTTCTAATCAAGTTTCTTAACATTGTTTTGCTATGGGCACTAGACAGTTAACAAATGCTATGGGCACTATGCAGTTAACAAATGCTATAGGCACTATGCAGTTAAAAAATGCTATAGGCACTAGACAGTTAACAAATGCTATGGGCACTAGACAGTTAAATGCTATGGGCACTAGGCAGTTCCCATGCTATGGGCACTAGGCAGTTGCTTAAGTTGAGTTGTGCATAATCATACACTGAGCTCATCCACTTATAACCCACTAACATAGCACAGAGATATGCCTCCTTTTGTTACTTTATCAACCTTGCTGTAGAAATACTATGTACTATATACTCCTCATAGTCATGCTGTCAAGGTTCATTTCTACACATGCACATATATACACCAAAACATTGTTCATTCTATGCAACCAATATCCCTCACTTATGTCCTTGACTAAGCGGCCACTGGTTCAGATCTGTTATAGTGTGGTTGCAGTCATGCCATACGTGTTCATTATTATAAATATTTCAGTAATTCTAATAATTTGTCTATCAATCTGAGTCAAAGCACAAGTAACTGTTATTTTAATCTTTATCTAGTCCTATATGTGAATCCTCCTGTTCGGTCTGGTTTTTAAATAATTAGAGCAATTCTTTCCACCTCAACCCCAAACCAGAAAGGTCACCAATATAATATGCAAGTCACAGCTGCACTGACCTATGCTACTAAAAGCAAGAAACATTATCATATCAGAAGTACACGTAATCGCATCATTCCACAACTTTCGTATAAATCTGTCTTTAGATAACAGTGTCAACATGACACTATATTTTTATAAGACTAGATGACGGATACTGGTATAGTTAAACTGAAGCCTGTCTGCCAAATGCAGTATCCGTTTGTAAAATCTAATTAAATATTTTAGCAAACCATATAAATTTGCATAGCATTATACTTGCTTTGGCAGTGTAAATGCTTGAATTAAGATGCAAGCCATTAAAATACAAATGTATTGGATTTCATTTTTTAGACTGGAATTGGTAAAATGTACCTTGAGGTTAGACTGTTACAGAATTATTATATTTTCATATTTGTATGTTTTTATTAAGGATAGCTGTGCTGATGTTCATTATAAGACACTCTGGTGTTCGATATTATTTCCATTCTCTTGTAGGTAATGTAGATGTACCATCCGTTACTATCCCCATGGTGTGGGTTTTTGTTGTGACTTTTGCATGTGATGAGTTGACATTTTTTTAGGGCTCCATGTCAATCATTCCTTTTATATGTCCCTGTTTCTTTCAATGCCCCATTGTTCACCTACAATACATTGTTTCTTTAGTACAAAAACATAAAATACAAAAGGTGGGGAAAAACACAGTTTTGCCATTTATAAATTATACACAGCTAGTACAGGAAGGAGAAATACACACACCTCTTTGCACTGCTTTTTAAAAAAAAATACTTTTTATAACTAGGATTTTAGTATGTTGGCAGTTACAAGTCATATGTTACAAGGAACAACAGCACAAATAGTTCTGGTTTTAGACCTATGCCTTCCTAGGTGAAGAGGTCAGAGGAAAAAGTCACAAGTCACTCTTAAGAAATTATGTCCCATCAATCTTTGTGCAAGGATTTGCTTGCCACTTTTATCATGCCCAATGATATCATGACTGAGGCTGGTAGGAGTTAAAATAGCACTAACAACAAAAGGAAATGCTGGCTAATAATTGTGCAAATTTTAGTAAATCAATTTTTTGCAATGATTACTGATTACACTGTAACTGCTTCATCTCATAAGAGTGGTTATTGTGTCTGAAGCCCCTGGTGCCATACAAATATTTATTCCTAACACTATAGAGCCCTAGTCACCTAAACGGTAACTAGGGCCCTGTTCCGCGGCAAATAAGTGGTTAATTAACCATTTATTTGCTTACCTTAATCCAGCGCCGAGCTCCCTCGGCACTGGTGACCTCTCCTCCTCTACCGACATCAGCTTCCAAGTGAAGGGAGTATATGCTTCGAATATACTCCATTGACTACAACCCTCTGATGCCTGCCACGCAGCCACTGCCTTACCCATTCAACAATATTGGAATCCAAACTTAAAGATTGCAGTTTATTGATAAGCCTTCTATGTGCAACAGTGTCAAAAGCCTTACTGAAATCTAGGTAAGCAATGTCTACTGCACCACCCTGATCTATTAGAAGAATTACATAATCTTTGCCTTAGATATATATTCATTAGGAGCCGGGCTGTGGGTGGCCAGGGACCCTTATTTAGTATCAAACTGCTCAAAAATGCTTTAACACGTAATGGGTATAGTTTTTTGGACAAAAAGGTTTCCTTTTAAAACTGGTCACTGAACTTTTGCTTCACACAACAATTCTCTAAAAAGGTAGACACCCAGGAAATATCGTTTACTTACATACAATGTGTGTATGGAATATTACTCGTATGTAAAATAAAAAAGAGGAAAAATCACATACTATAATTCTGTTAGGTTAATTTCCAAATAATCATAAATAAATGGGTTCAACTCACATTGATAAGAGCCTATGATAGGACAGGCTCAAATCACACATGTTCCTGTGCCGTCTGGCGGCACTTTGCCCTTTGGTCATATAAAAGATGATCCTCAAAGAAAGAGATACAAATACAGAGAATTCTCTGGTGAAGTATATTGTGACTGATATAAATATTAAAGCACAAACCAAATGGTTGCTCACCTTCTATAGAGCCCTTATAGCCTGGCTCTAGGTGTGATCGCTTGAGTGTCAGTATAGAGGACACCTCCCTCCTTATTTAGAAGCAGTAGTGAAGGTAGCCAAGATGGACTAAAAAAGTACTTTTTTCCCAAATAAAAAAAAAATTAAAAATGAGCTAAAATACGCTTAAAATACAAAAAAAGTATAAAATTGATCAAAATAATGTCCACATAAGCTCCTTCTGCCGAGATGCGTTTCTCCCAAATCCTTGGGCTTCCTCAGTCGACTGGTTGTATAGTGGTTGTCTTATGTAGTTCAGGTTAGTTGTGTTGCTTTTTTATTAACATGTGCAGATAGGATCAGTGTTATTGTCCATCTCGTTATATGGTCTATAGAGGCTTGAGTGTGAGTGGTGTGTATGGTCATCTGGTAGGTTGCGTTGAGTTGTTGCGTGTGAGTCTATCCTTGATTGCCAAAGCCTTGTTTCCGATTGGGTGTTTCATGGATTCATCTGTTGTTCGGTGGTATTTGAGCCTGTCCCAATCTATGGTGGTCGTTCTCCGTGCTTTAGGTGTTTCTGAATGTGTAATGTCTATGCCTATAATGTGTGGTGTTGCTTGTGAGTTTTGAGAGTGCCAGTTGTGTGGGTGATGCGAGGTTGTGTGATTTGTTGTTCATTATGTCTTGGGTGTATGGGAGGGAAGGGGTGTGGGTGGTGAGGGGGCCGATAGGAACGAGGGGGGTGGGTGATGAGTGGGGGATTGGAGGGAGTGGGATGTTTGGGGGTTTGGTATGAGGGTAGTTCCCCTGGGAAGGCCACATGCCCCCGGTTTCTCCCTTATATCCTTAGTCCCGGTGATCCAGGGGTCCCAGATTTTGTGAAAATGTTTGGTCGTGTCATGTAGGAGGGTTGAGAGTTTGTCCATTTCCATGGTTTCTTTGGTTTTCTGGAGCATTGTTGTCAGGGAGGGGGTGGTTGGGTTTCCCCATTGTTCTGCTATCATTCTTCTGGTAGCTAAAGCTAGTTTTGCCACCAGTTTATTTTGTGCTCGCGTGGGGGGGTGGGGTTTGGATAGGAGCCATATATTCACAGGTCTTTTAGTATGTCCTTGTGCAGGATTCTGGAGGTGAGGTTAGTGACCTTTGTCCAGAGTTGGGAGTTTCGTGGGCACTCCCACTACATATGGATGTATGTACCCTGCTGTCCACAACCCTTCCAGCAGGAGTCTATAGGTGTTCGCCCCATTTGTTTCAGTCTCAAGGGTGTCAGGTACCACCGTAGCATCGTTTTATATGCTTGTTCCTTGCCATGTCACCTTTTTTGACAGATTAATAGCCAACTCACTGAAATTACCTCCACAGTAAAACCTTTTAAAAGATCCCTGTCAACATTTCTCAATACAGGATGCACCATGGTTGATTATATTTCTTATCTGTTCTGTGTTAAATGTATATGTGTATTTTGTATTTTTTATATTGTATTGTGGCCTATTTTAACAATACAGTGGTTGTGGGCCATGACATACTTGAAATCCTTGTATCCTTCCTGGTAAAATATTTTATAATTAAATAAATGAATACTATTCTAGCATTGATGGGTTGGGATCATGTGCTCTCAGTGGGATGTAGTTTGCTGGCACCCAATATTACCAAAGGTAAGTGGTGGCACTACATTTAAGATGCACAGACAGATGATTATCAGAGGCTTAGGGCCTCCCTTATTTCATTGATTAACCTATTCTGCCCTTATCTGTTTCTCTGTTTTAGTATACAATTTGTCCTCTGATTTTAGGTCTGTTTGACTGATGTCACCATGTGGCATATAATACATTTTCAAAAATGCTAAGAATAACTTAAAAATATGAGATAATCTGACTCTTTTATGGTAATTTTAAATCCACACCTGCTGTATGTTCTAAAATACTTTTTTTGCCCTCATTGTATATGCAAACGAAAGCATTTGGAAGACAAGAACGTAAGAAAATTATGGGTTTAAAAAAAAGCCAACAGTTCCCTATAACACAACGAGCCTCTTTTTGTATTTAACAATATTATGAAGCAGGAAAAGACAAATTTAAAAAACCATACATGATTTCACACAGTCAACGTTACAAAAGATAGAAACATAGAAGGTGACGGCAGATAAGAACCATTTGGCCCATCTAGTCTGCCCAATTTTCTAAATACTTTCATTAGACCCTGGCCTTATCTTACAGTTAGGATAGCCTTATGTCTATCCCACGCTTAAACTACAAAACCAAACATAGAAATGAAGCAGCGTGCAAGCAGACCTGCGCATAAATGTGAAAAATCTACATTTTATGACATTGTTTTGGAATTGGAAAAAATGGATTCAAAGTTAAATTATTACTGTCCAAAAAAATTTCCTTTTAGACATTTGAATTGCTTCAGAACATGAATTCTTTTGCTCTGTGTAGTTAATTTGAATACATTTTTCTCATATTCCCATAAATACATTTTCTTTATAAATACCCAGTATGTGCAGACTTCATAGACATTGAAAGTACAGCAAGCATCTGGACAAATATGATGTGTTTCTTTGTGTTTAGAAAAGAGATACTGTGGTTTTCTTTACCTGGTCACATATTAGTGATGATTCAGCGGCAACAACCTAAACAAATTCGAACAGAGACACAGATTTTTCCTAGAAACAGAATGGCTCGGTGTTGTTCAAGGTTAGATTCAAAGACATTGTAAACACACATAGTTCAAGATACAGTATAATTTATGTTTGCCACAAAAATAGTTTTTATTCAATTATTCAGTGCCTGCGTATTGTCCTAAAGTTGTGAAAAAAGAACAACGGATTTATTATACAGTGAAACAAAAACCAAGGTAATAATTCATAATTAAACATAGAGGATATTATAGTGCTATGCATTAAAGAATGAAGACATTATAATTGTAAATATGGACGTGTGATTGTATCTGTGGAAAATGGTTTGAAGTGCTGTAGAGTCTTTGTGTAGCAGGATTGGTAAATAACTAAACTGTTGGAATATAATTAGCAGGTATGATGTGCATTTTTGTGGATATACCTTGGTGAATAATTATTCAATCTGAAAATGTACATAATGAAGAAGACAATGTTGGAATTAGTATTTCTAGCAACAAGGCTTCATCAAAAGGGTTAGCACCAATAGGTATAGTGTGGTAGGATTATGTATGTGCACTGTTTCTGCTTGAAACGCTGCACATGCTGCCATAGTTGTATCTCATGACACACATACCTTTGGCAGCCCGCAGCGCTGCAAAAGGTAAATTCTGTGCAAAACAATGTGTTAATCATCAGCACGCATTGAATGCTGGCCACTGATGTAATTATCTACTTCCTTGCATGCAGAGTTTGCGAGGGGAAGCGTTTGTCACCCTCCCCCTCTCCCCCTGCCTCCCTATACCCTACATTATTTTATTTTATTTTTTTCCCTGCTGCCTCCCTTGCCTGTCTCCCTCAGTCCCCTCGCCAGCGCAGAGCGTGCATGTGCTTTGAGCAGATTAAACGGTCCAATGAAAGGCTTCTATGAGAAGCCTTTAACCCCATAAGGACACATGACGGAAATATTCCGTCATGATTCCCTTTTATTCCAGAAGTTGTGTCCTTAAGGGGTTAAATGGACCTCACAGCTGCACAGGCCAGTTGGAGTAACACTTTAATTTATCCATTGTAAAATAAATATGTGTGCAGCAGGCTAGAAACACCTCTACTGTCAGTCACTCAGACAGACACTAGAGCTGCTGTCTAGTCCAGTGCAACATAGTGTGCAGCACTGGCATTCAGAGTCTCTACGCTCTGCATTGTGGCGCTGAGCATCCCCCTATAGATGCACGGATTCAACGCATCTCTATGATGATATGCTGATTGTCACACATGCGTAATTTATCGATGATCCCAGCCATGGAGGCAGGGCCATCCGCGAGCAGACCAGCGCAGCGTGGTAGAAAATGTAAGTACAAACACCTTGTCCATGCAATCGGAGGGGGGCAGTCACCTAAATAGTTAGTTAAACACTATAGTGTCAGGAATATGTGTTTGCATTCCTGACACTATAATGTTCTTTTAAAATCACGTACATCATTGTTATTACTATTAATGTTTTTAAAGCATGACATTTTTCTAAGCAACAATAACCTTGCAAATCAGTTCAACAATTTTCTATTAACTTCACTCTGTCGCTGGAGCTATGTTTTTGCAAGGTTATCTCGCAGAGGAAATTTTGTTTTTCATGTTCTGTGACATTTTCATACTTTAGGACTTCTATATAGATTATGAAAATGAACATTTTATATTTTTAACCCCTATTTTACTTACCATCTTACTTTCTAGGCACTGAATACAAATACACAAAAAATAAGTCCTGCGCTCCAACTCCCACTACTTCTGGGCGGCAGCAACAACCACAGCACATATCAGCCCCAATACATACAATTAAAAAAAAAAAGTTACCTGCGCACCAGCCCAAAGCCCAAAATATTCATAGGTTTGCCTTGACGTGGCAGGTGGGCTTACCTCTAGTGACCATTGGAGTGTTACTAAAAAAACTCCATTTATATAAATATGCATCGGGATTTGGGCTAGTGTGCAGGTAACTCTTTTTTCACTGAAGCCCTAAAGATGAGAAATTATCTATAAATGTTTCTCACTATTTTTGGGGCATTTATTAAATAAACACTCCAGACAGATAAAGAAATTCAGCTTGCTTAAGTGCTCTGTGTGTCTGGAGACTGTTACAATTGTGACAGTTTCTAAAAATTTTGATTTCAATAGAAATCTGCACGTTTACAATTGGGATAGACATCTCAATGGTTGCCAACCAGATAGCCATGGGGGTTCTCTTCTGCTTCCATTAGCACATGCCTGCCTTCCCCCCTTCTCAATGAGCTTTACTACATCTGATTGAGACGCACAGGCAAGCCATAATGACAGAGCTCGCTAAGCTTCTGATTGGTGTATTACCTGGCACAGACTGAATGTCTGTGTCAGGCAAAGAGGTGAGGGTTTGCAAAGGCTGCAGATAGTAAGCTTGCAGCTTTTGCAAGCAGCATTATACCCCCAAAGAAAACATTTGGAAAAAAAATAAACATTTTTGTTTTGGGGGTATATCGACTAAACAGTTAGAAAAAAACAACGCTTTCCAATGGAGTATTTCTTTAAGGCCATGCATGGCATGGTGGGTACAAAATGCTAAATGTAGTGGTCTGGTTTCCATCTTTTTATCTTCATGAATCTTCCCTAATGTATTTGTTTGCAGTTTCTTATGAATTAATTAATTAGTTTACTTATTTATTTATCGGGGGGTGGGAATATGTTCTGGTTCTCTTCCCCATCTATCTTTTTCACATTAACACAATGTCATTTGAATAAGTTAATTTAAGTGAATGTCCTTTATTGAATATTAGATTTTATTTGTGTGAGTTATTGCATATTTTCCATATATTAAAAGGGGAGGTCAGGTAGCTTATTTAAGTATTTATCCTATTCTGCTAAGAGCCTCCATGATCATAGTTTCTCATTTAACCTACAGACAACTGCATGGTTTAATAAATACTCCCTAAGGGCACATAATTGTTATGAAAGGATACCCCCCAGATTTGCTCTGGTTGATAGGTCATTGCCTATATGCCATTAGCTATTTTGGAGCTCAATTATACAATATAAATATGGGGGAGGGAAGTATTATAGTGCTTACAAATATGTCACTGGTTTTATACTTTTATAATTTAAAAATTAGCAAAAACACAATGTGACCAGGTAAACTTAAAAAAAAAAAGTAATTGTAGGGATATTTCAAAACCCCCAAATCATGTCATGGAATAAAATATGGACTTCGGGGGTGGTCTCCTTGAAGATTCTCTTTCTCCCCTTTCTACTTTTCCAACCTGTGTATACATGCGCATTCATCTATGCCTCTTTTTAGATGTTAATGACTGCTCTTTGTATCCAGTGAATGGTGTTACGTGAGATTTAGTTTAGGTGGACTAACTCATACCAGTGTCCCATACCAGATATATACTGAAGAGATTGATGTACCAGATCAGGAATTGCAGAGCTCATATAGTCCTTCCATTACAATTTGTCATATATGAAGATATAGCAGTCATATAAGTAGATCTTAATTTCTTTGGCAGCCTGCAGTTAACCATACAGTGACTTTCGGCAGTCACCTATTACCCTGGTGGTAGACAGTGGTTCTAGAACCATGAAATTGCTTGGCCCGTTCACCATTCACCAACCATATATAAAGTGTTCTGTTCTGTTCAACCTGGTTTTCCTGTTGGTAAAAATCCTTATTCAAACTGACCCTGTGTGATCAGTGTCACCTTGATGTAAATCCTCAGCAGAGTCCAAAATGAGCTCATCCATACATAGATGATATACTAACCATTATTTCCTGGTTTGTTTGTTCTTTTCTGACAAAATGAGTGACTGAAGATAATATGTGTTTACCTTATTACATAGATACATATAAGCAACGTGCAGTTAAAAGACAACCACATATTTATGTATCCTGTATTTATAGCTAGTGTCAGGAAGAGCAGGATAATAAGGAAGATCTCATTATCCAGGAAGCTTTCCAATAAACTGATTTGGTAATGAGCTATTGTGCATTGTCTCTTTTACCTCATGGATGTTTAAATTGTTTGTGCTGGAACCTGACTGACAAAATCCTTAATGTGTATTTTTTCCAGTGACTGCTGTTGGATAAAAGGTCACAAATGGACAATGTATTTCTAGCTGGCAAATTGCCCAACTGTCCAGCAGGTAGCCCGATAAGTGCATCAGCCAGAGGAAAGGAAGCGTTGGGATTTTTTTTCTATACATTAATTATCCGGAGGCAATTCCTTCATGAAATAACGTAGCTAAGATAACTTCTAAATAACAACCTTGGTACAAGCGTTCACCGGAGCACAAATACCGAAAATAAATGCATCCCACATCTTATAGACAATTACTAATACGCACAACAGAAAGGAAATTGGATTGTTTTGAAAACCGCCATAAATGATGCTTCTCAAGAATTTATCTCCTCGGTGCCTTTCAATCAGCAACCAATGGAAACTCTCCTGTTTGAGTAGATAGAGGGTATGTGGAATTTAAAGTCTCATTACATAGTTATCTCTATAGAGCAAATCCTCAAATATCCATTTCTTTTACATACAGAAGAAATCTTTACTTTAAGGGAAATATCTAGTGAGCAATTTTCTATAGCTTGAATGAATCTCCCTACTGCAAAAAAAAAAATGATAAATCCTTAAATTTGACCTGAAATTGGTATTCAGAGGGGGGACAATCAAAGACGAGGAATAAATGCGCACTTGCCTCATCTGTCTTCTACACACAGCTTAGTATGTGCAAGAGTGACAGAGTTTCTCTCTGATTCTCTGAAAAGGTGATAAGATCAGAACTGTGAGAATATACTATGATAGTTTTCTGAAGCCCCCAATGGAGTTTCTATCCTTATAATGTAAAAATGGTACCAGCCCCCTGATTTTTTTCCCATTAACACTCTCTTTTCCAGAGGCTAGCTGAGCTTATTGGGAAGAGACCACCATGAAATAGCTTTCTGGTTGGTGTGACGCCAATTAACCTCTTTTGAAAGTGGGGGATATCCAATATCCAGAGTTAAAAATACATAAACAATTTTTGATTGCATCTGGGCATATTAAAAGAACAGTTAACATTTTTTTTTATTCAAGGTTGGGTAAAGGAGAACATAATTTTGTTCCATCCTATGGCTTTAAATTAGCGTACTGATCTTTTATAGGAAATCACCTATATTTTAATTATTTTTTTTCAATGTTGTAGCATGCTGGTCTATCTAAAAAGCATTTATGCCTTGGTTTCAAAGCATATAGACATTACACTGGGAACACACACACCGCTACAATGGCACTATAACTGTGTTGTAATCAGTATGCAATAGGTTAAAGGGACACTATAGTCACAAGAACAGCTACAGCTTATTGCATTTGTTTTGGTGAGTAGAATCATTCAGAGAAAATGCAGTGTTTATAATACAGCCTAGGGATACCCCCATTGGCCACTCCTCAGATGGCTACTAGAGGTGCTTCCCGCACAGTGTGACTGCCATTCAATGTCTCCACCCTCTGCATGGAGGCACTGAGCTTTCCTCATAGAGATGCATTGGTTCAATGCATCTCTATGAGGAGATGCTGATTGGCCAGGGCTGTGTTTGGCTTGTGCTGGCTCTGCCTCTGATCTGCTTCCTTGACAGTCTTAGCCAATGAAATGCTTTCCAATGGGAAAGCATTGTGATTGGCTGAGAGAATAATTTCTCATTATGTCAGCCAAGCAGGCAGATCAGGGGCTGAGCCAGCATGAGCAGACTGGAATAAAAGTAAGATTTTACTCTATTTAGGGAGGCAAGAGGGTCAGGGGGTCCTAGATGGTAGTTTTAACGCTATAGGGTAAAGAATATATGTTTGTGTTCCTGACCGTATATTATTCCTTTAAAGCTGTGGTTCCCAAGCCCAGTCCTCAAGTACCCCCTACCAGTCCAGGATTTAGGGATTACCCTGTTGTGTCTAAAGTGTCTGTTTTTTGTTTTTTATAAACACCTTAGACACAACTGGGTAATCCCTAAATTCTGGACTGTTATGGTGTACTTGAGGACTGGGTTGGAAACCGTTGCTTTAAAGATTAAATGATTCTTATTCTATTTTTAAGAAATTCCAGGAAAGAGTTTAATATAGAGCTATTAAACATTAATCGGACTGCTGGGAGCAGGATACAGGTTGCTCCATTCTTGATCATCTCAATACTCTTGGTTAATATTGGTGCAAAGACAAAGCATGCATATTAACTACAAAGGAGATGATACAATGAAACTACAGCAACTGCATAACAACGTCCCATATTTTATGATTGATGAATTCAGTTTCCATATTTTCCTATCCATCAGACTCGCTCATATTTTGTGTACTGCTTAATCTTCACAAGGATATGGAAAAGCTAAAAATTCCCTCAAAATTTCATCAATTAAAAAACTGTTCCATGGTGCAGCCACTCATCCACAGGCAAGCAGCAGCGAGTATGTCTGCATTTGTCTCTCCTCTATTTACTAAATAGTGGACTATTCACTCACGTATTTTGCAACACCAGGTCATTTTAAGACTAGAACACGCCATAATGCTGTTGGCCTACATTACAGGGCCAGATTAAGAGCCCATTGGGCCTGGTGCTGACAATTATGATGGGCCTACTGACAGAACACACTAAAACATACCTCCCAATCATCATGTGTTTGGTGAAGGTGGTGCTGGAGGGAAACTCACAGGATATAGCTATCAGAAAACAGATATCCTATGCTAATCTCTCTCTTTCAACTTTCAAGTAAATCCATACACATAACAGGATTTCGGTGGGCGGAGTATAAGGGTGGGCGACTGACGAGAATCACTCAACCAGAACTGCCTAAAGGGGCAAATTTGCCCCCAAAAAATCTGCCTGAGGAATTAGGTCAGCCTGGTGTTAATGCATGTCAGGCTGCCTGCCAATCATGCTGGATGATTAACTAAGGGCATACTATGCAGACAGCACCCTGAACTTGTCATAAATGCGTCTAATAATACAATCGTTACACGCTTTCTAAGGACTGTACCCTAGCATTCTCCTGTCCCCTCCTCTCCTTACCTTCTTACTAGCAGGCAGAAGCTCCTGTTACACAGTCTGGGACAGAGGAAAGGTGTACGTAGTGAGTATAGAAGAAAGGGAACATGTCACAGTGTTAGAGAGACTGAAGCAGCAAGAGCATTTGCATAGTGTGCAAAGTCAGCTTTACCTTAACTAATTTCATTGGCAGCCAGTCCACACCAGTTTTGTTTTCCTACATCCACATGAAAAGAGCAGTAAAAAAAAAAAAAAGACAAAAAAATTAAAAATGTTTTTGCAATGGGCCTATTCCATGGTCATGGGCCTGGAGCTGCAGCTCCATCAGCCCCCATGTTAATCTGGCCCTTGTACATTACCAATCAAGTAAAATGTAGGTTTATATAGAACATCTTACACTGTGCTTCTTTCACTCAGTAGAAAATTATATGCTGCAACCTGTAAAATAAGATATGTTATAAAAGTTTTAGAGAAAAGCTACAATACATGTTTTTGGCTGGAAAAAGGTCTTGAAATTTGACAGAATTCACATATGTCAACATAAGCTAGAAAAGTAAAAATTCACAAAAAGTACCACACTTAAAAGAATTTAAATGGACACTACAGAGTAATGTAGCTGTTCTGGTGAGTATAGTCAGTCCCTGCAGGCTTTTTGCAGTAAACAGAGAAAAGGTAGTGTTTACATTACATCCTAGGGACACCCCCAGTTGCCACTACTCAGATGGCTACTAGAAGTGCTTCCTGGGGCAGTGCTTCACAGTGTGCAGCACTGACATTCAATGTTTTCACCATCTTCATGGAGATACTGAACTTTCCTCTAATTCTATGAGGAGATTATGATTGGCCTGGACGACATTTGGCTACGCCACTCGGCCCACCTTATTGGCAGAAATAATCATAGTTGACAATTGCAGCCAATCCAATGCTGTCCTATGGGAAAGCATTGTGATTGGCTGAGATCATTACTTCTGAGGAGGCAGATCAGGGGCAGAGCCAGCACCAGAAGACTGGAATAAAAGTAAGATGTTACTGTATTTAGAAGGGGAAGGGGACCAGGAGAGCTAAATAGTGTTTTAACACTACAGGGTCAGGAATACACACAATTCCTTGTAGTGCAGAATTATTACAATATTGTGAACATGGCATGCCCACCATAGAAGGGAGCAGCGATAATGATTGTGACTAACAAATCTTTGCACCGAGCATCAAAAAAGAAGGAGGACAAAAAATGTTTTAAGGAAACTGGAAACAGGACGCATTTCGTGTCACTACTGGATGCTTTCTTAACAACACTAAGCTACAAATTATTATTATTACTATTTATATAGCGCCATCAGATTCTGTAGCGCTGTACAATGGATAAGCATATGCTATTTGCCCGAATGTATCATTCCATTAATTATTAATTCTGACTTGTTATTTACCAAAGATCAGAGATATTCTATGCCGGGCACTAGACCAGCTCTGGATAGATTTTATTGTACCATATACAGTACAAAATTTGTCAACCCTTGCTTTCCTTTCTTATGATTTGCTTTCTATTTATTATATTATTGGGTTTGTTTGTGTTTATTGGGTTTGTTTGTGGTTCTACTATTTTCTTTTAAGGTTAAGTTACACTTTTCTTGTATGGATGACCTAAGTATATAGACAGCGACCCAGCACAAATCACAGCTGAGGTACCAGATTACAGACTTAATTTATCATTTTGGAGACATATTGAGAAAATTAACCAGAGCTACAATACTTGTATATTTATTGCAAGGTTAAATATTTGGCATTTTCCCCATTTATCACACCATTCATCCACCATTTTGTGTTCACCAGTAATACTGTCTTCTCGTCCCACCTTTCAATGCCCTAGTGTGACGTTGTGGTTTAATACCACTCGCAAAATGTAAATCTAGCCTTAAAAAATAGAGAGAGAGGATTCTGAGAAGTATTAACTATGTTTCATGTGGCCAGGCTTAATGTCACCTAGGAAGGCAGAGAATAAAATATGCCAAACGTTGTAGGCAAGGTAAAGATAGACGCCAAAGTCAGGGTATCAGGAAGTCGTATAGTTCATAACACAAACCAGGGTCAAGTAAATGGAGCAAGGTAGTGTACCAAACCAGGTCAAACAGCAAAAAAAACAAAACAAAAACACACTAACATATAGGTTCTTAAAAGGCTATAGAAAACCGCAATAGAACATGCCAGAGCAGTGTTCATTTTGTCGACTAATAATTTTAGTCAAATTTTTGTCGACTAAAAGTTTTCAGATTTTGTTCAAACTAGACTCAAACTAAAACAAATTCAGATGCCTAAAATACGACTAAAACTAACATGGCTTTTTAGTCAAAAGATTATGACCAAGACTAAACAGAAATTTGCAGCCAAAATTAACACTGCATTCGGGACCGTGGAAGGGGCAAAAAAAGACAGACCATGGCTTGGGAGAGAGTCACCTAGAGGGGCTGAGAGGACACAAAGCGACACAGAGGGGCTGAGGAAGGGGCAAAAAAGACAGACCATGGCTTGGGAGAGAGACACCTAAAGGGGCTTGGAGGACACAAAGAGACACAGGAAGGGGCAAAAAAAGACAGACCATGGCTTGGGAGAGAGTCACATAGAGGGGCTGGGAGGACACAAAGAGACACAGAGGGGCTGAGGAAGGGGCAAAAGAGGCAGATGGAGGCTCTAACTAAACCCATTTTTAGTCATGTAGACTAAAAACTACTGGAGATTTGGTCGACTAAAACTAAAACAATTCAGATGACTAAAATACGACTAAAACTAAAATGGATTTTAGTCAAAATCTGACTATGACTAAATTGAAATTTGATGACAAAATGAACACTGTGCCAGAGCAGATTTATATAGAGTATGGTCTTCAGTTATTGTTTGGCTATCATATGGCTGTTCTGTTACAAAATTTGGGGTATAGGTGCTATTAAGGTGAGGCTTAATCACATTGTCACAGAAAAAAAAATAACATGCTTAAAGGACCACTATAGTGCCAGGAAAACATACTCATTTTCCTGGCACTATAGTGCCCTGAGGGTGCCCCCAACCTCAGGGTCCCCCTCCCGCCCGGCTCTGGAAAGGGGTTAAAACTTACCTTTTTCCAGCGCTGGGCGGAGAGCTCTCCTCCTCCGATCCTCCTCCGTTCCGCCCCGTCGGCTGAATGCGCACGCGGCAAGAGCTGGCGCATTCAGCCCATAGGAAAGCATTTACAATGCTTTCCTATGGACGCTTGCTCTCACTGTGAAAATCACAGTGAGAAGCACGCAAGCGCCTCTAGTGGCTGTCAATGAGACAGCCACTAGAGGATTAGGGGGAAGGCTTAACCCATTAATAAACATAGCAGTTTCTCTGAAACTATGTTTATAAAAAAATGGGTTAACCCTAGAAGGACCTGGCACCCAGACCACTTCATTAAGCTGAAGTGGTCTGGGTGCCTAGAGTGGTCCTTTAATGAGATGATATGGTTGAGGTTGTTCATGAGACAGTTCAATACATTCTTCTATTTTGCTAATATTTGGGGGGGAAACACAGATAAGAAAATGTTGATCTTAACCAGTATAGACTGTAATATAGCTGGGAAGAAAGAAAACTGTGAACATCTGGAAATAATTCCTTTATATGAAACAGAATTTGTATCTATAGTGCTAGTAAAAGAAAATAATAGTAGACTCTCCTGCAATACATTTCCAAAAGTAGTCTGTAAGTTTCTAGAGATTATTAGCGCCTGCCTTTAATATCCTCAAGAAGCAAATGTATCACTGGAGAGTTACATTTATGATTCTCCTACTAGAATAGATAAAATTAAACGGATTCTCCAAACCTCTAAAGCACTTTAGCTTTCTGAATTGCTTTATGTGTGAAGAGTGTGTCAATTTTTTTTTTCATTTTGGAAATAGTGCAGTATAGAAATTAACATGTTTAGAAATTAACTTGGTTACACCCCATGGCTTTTCAAGCAAGCAACAGGTCCTGTTACTTCCTGGTTTGGTTAGCTTGTTTGCACTGAACTGAAGAGGCAGCAATTACCCAGAGTACCTGCCTTACAAAGACTTCTCACTGAGCTGCATTGGGAAGTCTGGGATTGGACAGTCGCATAAAGACTGGGCGGGCTTGCTTGCAAAAGCTGCAGATAAGAGATCTGCAATTTTTGCAAGCTGTTTTTAGATATAACGCCAATGAAAAAAAATTATAATTAAATGCATGCATGGTTTCATTTGAGTTATATCAACTAAACCTTGATTTTGATTTATTTTGTATATGGGCAGTAGTGGTTATGGTAAAAAAAACAAAAAACATAGCATGACCATATAATTTAACCTTGGTTTTTATTGAGGTAGGTGTTTTTTATAGTTAGAAGAATAATCCAAGCACCATAACCACTTTAGCATATGCATGGTGCCAGGAGTGCCCTGGTGTCCCCCATTATTAGTAGTCAAACCATATGTTGTTAAATTACTTAACTGGGGTCAGCGAGGCGCTGGTCACCACCTCTGTGAAAGCTGGAATTTCCGCTGTGCGGTGCAATAGAATGAGCTGCCCCTGCACAGCAGGGTTTACCTAAGGAGAGCCAATAGAAGCTCAGTGTTGCAGCTTTCCACTCTCCATGGAGTAGGAAGTCAAATTGATTGCAAGCATCAGGGCACACCTAGTACCATAACCACTACATCGCACTTAAGGGGCTTGAAGTGTTCCTTTACTTTAAAGATCTATATCTTTTGTGGTGTAAACTGATCCCCTAATGTATTGCACATAGGTTTTCATTCGACACATTGCTAATTCATTTAGTTTCTTTCTCTTTTATAATTATACAAAACATGGCTCCCATGTTTGTCTGTGTGCAATTATTTTGACAGACTTGCTATTGTATTAATAAGCCCTAAGACAGCTTTTGTCATCCATCTGTGTGTACACTGAAGCTACCTAGAACTTTGACATTCAATAATATAATGATACAGTAGGTTTAGACAGCCCTAGCTGCAATCATGGAACATACTTTAGCTCCACCATGTCCGCTTCAGTGATGTATTAATATTATTACATCACCAGGAATACTATAGCGTTAGGAATACAAAACAGTATTTGAGAAATGGTGTCTTTTTCTCTATAATATCCCTTACCCACCCCAAACCCCGATTTAGTTAAAGCCGCTTTTAACACTTGCCTCTTTAGAATTTTCCACAATTGTATCACTCTACACGTTTTAATAGTTATTAATACATCTTTGGAAAGATACTATTTTTTTGAGGTGTTGATTCTTGTTAATTGTAGCTTATGCATAACATAGTGTACCTATAATCTTAATTATAGTCATGAAAGGAGAGGAATATTTGCAGAAACAGAACAACCAATCAGAAAACAGTCAGGTGATGCATAAAAGGCCCTGACAGTCTCACCACTTCCTCGTTCTTTGTAGCAAATATTAAACAGGTAAAAAACATAGAAAAAAAAATGACAAGAAACATAAGTTAAAAAGTTCAACAAAACAGTGTTATCCCAAATCTGGGTAGGAACTTCATGCAGAAAAGCAGAAAGGCATATCCGTCCCTTGAAGAGAACCAATGACACTGAAAGAAAAAGAAAAAAGTGAAAGGCATCTGAACTGGCAAGTTGCCCACATATAACAAACACAGGATCATTGAAAATCTATTATGCATGTCATGACGGAAAAAGAAAAACAGAGTCAATTAATCGCTAGTTCTAAATAAATTAGATACATTACAATCCTATAATGTCTAAACAGAAAAAAACATTATTAACACTACAATGCCATACCTACAATTCGGGAGGGAAATATTCGCCTCCTGTCATTACTAAAATTAAGATTATAGGTACACTACGTTAGCATAATCTACAATTTTAACACATAACAGGAGGCTTCATATTTGCATTTTTAACGCTAAGAATTAATAAGGGCAAAGGATGCATGAGAAGTCTGACGAAAATAAAACATCCTGAATGTACAATCTGCACAACACATAATGTTGGCAAGAGAGGCTCCTGCCAAAAAAAGCTTGCGATGCGGCTGCACCCCTAACCGAGTGGGCCCCAAAGCAGGATTCCACGCCGGCTAACGATAAAAGCCAGTGGACATATCTGACCAGTGTTATAGTAGACACCGGTCCATGAGGCTTAACATATTAAATCAAAAGCTGACCCGCGGCCGAGGTTCGGAGGGGAGCTGAGATTTCAGTATATCACATTAATGTCTTAACCACACACAGTCTGGGGTCCGCTTGGTAAAACGGGTAGAATACCGAAGAGGAACCCGACTTCGTATGAAGGGAGATCATAAAAAAGGAAACCCCTTCTGGAGTTAAGAAGAAATCATCAACATCGAACGCCCTGATGTCTGCCACGCTACAAAAAGAAACGAGACACAGCAAGAGGGTAAGTTTGGCTGAAAGTTGTTTCAGAGAGAGGTACGAGTTATCCGCCCAATCTCTAAGGAAGCGTAGCACCACATCCACATCCCACAGACATGAATATTTTAGCGCCCTGTAACAACCGACAAACCAATGGGTTCTGACCCACCAGAATGCCCTGTACGGGAAAGTGTACCGCTGAAATAGCCGATCTAACTACATTAAGGGATCGGTATGACTGGCCTAATGAAAACAGATGTGAGAGGTAGTTGAGGATTAACTGGACAGGTGCAGTAAAGGGATCTGAATCCCTCTCCAGACACCAACTACTCCAGGCAGACCATGTGGAAATATAGCATTTCCTGGTGCCGGAAGCCCATGAATCCCTTAAAAGGTCCTTAGCCGATTGCGATAGGCCATGGACTGACCAGGATCCCCTGAAATCGTCCAGGCCACTAGGTCTAGCTTCTAATCTAGCACGAGGGGATGAGGTTAGAAACAGGTAGGCAGGTAGTTGAACTCACCTGTAGAGAAGTGACCACGTCCACACCCTCTGGAGCCTCTGGCTCTAGCCCCGTCTCTGTAGAATGAGGACTTCTGCATGGTGGCTGGGAAGAAGTTGGTAGGACCTGGAGCCTGTCACCCAGAAGCGGCTGGTGGCTTGGCTCTGCTGCCGACCAGCCCTTTTCAAAACACCTCTTCCAGGTGGGGCACGGAAGACCTGCTTCAGGGATGACTGTGCCTTATTTAAGGTGGTAAACAAGTTCACATGCCTCTTAAGTTTGGATATGAATGATTCACAAAACAGCAGGCCATTTGCTTCTGGGCACATTGGCATTGCCCAGAAGACATATTGAGTGTTGAGCCCTTTCACGGATAGCATTAGAGTCGAGGTGGGTGCCTTGGGAGAGCGCCAAATCTGCAAATTAGAGCATCTTTGCAATAGGGCCAAGCAAGTCTAGTAATTTATCTTGTGCCGCCTTTAGGGGAGCCTGCGTCTCCATGGGATTGGGGTAGAGCTCGTAGCAGAGCCTTCTCCACTGAGGCCGCCATGGCGGCATTAATAATTGCTTGGAAATCTTGGGTCTGTAGCGGTGTGTCTTCCATTACTTCCATTGTCCTGTGTGAGAGACAGTGACAGTCAGTGGGGATAGTGGTGTTAGGGCCAGAACGTAGGGGTGCCAGACTCCTGGTACAACTGGGGTTCGCCCAGGATATAGTGGCCTGAGTGTATAAGATTTAGTGTCAATGCTAGAGGGCTCTCCTCTATTGGTATTGGGGTACCTTTGACTTGACTGTCTCGTAGTAGCAGGGTGACCTAACAACTCACTTACACAGGGTATGGTATACGCTTGAGGGTGATCCTCTAATATGTGATCGGTGTAGGAAAAACAGGGGTTTACCACAGTTGTACATCAGAGCTGTACCTCTCTTGAGATGAGCAATATGCAGTGCACATGAGAAACAATGGAATTCCCGTACCATATCGGGACTTGTCCCAGTAAGGTCTGCGTCAGCAGGACCCTATGTGATTAGCTGGGGCTTACCCCTAGGTGCTGTGCCTTGATAACCCAGAGGACACCCACGTCATAATTTTGGCACAATATTGGTATTATATGAATAGTTGGGGGCTCATCCCAGGTGGTGTGCCATAAAAACCCAGAGGACACCCATATCATTAATTGTATGCTAGGTACAGTATATATATATCCCTGTTAAAGGGTAACATGAAGTACACTCAGTTTCCAGAAAACTCCACATGCAACAAATATCCAGTACTGTTAGGTAGCTCTGCATCAATAGTGTAAACGGCAGGTAATGTACCAATCCAGTTTGTGTGAAGTACCTTTGGCTGATCAAAAGGTTGGAAAGGGCACAGTTTGTTGAAGCAAAAATCCAAATCCAACAGTACACCTAAAGACCGGATTGAGTGATTCCTGATCTGGAATAGAGAAAGAAAAATGGCCGCCGTGAATCTCGCGGTACTCGCTAGACCCAAGATGGCTGCCGTTCAAAAGTCAGCAAGCCCTGTAAACACGGGCCCGTTAAAATAAGGGTCCCGGCCTCCTCCCAACCTATCCCCAAGCCTAGTAACCCTTGCAGCAGTGACCCCCAATGGACCCGCGGCGCGGGCGTGGCACTGACAGCCGCAACACTCGCGGACCGAGGGGAGAGGAAATGAGAACACTGACAGAGGGCTGAGGCAAGCAGACAGATCAAGATACAGAGTTATAAAAATAGAGACAGGTATGGGAGAGCCAGGGAGTGTGAAAAGTGTAGTTAGAAACATAAAACAAGTAATAAAAGTTCTTTAACAGTAATTCACCAGGGAGAAACAAAATACTCTGACCTGTGCCAGCTGGAGCAGCAAAGAAAGAGGAAGTGATGAGACTGTCAGGGCCTTGTTAATGTCACCTGACTTTTTTCTGATTGGTTGTTCTGTTTCTGTGCTGCTGGAGATTTTCAGTAAAGAGAGTTATGCAAATATGAAGCCTCCTGTGATGTGGTAAAATTCTGCTGTGCCCTGCCTTTGAATGAGACTACAGGAACCCACTGGACTTGTCCCGGCAGATCGACCTTGACTCTAAAATCCCAAAATAAATGTTTGATCAAAATAGCCAAACCAAAACTTGACTCTGAGATTTTTTCCATATGCTATTGTTGCCTTAAATTTGAAAATCAAATTGAAGTAACCTTTAATTCACACCAATTCACAGCTGATGGGATTTTAGACTATCGGGGTTTACTTAGCTATTTTTGACACTCAAAATTTAATATTTACAGTGCACGGTTTAGTGAATAAACCTCTGAGAATGTTCCACTAATAGCTTAATTTAATGACAAAAGTATAATCTTCAACAAGATTTCCACTGTAAAATAAGAGATAAGCATTCATGTTAAAATTAAGCTTTGTGATCACTTCAAAATCATTCATCTTCCTCATACTTATGCAAAATTCTCTCTCTTTATCTGAAGAACTCTAGAACACAGTCCTTATAACCATAATTTATATTTCAGTATCTTTCCAAGTTTCTGGATACAGCAAGTTTTGTGAAATATTTAAACTTTCTAGCCTGTTTTCTACTCAACTTGACCCTCCACGTTTAGGGACATCACCTCATATCCAAGTTAACAGCTGTAATATACGACAAATGATATTGACACAATCCCAATCCCACCAATTTGATACTTTTCAATAAACTTTTTCTATTAGCAGTTCGATGAAAAAGCACTCTACACATTACATGAAATAGCATTTTACCAATCCCAATCTTGCGGAAGAGGCATTGTCGACTCTTGAAAATCTGACTTGTGTAAATGTAGTAAAAATTAACTTTTTAGTGTGTTTGTTTTCCTTTCCTCATGACCCCTGTTTCTTAATTATTTTTGTGACAAACTACCCTTTGCCACTGACTTTTGGAGAGGACTGCTTGCCAGCCTCTTGCCCTGTGACTATGGCCCCTGGGGTGTATTGCCATTTAAAAATACTATTTGGGTTATTGGCTTTTAAAAGACTGTTTCTGCCCCTTTGATTCCATGGGAGAATGTGCCTCTTCCCCTCCCCCTTACCTATCCCATTGTTCTCCAGGAGGGCGTTGTCCCAGGGACACTGTCAGACCAGTTTAAACTGGCTGCTTTATCCCTCCTCGATCTCTCATCAGCCCTTGCAAAACTAACCCCATGGCAAATTTACTCTGTGCGTGGGATCTGAGCGCTGTTCACCTATATTGGGCGCTCAGATCCGAGCTATCTGGGGATAGGTTAAATGTGGGAGTTCTATATAATATAATAGGAATTATGTTTTTTTATGTATTTTTATGTATTTTCCTGTTAGTGTAAAATGGAAATATGTTCTGTACCTGAAGATAATTGAGTTTACTGCAGTTCCTTAAACCAATTATCTCCAGGATAGAGGGGGTGGATTTTACTGTGTATGTGAAAGTGTTGTTAACTAGTGTTCCCATTGGTTTGTGTCCCTTTTGTCACAGTTCACTACCAGGTCCAGGGAGTGTGCCTCTGGCCTGAAAACTTGTATAAAAGAAAGTCATTTTATGTGCATTAAACAGACCTGCTTACCCCTTCATGAAGTCTTGGCTCATGTTTGGGGGATTGGATAATTGCCTACACTCTGGGGATTTCTATATCACAATACTGCCCAGAGTAAGCTCTTGTAAGAGCTTGTTCTTGTTCCTGGTTCCTGCTCTCTGGATTTAGGAGAGGTTCACCCACTGGAAGCTGAAGCCCGGTCTTGGGTCCAGAGTGGGTGGAGGACGGAGAGACCCCAACCAAGCTGCGGTGGTTCTTGGGGTCTGCAGTGGTTATGGTGTCTGATGGAGTGCTTGGAGCCCACGGTGAGCCCAAGGAGCATCTGTCAGCAGAAGGTACCCAGTCGGAGTGCCAGGCGTTCCATTACAATTATTATACTGTCCCCTAGCCACTCGCTTTTATCTATATTTTTTTTACTTTTCTTCTTGCGCTGCCTGGATGCAGCCATTTTGTTCTCCTGTGATGTTTGTCCTTCTATAGGTTGATTTTACTGAAGATTATCAGTAAATTTGACTGGCAACTGAAACAAAAGCTTGCATTAAGGTCCACCTTAACTGCTATACATAAGGAATAGTTGTCCCTACTTTTCTTTATGTACATTATCAAAACCGTCAGGAAAAACACTCATAGGAAAACGCTCAGAGGAACATAGATTAGGTAAGCAGATAATATAAAGGGTTTTTTTTTTGGTTGCAGAGACAATTTAATAATACTTTTCTAACCAATAACTAAATATTATTGCATGATTATACAGCACTACAGAATCTGGTGGCGCTATATAAATAATAAAATAATAATAGTAATCAGAATGAACACAACAATAAACACCTCCCCTGCCTTGATCACATGCTCAATTGGCATTCAGAAGCAATATCTTGTTAATTAATCACACCAATTAAAGGACAAATAGATGCTAAAATATAATTAATGACATCAATTAAAAAAAAGAAGAAAATCTATAAGGAAGTAAGTACAGTTAACAACATACTAAGATATGTCTTGGGGGGAAAAAAACAAGACCACAGACCGCATCCAATTTGTATCCAAAGTTAATATCAATATGAGCAGGTATTATCTCACCACAGGGTCTGGAGTTCAGCAAACCACGAAACAAACAGAAACATGTATCCACAGGAGACGGTGCTTGCTAACGGAACCTGCAGATGTATATATCAAGCCAAAATCATAGTAATCCTCATAAAATATATGCTTATTGGGATCATTAAAAGGCAAAGATGCATGCAGTTGCACCACAAAAAAACGTTTGCAAAAAAAAAATAACACATAAAGTGTGTGGACACTTAACAGCCTTATGCATTACATGAACCTCCACATTTTATCTAAGGCTAATCTAAGAGGAAGTAAGTATAGTGAAAACGTGTTTGCTTTCTGAACTGGTTACTTTGTTAAAAGCTCATGAACCACTGGGGAATTGCTTGAAAGCCACTCTGCAAGGGATATTTACTATTAAGATTAGTTGCAAGCTTCAATGTTTCACCACATCTACATCACCAATTAGGGACTACCAATTATAGACAATTCTAAGTAATAGAGATTTCTGCAGCTTGCACTGTTATTCGTCTTAAGCTGCCAGCAACATTGAGTGGATTAGAAAGATTCCAATAGATACCAGCAACTCTGTGTGATCCAAGGATTGAGAGGAAGTTGGCATTCAGCAGCTAGACTTGGCGGCAGAAACTTGGCCAAAGTGTATGGGACATGCATGAGAATATAGTCATGATGGGGGAGGGCAAGAATACCAGAAGTCGGGTATTTCGGCACCTCCAAGAAGCAGTAAAAGCACGTCTAAATGGAGTAGAAGCCTTATACTGTTTGGTGGAACTCACTGGAGTTCCACCTAGAAAGGAGATTAACGTCTTTGAAATGGTAAAATGTTGCCTCAACCATGGACACTCTGAGCTACTGGGATGATAAGAAGACAGTGTGACCTGTTACAAGCCAGGGAAATGTTGGAACAATTACTACATTGGCACACTTTGAAATATTAAGGTTTGCTTGGTTTAGCTTTGGAAAAATTACATTTTTCATTCATGTACAAATCAGAAGTAAAATAAGCTGGGGGAAAAAATCTGAAGAAAGATGAGATACATGAGGTAGCAACAAATTGAAGTCAGTTACAGAATATCATCACATGGGGTGAAACATGACCGGTTGGGATTTACTATGGGATGCAGATGAGATATAGCTTGTGAAAGAGAGGTATGACTGGGGAATTATGGCAAGGGGTAAGTAAAAATGGAATGGAAAATTGGATCAAACTTTGCAAAAATTGGTTTATCGTGGATATTCATAGTGAGGATTGAAATCTGGCATAGGAGGTGACATGGCAAATACATATTAAAAAAGGAAGAATGTGAAATATTAAAACTAGTTTTTTTTTGTTCATGAGAATAAAGGTCCTCCACAACAGCAAGACGACAAACAATACAGTAATCATAAAAGAATAAAAGTAGAAACCGTTATAGCAGAGACTGTTTTAAAAATAATACCTAAGTATTTCAATTTTATAAGATTTATAAGGTAACATGTTTTAAGGTTTGTGTAACCTGTTACTGTATCACACATTTCTAGAGTAACACATCTCAGCTGTGAGTAGCATGTATCGCAGTGCTTAACAAGAATAAAGTTCAGAGACGTTTGCCAAGACAAAGAACCGCAGAGCTCCACATCAATAAAACCCCTAGCAATGTTTACATGTGTATCACTGAGCTCCATGGCAATAACAGATAGGAAATAATAGAGCAAAACATAGCAGATAAAATTCTAATCCTTTCATAACATCAAATGCCAGGCCTGTCATTGGATTTGTAAAATTATTGTATATACATATCTGTGTATATTTTAATTGTTTATACTATTTTGTATTCTTTTCTCTCCTTAAGTTTAAAGGATAACCCAGACGTGGACCCCTTGCTCACGGTCACTAGAGGGATATTGGCTATACCTCACTGATGATACCTTACAAGGTTGAAACGATCGTCTGGGGTTGCTGTATCTCTCGTGCAGAGAGAACTTGCTGGCATTTCGGATCTGGACTGCCCGTATGGGTGGGACCAGTCTGATATGTTTCAGATATGTTCTCTCTGGAATGGCACAAGATGAGCTAAAACCAGTTTGAGATCTGAGCGGGGATCCACTAAAGGGAAGGCTAATTGAGCTGTAGTCCGTTCTCACCTCTCTTGTTTTGTATTCTTCTTTTATTATGGTTTTCATTATGACCAGTTTGTAGATTACCTAATACTACTGTAGGTTCTGTTATTAGTCTTCCATATTCTGTATCTCAATAATTTGTATTTATAGGAAAACTCCAAACACCTTAACACCTACAGCCCATTGTAGTGGTTATGGTGCCAGGAGTGCTTTGGAAATGTAAAGAAAAGAGGAAAAAAAGTAATAAGAAAATGTTGGAAAAAATAAGCTAAATCCGAGTATTTCCCGTCATTATTTGGCAGAAAATCCTTAGCAGGGTAATTCACAAAAGAGAGTTGCCAGGACTTCAAAGTGAATTTAAAGTGAATTGGAAAACTCTCCCAGTCAATTCCTCTTTCATTAATTATTCTGGAATTAATGGAATACTGTAACAACTTGGTCTTATTGAAGTTGTTATAGTACTTTTCATATTTCCCTACTAGTCTTGTCCTCAAATGCCATCTATTGTACTAGTTTGAAGACCGGAAAGCAGACCTTACAGACATGTCTCCAAGCCCTCTGAATCATAGAATCAGGACATTTACTAGCATGATGATATCGACATATTTGGGAGTCTGAGCACCTAAAATGTGTGGTGCGTGCTCATGTGAGCGTGCACTGCACCAGTATTTGCAGAATTGATTACCCCTGAGAGGAAGAGGCAGATGTAGGAGGTTTGAAATAAGTAGCAACACTGAGCGATGAGCTAAGTTGACCATGAGCTCACCTCTTGTGACTACGCACTGCATGTACCTATTCCTATCTCCTGAACTCTATATGATATTAGGTTAGTGGAGCAGCCTTGCACCATAACCACTACATTGTGCTGCAGTGGTTATGGTTCCAGGAGTCTTTTGGAGTTGTCTCACAGTAAGCAGTCAAACCACTTTCCCTGTCAGTTGTTTTACTTACCTAGGTCCCTTAGGTGCCGCTATTCTGGCCTCCTTTTTCGATAATACTAATTCAAATGTTACCTATGTGCCTTACTTATATTAATTTAATATATGTTTGAATCAAAGTACTCGACTGAGAGCATCCGTAGATGCTATCGGCCAATGAATTTTGTCACGATGTTGACAAAATGGATATATCTATTGTATACAGGAAACTTCCATTTTATGTATAATAACTAGAGGCTGGGTTGCAGTTTCCCAGGGAGCCAACTACGTGTCAAATTGTTCAAAAATGGTTTGATTGCTTACTGTAAGACGGTATCAGGGGACTCCTGGAGTTATAATCACTACTATACGCTGCAGTGGTTACGGTGCTTATACTGCCCCTTACAATGCTCAATAATTCATGCATAAAATAACACCTAATTTCAGCCGGAATATATACATTTTAGGATTTAAAATTTACTTAATGCAATATTGAAGCATCCACTGGATAATCAGGCAATGTACCAGGCATTACACATACATATAAAATACTGCTTTTCTATACCTTTGTTACCAACTGTTGCCAGTTAGGAGGGACATTACTTATTTTGTGCCCAAATCCCTCTGTCCCTCTTTTTTATTCTAATGTCCCTCTTTGCTATGAGCTGCATATTGTTGGTTTTCTGGATGTGTAGCAATAATACTCCCAGTAATGCTTTATCAAATGGCAATAAATGTGTTTAGAAATCAGTCTGTGTAAATAAGATTCATTGTTCTTGTTTTAAATTACATTTTAGTCTAAAACTGCAAAATAGTAAATAATAAAAAAAAAATACATATATATATATATAAAACAACCAACTTAGTCTGCCACCTCACTAAATATAGGCAACTTCGTCAATATGATATATAAGCATATATAGGGGGCGCCAAAGTATATACAATTCAAGTATTTATTAAAAACCAAAATATCACAAGCATGTACAAGTATACAAAAATAGCAGATCTGGGGAAAATTCAGTTCAGCAGGAAGTGTAAAAATACAGGAGGTGGATCACATGGGACCATGCAGGTTCAGTGCAACAAAGTCGTAGTACGCATAAATATATATCACGCTGGTAAATGGTATAGAACCCTTTGTTTAGTAGTCCACCCCAAACACTGGTATTAGCAATCCGGACAAAACGTGCTCCTAATAAAAGGCTTGACAAAGACTTCATAGCGGGTCGAAACGTTGCTCCTCTGTCACTTTTTGGACCTAATAAATCTGCCTATTGATTTGAACACATTGAGTGCCTGGAGACCTTTTTCATGTTTACCTAATAAAAGCCAGCTCTCCGTCTTGAGATATAGATTCAACCCAGAAAGTGTCCACAGTTTGTGTAACGTAACGATACAGATACTCAAACCCACAGTAATATAAACAGCCACACCTCGTTGATAATTCCACTCCAAACATGATCAACTCTGAACTGCTTGTAACCGCTAAATGTACGCATATCGTTTCACTTGGAAATGTCAAGATAAGCTCTAAATTACATTTTAATTTAATAAATTATTAGGCAACCACCTAAAGTCTTTCAGATCACCCCGACACTGCCACCCAAACCCTGACTCAACCCCTAAACAATTAACCTGTTCTACTTTGTCCATTTTAAATGTTGGTACATGTGCTGTTAAATGTTGATTTGATGATTTATATTTATCATCAAAAAGATGTTAAAAAAAAAGAAGGGAATTCAATACGACAAGATAGTGATTGAAGGTTTAGAACTAGGGGTTGCATTAGGCATCGCTGGGAGTGATTGGCATTACAGTACATTGGTACACTCTAACCATAAATCCCTTAAACCTAAACACCCTCTAAAGACTCCTTAAATATATATATATCGCATGCAACACAATGCTGCACTCCGTATGTACGTCCTTTTTTTTTTTTTTTTTGCTTGCTTGTGTCACAGGAATACTAAGTATGATCTTGAAAAATTAAAAAAAATTAAAAAAAAAAACTAAGAATACAGCGTAATTAGGTAATTAATGCAACTTTTACAGTTTAACTACTAAATTATAAACATGTTGGTTCTTCCAACATTAATTTCTTTGTACCTGCCACTATAAAACCGTACAGTGCTGCAGTATATGTGAGCGCTATATAAAAGATAACGCCTTGATCAGTCATATACCCATCTCCCCCTTTCACAATGACAGTACAGTACAGTGGCAGTTCAGGTACTGTCTATTGCACAGGATTCCTTGTATCACTGTTACATAACTTTGAATCACCTACACCTCTTCAGCTCCTCTGAACTTAAAATAGCACCAGAGCCCATCAGAGGACATTAATTCCCCCTGCATGTGACTTCCTTGTGTCTACAATAAGACACCAGATGAATCTCACATGTTTTGTTATGCCCAGCTGTGAAGAAGTATTGGATTCAAGCAGGCTGGCTGCCTAGTGATGTCATAAGAGGCGGATTTAGTTCATACCCCTTCCAAAAAGAGGTGTGGTTCTCTTAGAGATGTGGGGAGGGCAGCTCTGTGAACTGAAGGAGGGAACACAGAGCTCTGCTTGCCATACTCTGGTGCAGCCAACATTTGCCTGAGGATCTATTTCTAAGGAGCTACATTCTAAAGGATACAGTGTTACAGGAGCATCAATTCCAAATTCTGAATTATTATATTCCTTGGAGATTTTTATTTTTATTATTTTGCTGCTGTTGATTATTTTTTATTCTGTATATTTTTTTTCCCCCCATCATGTAAATATTGATGTAGGTTTTCAGATTTTTCCTTTCTTTGGGGTGAGGGCAGAAGACCTGCATTTGTGGATTTGTTTGGAGGGATTGAGACATGAGGTCCATAAGGAAGAGATGGACTATCTGTACAATAAGCATTCTTCTCATCTTCTACAAAACCAAAGAGATCTCCAGAAGTGAGGATCACCTGGACTCGCAACTCGCCGGGTAAATCCAAAGTCCTGTCCGCACAAAGCCTGCCATACGGGGCTTGATACATTGTATCCCCTGACAGTGAGAGGGGTAACATGGCACTTTAACTCAAAGAGTGCCAGCAAGATTGTGTTATAATGTCACTGCACTACAGGGGTTAACCTGTAAATGACCAGAGTGTGTGTGTGTGTGTGTGTAAAGGCTTTGTCTACCCCGGTGACAAGACACTGAAGGGCTTAACCCTTTGTCAGAGGTGTGTGTGTGTGTGTGTCGTTGTCCAGCCATCATTTTAACCCGTTGAGCGCCAGGCAGTACAGCTGTTAGGTCAATTCACACCGCAATGTGTTGTCGTTAACCCTTTCAGTGCCAGCGTTTGGTTTTTTAAAATCTATTGTTCTTCCTAAATCAATTCCAGCAGTCTTTGCTCCTGGGTTTATTGAGTGATGGTTCACTGATGGTCAAGGAGAGAATTAGGAGAGTTGTACAAAGGGAGGGCCAGGCTGCAGTTCAGACCACAGAGGGTTAAACAGAGGCTGTAAATATTGTTTGTACATTGACAGTCTGAGGGCTTCCTCTTGTGTGTTGAGCAATAGTGCCCACAATGGATTTTATTGCCATTAGTTTAAGGCTGTGAAGTCAGTTGGCTAGTGATTTGAACCTCTGGTCGCCAGTGTCCAGTCTTTATTCTAACCACTGGCCTTGATCATACCTCTTTCCAGCAATTGTTTTCGTTTTTTGACTGATTTATCCTGTACTGTGATCTCAGCAGTTCTGCACACTTCCTGTCACTTTGTGTGTTTTCTTTCTATTCAACTTTCAGAAGTTCATCTAATTATAAGAAACATAGTACTTGACTATTTTCTGTTCGTTTTTGGGGTCATACATTGTGAAATTGAAGCTGTTTAGCTGATTGTAATGTAATCCTGTCAGTGATTCTACAATCTATTGAGTGTATTTTTTAGGACAATGTTTCTTGTGATTTTAAGTAAGTTATTATTTAAGTTCAATTAATTATTTCCAGAACTATTTTACGTCTAGACAAAGGTCTTTTCTACCTAATTTAAGAGTCACATGTTATTATTTGTGTTTGTTTTTAACTTTTTCCAAATTTAATTTTTTTGTTCTGCACTATTTAGACAAATGCACTTCTATGTTTGTATTGCAGAGGTTACTGTATATAGGATATTCTTTTATACTTAATGCAGGATAATCTGTTTTTATTACTCCTTTAATCATAGTTTAGATTCATCACACAACTGCCCAGGTATGTCATTAACATTTAAATACATAAAGGGAATCAACACAGTAAAGGAGGAGACTATATTTAAAAGAAGAAAAACTACCACAACAAGAGGACATAGTCTTAAATTAGAGGGGCAAAGATTTAAAAATAATATCAGGAAGTATTACTTTACTGAGAGGGTAGTGGATACATGGAATAGTCTTCCAGCTGAAGTGGTAAAGGTTAACACAGTGAGGGAGTTTAAGCATGCGTGGGATAGGCATAAGGCTATCCTAACTATAAGATAAACCCAGGGACTAATAAGAGTATTTATAAACCTGGGCAGACTAGATGGGCCAAACGATTTTTATCTGCCGTCACATTCTATGTTTCTATGAATACACCAATTGACCCAATTGTCTCTGCTGTAAAAAGTGTTTATGTCAACCCAAATACTTATTTTGAGATTTGCAAAATAAAATAAATTAAATACGGTGTTCCTGCTGTAGGGTTTCCCCATCCACTACTTCTTTTTAAGGATTAGAGCAGGTGTTGAATTTTAAGAGGCAGAAAATAAAATGTGACATAGGATCTCAACCAAATCTGATGAACCGAAAAATCTAGATGGGTGTACCAAAGGTCAGAGAAGTCAAGAGACTTAATAGCTTACTATAGAGGCAAGCCTTCGCTGAATGGTTCAAAGAGAGATGATAGAAATGGAAAAAGCAAGAAAGCCACAGGAGATAGCATAAAGACACAGACAAAGAAACATGCATATAGAATGAGACAAACAAAGACAAAGGAACAAGCCAGAAGGTGCACATTTAAAATTCAAAAAAAAAATCTATTATATTCATGTTATAACATAGATTGAATAACATGGTTTTTGTTGGGGACAAAAAAAAAAAGGCAGAAAAAAAAATTGCTCAGGAAAGAAAATACAAAACCGTTTAGAAAACTACACAAGAAACCATGTTTACGTGTGTGGTGTGAAATCACAGTGCACAGCATTAATACCACAAAACGAAACACTGAGGTGTCCCTTTAACCCTTTGCGGGCTGTCAGAATACAAGTAACATGCAGCTAGATGGTTAACCGGGAAATCCGTCTGAAAGGCAAGCACGATGGGTGTGAGACATTTTGTCTAATTTTTATTGAACACGACTGTCTATCACCAAGAGGATCATGAAGACAGGTTTCGATACAAACGCAAATAAGTGTGTGAGAGCAGTCTTGCTTGGCCTGTAAATCACAAATGAATAACTGGCATTTTCCTGAAGAAAGTGACAGTCAACTACATTGTGCAGTCATTAGGTCTCACTTGTCCGTTGGCTTTTATTGATTTTTTTTAACATCACACCTTGTGACCCTTCTAATAATCATGCTTAAGCTACTTGTTCACATTTAGTCTGCCAGCAGTGGTTACTCTTGCTTTGTTCAAGAAAATATTGAGAAACAAATCTAGTCCAAAGGCATACAATAAATCCCCCAAATCCCTTTTTGCATTAAAATAAACACGGGAGCATGGATACTTCAGACAAGGAGCACCCTCCTTCTTAATTAACTTAAGCAATTACAAAGCTTGAGGCTGAAACAGATTGGTTGCATGCCAATGTCTGGGGCTGTTCATTCTGTATAACCGTATACAAATCTGGGGACTACAATGGCTTAAAAAATATACTACGTCTGTAGTATATCAGTATATAGTATTTTGTAAAGAGCGACATCTTCAGCACTTTGCGAGATTCTGGTTTGGATATCATCCAGTTTGCTTGAGACACCATAATGGGAATTTTAAAAGACCCAGATTGTGAATATGTTAATTAGCACAACAATTTTGGTTTCTACAAAAGTAATTGGAGCTATATTATGCAACTGTGTACCATGCATATTGATTTTAGTATTCACATTGTCTTGTTTGCTTTGCTGCACAAATGCTATTTGTTTGTCCTACTCTAAAGACTTACATCTGTGTCCTGCTGTAAGAAATTTGCTCATCTCCAAGGCTGTTGTCTTCCGTATTTTGAAAATGACTAATACAAATCTTAATGATTTCAGAACTGTTTTATGAATTTTGGCAGCTTGTCAAAAATATGGACAATAACAAAAAAAAACACAATTCTTTTTTTTTTTTTACAAATTTAGCACCTTAACTATATAAACAGTAGAAAATTGAGTATCAGGTTTTTCCAATACATTTTCCCATTAATTAACTATTTTATTCCGCAGTCTTAATGCTTGGCATGAAAGTAGAAATTTTACTCTACATTTTTTTATCATTGTCTGTATTCTTACATATAGAAGTTGAAGAAGTGGCATATTCTAGTCACTGTCTCAAAAGTATAAATTGAGCTTTTTATTTTATTTATTTTTTAAATGAAGTTAGTTTTAAAAAATCTGAGAAGTGTAACGCTGTTATAGAGCAGGAAATTCCAACCGCCACATTCCCCTACACACTGCGCATGCACGCCAAGCCTTTCCAGATCATGTTCACACTGGTAGTAAAATAAGTAATTTTAAGCTCTGCTCCTCAAGTCACCCCAATAAATGCATCAATAGCTGTGGCAAGAAAGGAACTGTCATCAGCAGTGGCAACAGATGGCTGCAGACTTGTGTCGAGCATTGTCGGTGCAACCTACTGACTTTTCTAGCATAAAATGTGAAGGTTCTACGTTTAGGAAATAATTAAACAAATGATTTGCAAAGTAGAAGTTTGAAAAACAAATAGGAGAGCATTTCCTATCCAGTTCTGCTATATTGAATGAGTTTTGTCTGGCTGTTTCAACTCAGTATTTTTATTTAATAGAGCGACAAATAAGAGCTGTATATCTAATATTTATTTTGTATTATGTGCAGGCCTTAGAGACTGGTCATCCCCGTAGAATATACATACAGAATTGCCTTGTAACAAATAAATTGCATGGTCATTTTAGAGTGATACTCTAATTTCTGGAGTCGTTAAAATGTTTTTGTCACTTTGAAGCCAATGTGTAGATCTAGTCCACTGCTTTTCTCTCTCTCTGACATGCGAAGTGGTTTGAGGCATCAATTATGTGCCCTTATTACTATATTCAAATCCAAATTAGTAATTTATGTTCACTTATGAATCACCCTTCGTATGAGACTTATGCATGCAAACTAAGTTCTAGTTTCATGAGCTGTATATGTACGCAGCCCTAAAGACTGAAGTGAAACAGACTTCGCAAGTCACTGGTACAAAACTGAACACTGTTTTTTTTTTATTTTTGGTCACTAGATAACAAACATACAAACAATGAAACATAAAATCAAAATGCATAGAACACCCTCGAAGGTGTTTTATTTAGGAGTAAGAGGGCAGATTTATTACCCTTTAAAATATATATATATTTACTCTGTAATACTCTGGCTACCTGCTTAATTACTATTATCTCTACCTCATTTTTTGAGGTCTATAACTCTTTAAAGCTTTTTTTGCCTTCTTCCCCTAATGATACATGGTATATTTATTCACTTTTTATTTTGAACTTCCATTTATAGTGCCTTTCTTTACTTGAATTATAATAAAGTATTTCTAATTTGATTTTTTTGTGGCACACTTTGGAATCAGTACGTTATACAATTTATGGATAAATTCCTGTTTATCAATACTCAGTGCTGATGTTTTGAGCCACAATATGTATTAAGTATCTTCTATACTTTGTCTAAAAAACCAGCTCAGAGTCTCATTTTTTTGAGACTTTAGTATTTTCTATCTTCTAATTTCTTAATTTGGGTACAAGCCCTTTTACTGGTGGATCTGGAACCACCATTCTGACCCCTGTAGATACTTTTCTCCTTTCTTCTATATCTAATAGCTTTCATATTTTGACTATCAAGAAGGGTGGATTCAGGGTGTTATTCCAAAGCATCCACAAAAGACTATTTTATGCTTACATAGTTACATAGCTACATAGCTGAAAAGAGACTTGCGTCCATCATGTTCAGCCTTCCTCACATTAGTTTTTTGCGGTTGATCCAAAAGAAGGCAAAAAAAAACCCCAGTTTGAAGCACTTCCAATTTTGAAACAAACTAGCAAAAAAATTCCTTCTTAACCCCAGAATTATCAGATTTATCAGATTTATCCTTGGATCAAGCAGCTATTACCCTACATCGGAAAATTATATCCTTGAATATTCTGTTTTTGCAAGTATGCATGTAGTTGCTGTTTGAACATCTGTATGGAATCTGATAAAACCACTTCTTCAGGCAGAGAATTCCACATCCTTATTGTTCTTACAGTAAAAAAACCTTTCCTTTGCCTTAGACGAAATCGTCTTTCTTCTTTCTTATGTTCTTCAGCTTGACCTTGTTCAGCCACTTAGGAGCCTTCTTTCCTTGTGGGTGTCTTGAATTGGTAATAATCAGGTGGCCTTCTGTCAAGCAGTCACTGTGGCACTTTGCTTTGGTCACCTGGGGACCCTGCCTGTCCCTTGTTCTAACAATAAAATAGTCATTTGGATGCCAATGTTTTGAGTGAGTATGCATACATAATGCCTGGTTATGCATAGGAAAGCAGAAGATTGTGTTTGTAATGAGTCAGTTTGTGCTCTGCACAGGTCTGGAGCAATAGGATGCCAATGCTGTTGCAGTAGCCCACTCCATGTTTTCCGAGGACTCCATCCAAGGCAGTGTGGTTAGTGCCGAATCTTTCTTTTAAGTCTCCAAGGATGATAAGCTAGTCTGCCTTCGGTGCATCGGCAATGACTAAGTGATGTTCCTCATAAAACTTTTAACCTTTCTCTCTCTGGGTTTGCCGTGTTTGGGGCATAGGCATTGATGATGGTAAGGTGCTTCTTTATAGACAGGAGGGTGAATTTCATGGTCATTATTCTGTCGTTTAACGCCTTAGGACGTCCAGCCAACTTGCTGACATGAACAATTTTTTTGCAAAAAAAGCAAAACCTTTACGACACGCCTTGCGACACTCACTTCTGTCACTGCCACGCCAAAAGAAGGTGTAACCAGAGCCTCTATCACATAGTTTGCCTTGCTCAGCTAGCCGGGTCTCTCTTAGGATTGCAAAATGGATGTTATACTTAGCAAGTTTCCAGCTAGGGCTGTTTTCCTCTGGGGTGTATCTGCGTCATCTCTGTCAAGATGTGCGCACACATTTCATGTGTATAATAAAAGAGGAATGATTCTTGATTTTTTTGAGATTCAACTGTTTTAGTAGTGTCCCCGTGAGTCACGGTAAGCTGGCTAGGGAAAGTTAATGAAGGTTGTGGCAAACCTAGCCACTTTAGGTCATACTGCTTAACATCTGAAGGTTGTCTGTAAAAAGCTGTGTTAATTTTGTGCATGGATGTATTCGTGTATTTCTATAATAGAGAGCAGTCATATGCTAACAGCCAAAAGCTGCTAGCATTCATATGGTAGTTTCACGTGACTTTACACACTGTTCGTGAAACGAATAAAGTACCGAATGGGAGCCCACACACAGAGGGTCGTGTGGCTCCCATTAACCGACTGCAACATTGTAGCAATCGACAGATAATTGCTTTCCTGGGTGGCCGTCATTCGGCTACAGACCACGCGGCGGTCAGCCATCTTGGATCATTTGTTATCCCAGCGGTGTTTGGTCGTCGAGCGCCTGGAACTAAAATCGGCTACTCGACGGCGCGAACACCGCTGGACTTCCAGGCCGTTCAGGAGCACCGGTCCTTCGGTACTTTATTCTCCTATAGGTATTCTGTACTTTTAAGGTGAATGTAATATAACTTTGTGTTTCATGCGGCGTTCGGTTATTTATGCTGCGATCTGAGCGGTACTTGCGGTACAAAGTGTGCGCTCAGACCCCAGCTATCTACTGAACGGTCATTCGATATAATCATATGTATAATTTTAAAGTTATGCATTTTTGTGTAAAAGTCAGTTCTACTGTACAGAGGGATAATCCACTTAACAGGGTATTCTAGTGGGAGTATCTCTCTCGTACAGCAATGCACGGTGGGAAAAATGCCATGTATATTCAGTTCCCCATGTAGTCCTCTACTGTATAACCCCTGTAAAGTGACTAAGGAAACCCCTTGCATGGGGAATCACATAAATACTGGAGCTGTGAATAAAATTGTCAGTTGACTCCCAGAACTGTGTTTCGTCTGGTTATTGGGGGATTTGGGATATTGCCTTCATTTCCAGCGCTTTACTTGGATCACTTTCTGTACCAGCTGAGATATTGGGATTTAACATTGCAGCTCTGCTACAAAGGTAATTGTGAGGGTACCTTTTCTAGCCCTTTCCTCATGTCATGGATGTGAGCAGTGCATTCTTAAAGAGGACTGCTCAGTCACTCAAGGACTACCTGAACTTCACTACTGCTCTGTGCCAGCAAGGAATAACCCTATGACCTGAACCACCTATGTACAGGTTCAAGGCTATGGCTGGCAGTGTACCCACACCTGCTGCTTTGTTGCTTTCCTGTCGACACATTGCTTGACGTGAGTGGGATAAATGGCAGATGACATAAGGTGACTTGCACAGGTCATTTAGATTAAAATGAGGAAGAATTGTGCAATGTATCAAACTCACTTTCTGGTTTGAGGCCATCTGAATCCAGTATTCACTTGCAAGGCAGACAAGATCTGTTGGCTCCCCTCGACCTGGTTTAGCCAGCCAGTCGAAGGCGTTGCCAGAGGTGTGACCGCTGTGCTTGTTACTGCTGTGCATGTTACAGCTACGAGGAGCAACAGGTTAGTGCCGAGTGCCAGGTGGGAACCAAAGATGTCCAAGCTTCCTCCAAAAGAGTATGACTGCCCATCATCACAGTGGTGCCCTACACTGAGCATCCGATACACCATGGAATCACAGGATTCATAAAAGTTTTAGGGCAGTGTGTAGGAGCAATGATGTGTTGTATTTGATTGATCCATGCAGTTGCTCTAATTGAGATGAGTGATAGTGTGTGATAAAGGGCCTTGGTTGCACTGTGTGTTGAATTATGAGCTGTATTAAAATAAAACAGCAGGATTTGAAAGGAGAATGGTAAAGAATATATGTTTGAGGAAGAAGTGTTTCTACACATAAATTCAGAGGAAGCAAGCAATCATGAAAATAAAGGCTGAGGTATGACGGTTGGTGACTTGACCCAAGTGGTATGGAGAGACCGGAACAAAATATGCCAGACCAAATTCATATATGGAACTGAAATTCAGAGTGCTACAAGAAGCAGAATAGAGCAGGAAGCAGAGTGTGACCTAGAACCTTGGGACAATCAAGCTAATGGAGCAAGTTGGGGATATTTGTTAGAAAACTTGTGTCAATAGATCACTTTTTAAGATAAGCAAAATAGATGATGGTGGGGATGGTGAAATGCAGGGGTACACAAATGAGGGGATAGCTGCAAACAAAGTGAAAATGTCAAGAGTATGGAAAAAAAACTGAGCCGATGGTTTGGTGAACAGGCTAGCACGAAAATGTTGAGTTTTTTTGCGCATTATTTAGTCTGTCTATTCAGTAAAGTGCATCGTTAATCTGTTAGCCATTAGATTTTTGGACGTGGGAGTTGTGGCAGATTGAAGAATGAAAGAGATATTTGTGATTGTAAGAGGCTGTGATGATAAGGCAAGTGAAATAAATGAGATTGTCAAATGAGAGGGACAGCCTGTAGAAACGTAGTAGGAATTTACAATGCGGAAAGTCAGATGCAATGCAAGATCTTTTTCAGCTATCCTGGATACATTTTGGAATTAACGGGTTGATTTTGTGTGTCTGTATTGTGGCTGCTATGTAATGCTGGTTGAGTTAGAGTGACCTTTTTACATGGTAGTTGAAAAGTTGGAATTGTAAACGGAAACTTGCTAAATTATTGCAAGAGCAAATCTAGATGACAGAGATGATAATCTGTAGATTGACAGAGAATCATGACTGCTTTCAAGATTTCAAATCGGCCAAGAAATAAAAGGTGTATGAAACTAAGCACAAGGCACATAGCGATTAGAGAGTAGAAACAATATGTTACATAGACTAAATACAGGCTAGAAAAGGTAAGGCCAAGTGTTACCAGCTTCGTCAGTTGGAGATTTGATCCACCGCATGAGAGCAATAGAGAAAATAACAAAGCTGTATTCCGAGGCTTCAGAACTGGTAGGGAACTCAGTAGGGAGTTGGAATCTTGGAATCTCATATGCCACACGAGAAGTATAAATATAATATTTTTGGTGTTGTGTGAGAGCTGTTAGTGTCTCTTTTATAGCTGTGAAATATGTATTTTCCGTAATATCAACTAATATGTGTTTCTTTGTTGTATTCTAGAGAGGGGGAGCTCACACTGAGTAGGCTGATGGTAAACCAGTCCGATAAAATCCTTCGAAAGGAAGGAACGGCGATCTTTCACCATGCTGGGAAAGGCTGGAGAATCAATTCTTCATTGGCCCTGGAGATAAGGTGAGTTATCCAAAATGTTACAGGACATCTTTGTAACTGATTGCTTTGTTAAAATTATTAAACAGCAATTTGTTGTACTGTGCAGAATCTTTTAAAAGATAATTTTGGGAATTCAACCTTTTACAAAATCTGTTATCATAGATGAGAAGGAACAACTTGAAGTTTGTTTGTTTGCAGTTTGTCTGACCAGGAAATTATGAACAGGTAGAAATAGCATTTTGTACTTTGCTTAAAAACAAAACAAAAAAACCTATATCCGGATGGATTAACACCTAACACGCAGTATACTAAACCAGATTACCAGTCTTAGAGTGGCTGGACGCAACGCTCTACAGAATAGTACAAGATAGAACGCTGTCAGGGAGACAGAGAGTAATGTAAATGAGTAGACAAGCAAACGGCCAAGGACAATAGAGTGGAGAATGGTCATGATACAAACTGGGGTCAAATAACTTAAATACAAGTATAGAAAACATTCTCTTGGATAAACACTAAAGGTAAACCATGGCAGGGTACACTATAACAGGTAATGAGCATATTTACATTTAGGGTGGCAGAGATTGCTTGATTTGACCCTTATGACGTCATGGCATGCGTGCAGAGTGTTAACAGAGACAAAAGATGAAGACGGCCCTGTCCCAACAAGCTTACAATCTGTTGTAAGATTGAACAATACTGTTTTTTCTTCTACTACATACCTGTGAGGTGTATTGCAAAGATAGGTCACTCTGTATAAAGCAAGCTATAGATTTATATTCTCCTGTATCAGGTGATGTGCATTGTGTGTCCCATTAATCAGAGCACTGTATAACATTGATCATTTCAGTAACACACTACTAATGTGTGTTTATTCAGGTGAGTGTTTTGTAAAAAAACAAATTCCATTTTTTGTCTAAGCCTCAACGCTACTTAATCTTAATATGATTTTGGTCGAAAGCAGCAATGTTTACATTTGTGCTTTAACCATGCCTCTAGTGGCTATAAGACTGACTGCCACTAGAGAAACTTTCTTATCGAAGACCTTCAGATTTTGACGGTCTCCAGGTCCAGTGCCATCATAATAATGGTCTCCAGATCCAGTGCCATGATGATGGTCTCAGGTTCAGTGCCCTCATGATAATGGTCTCCAAGTCTAGTGCCATGATAATGGTCTCCAGGTCCAGCACCATCATGATAATGGTCTCCAGATCCAGTGCCATGATAATGGTCTCCAGATCCAGTGCCATGATGATGGTCTCCAGGTTCAGTGCCATCATGATAATGGTCTCCAAGTCTAGTGCCATGATGATGGTCTCCAGGTTCAGTGCCATCATGATAATGCCAAACACATTAAATGCTTCTCTACGAGGAGTATGGCAATTATTAAGGAGGCACACTATGCTATTAATACTTTTCTATGAAAAAAGACAGACAATGTATTGAACAAAAGTTAACATAACTAATTACATTTCTGGTGATGGAGCAGTTGCAGAGAGGAAACTGCTCCAGTGCTGGATCAAAGGTACGTTTTTATGGTGAGATTCAACCACTTTTTATTTTTCTATTTATAATCAAGGGGCAAGGACTAGTAATAAAATTGAAAAATTCCAAGCAAAAAAATAGTCCAACATTATCAGTAAATATATGGTTGTTGGTGTATAGAACTTCTCCATTTGTCTGGGAATTAGCTTAAGGAAATTCCCCAGAAACACATGTTGTGGTTAGACTTGCATTGTATTTATTAGATATGCAGTGATTGCTTAACTACACAGTTTTCTGTAAGGAACAAACAAGTAAAAACCACCACATCTTCTAATACAGACTAGGCTGAGTAGTATGTTATGCAGTAGGGCAATAGATGTGTATTTAATAATGTTTTATCTGTTGATCTGCATTTCTGACTGTTTGTCTGTTATGATAATTAAAAGGACACTATAGTCACCAGAAAAACACAGCTTAATGTCCCTGCAGGCATTTTAATGTAAACACTGCTTTTTCAGAGAAAAGGTAGTGTTTACATGCCTAGGGACACTCTTTGTGGCGGCCACTAGAGGTGCTTCCTGGGTCAGTGCTGCACCTGTGTAAATTCAAGTATTTTAGACAACAAGATGTGAGACTGGTTGATGTAAAAGGCAAAAATGAATATAATTTTATAAATAATTGGTGATAAATGAGAGACATTCATATACTTGGAGTATAGAGTGTCCCTTTCCTATCTTGCCGGTGTTTCTCAGAACACATCGTGTCTGGTGATGAGTCTGTTTTGACAAGAGCAATTGTAGTATGTTTTGATTTCACCATAACAAGGTGTACGAAATAACACGTAGAGAACTCTTTGTGTTCCATTGTGAAATGATTGTCAGGCTAACTATGGAACTTTCTAATTGAGTTGATGAAGCAAACACACTTTCAACAAGAAAGCAAAAATGGAAAAACTACCTTCCTTCAAGCTACCTTTTGAAGGAGTCTAAGTGATTCATTACTGTCTTCAGACAGCCATTGCAGCACTTCATGTATGTCAGAGATGCAAATGGAAGCTTTCACATTGCTCATTTAACACCGAATTGAAGTAGAGATTTAAATTCTACACAGCATCGAGCAAAATTAATTTTTTCTGTGTTGTACTCCACACTGTGATATAGTTTTCTCCTCATTCATTTTTGAAAAAGCGTGACCTATATAAGAGGACACCTTGCTAGCAGGCTTCGTGCAGAAATGGCTCTGTCAACAGATCTGCAGACCACTCTATTGATTTTCATTTGTGAATGAAACAATGCATGGGATGATTTATACTATTCCCAAATGATAAATGATTGCATCGGGTACGAAAGCAGAGCTTGAAATAAAGGCAAATGGCGCATAGTCAAATGTAATATAGCATATCAGCTTTTGTTATCAGCTGTAAATGCATATACACAGACAGATTACTTTTCCACTTTGCGAATTCTCTTCCGTGTCATTACCTAGAACTCAGTGGTCCTCAATCTTTGCTCAACCTAGGCACTCTTATGAAAGAGAACATTATCCACTGCACACCATATTTTTATAAGCAACACTCAAAGCACCATCCCCCTACAGTGTCCTGAATCCCCCCATTTATAAGTAGTTAAACTGTTTTAGAGCTGGTTTGCTGGGTGCTGCCTTCTGCTTCCAATACCTCAGATCATTTGAGAGTTCTGTTGCCTCTCCCGAGCTAAGCCATGCAGTGACTCTGGACTAGATCATTGGCTGAGCAATACAGTGATTGCTCTGCATAAATGAGGTAAGTCTTGCACCACCAGGCTTAGCTCACACAGAGAGCTGGAAACTCTGTCAAAAGTAGTGGAGGTGCGGAGTGCGCAGACAGACCTGTTCTAAAGAGGTTTAAATTTTGACCCTGAAAGAAACAAGAAATAATGAGGTTGTGAAGTCAATAACTTCTGAAGGAGACTTATTCTACTCCCACAACCTAAAACACACTTCTCAGAGTGTTTGTTCTCCTTATTTGTGCCAGGGCACTTTTTTGCAGGTTATTAATGTCCCATACTGTGCCATTCCTACCCAAGGAATCTTACACTTAATGGTCCCTGTATCTTGAAATAAAATAATTATGTGGCATCCTCAGGGAAAACCAGTGTTCTAATACGATTTCTCTTAGGATAGCCCAAAGAAACAACTGTTCCTATGTAATCCAAGTTCCAATAGAACTGGCTTAAAGTCATGCAATGTCTGTGTGTTAGGTTCCTCTGACACTAGACATAAGAAGGGTGGCAGGGGACTTACATGGATTTCATGTTCCTGGAACTCCTTCCTGACCAGGAGCATCATTAATGTTAGATATCTCCTTTGTCTTTGGGATCTAGGACCAGTGACCCTCCTCTGTGCAAATATTTTAGTACACCCTTGTATGATCTATAATGAGCAGGATCTACTATCCAATCTAGCCACAGTTCCACCTCACCAATAGAGAGAAAGAGTGTGTGTGTGTGAGTGTGTGTGTGTCTCTCTCTGTCTGGGCGGCAGCAGCATTCTCGCTGTAGTAAGCAGGACCCCTACATCCTGGAATTCCACCATATTTTATAATTGAAAATCTTTGAATCATGTGTATACTTTTTTTTTTTTTTTTTGGAAATGTAAATATTTATTGAATAAAAGATCAATACACAACAGGGAAAAAGTAAATGATGGCACAAATGGCAAACAAAGAGGTGAAAACAAAAGAGTAAATCACAGCAAGGAACAATCAAGCTATAATAAAAAGCAAGCAAGCTGTCTAGACATGAGACAGGCTCATCTTAATGAAACATCTTAAAGACATCATGTTAACCGTACGGAATTCTCCTGTTTTAAATAAAGGCCACATTAGCTTTACAGCTAAAAGACTCCTGCAGGGTTATTCACTAAACACTGGATGTTCTAGTGAAAATGACCAAATTTCAAAGTTATTGGTAATTCACAGATTTACTAAAGTCAAATGTGGTCAGGATTCAGTCAGTTTGGACCGATTCTCTATCATTCGTTCGGAAGCGTTCGGTAATGTCCGCATCCGTGAACCAATACATAGCATAGGAATTGGACATTTATCCACAACCTCATTGATACTAATGATAAAACTAAAGCATCCAGTAGGGGGGACACTTAAGCAAATTATCGTTCACTTGCTTTTTGTAAGTTAATTGATCATTGGCTGCTTATCCCTTTAAGGACCAAAACTTCTGGAATAAAAGGGAATCACGACATGTCACACATGTCATGTGTCCTTAAGGGGTAAAATAGGGGTAGAATTTGAAAAAAAAAGTATTAGAATTTTTTTTAAAAAGTGACATCCTAGTCATGACATGTCTTTTATTTTTATTATTAAATCCTTGGTATTAGCTAAAATAAATGGGTATCGAGTTGATTGTAATGTTTTTATAAAAAATAAATCTGTGTTTTATGTTATTGGGCAACATGAGAAACTGAGAAAGGGCAAAAGAGGACAAGTTGAAGAATTTGTACCACAATATATCCATAGGTGGGGATCATTGTGCCCAGGCGTGCAAGTAGGAGCTGTATTTAAACTCCCTGAAAAGTGTGCTTGTACAATTTTTAACTTTCTTTACTCTACTCCTGGTGAAACAAAATAAATTGTTTTATATACTTTTATATATCCAATTAAACACTGCAGATAGATATTTCACAAGTGTCAATGATGTGTCATGTTTTTAGAATACTTGAAAATGTGAAACACAGCATAATGTACAAAAGCATCTGATACAAAGTACATAAAAAGGTCACTAGCTTGACAGATAGAAAACCAGACTAAAATGCTTTATTATAGATTTTTATTTGATTTTTTTTAAATTAAGGCTGAAAAAGTTTTGGAAAATATCTCCATGTTTTTTACGGCGTTGATATGTTGTCCTTTTTTTGCAGGTTACTTTTCAAGTCATCACAACTTACTCTTAGAGACTAGCTCACATTTCAAATCAATACCATGACCAAAGTTTTAGAGAAGGGGTCAATATTTATATCAGTGACACTGTCTGGTTGACAGATCACTTTGACAATACTAATGATCATCCACATCTAGACTACCATAGGAACCGTCAATCCTGAATCGAGCAAAAGAGTCCCTTTTTTGGGAATCTGTTTTATCATCCGGTGTGTTTTCTCAAGAGTCCCCCTTATGGAGAGACCAGAGAAAAGTGCAATGCAAGCATTCTTACAATACACACACCCACGAGGTAGGAATCCGTAGGCTTATCAAACCTTTCAGAAATTTCCAGGGCTTTTTAAAAGCGCTCTGGTTTCGATCCGACTTGTTTGGCCACCTTGCTAAACAACCCGTCATGTTGCATGTCCTCATAATGCCTGGAAACTTCAATGCCAGTGATGCAAATCATTTGATCAGCAAACTCCAATGCCAGCAATGCCCCTTCATACCATCCCCAGCTTCACGGTAAACAAATGTGGTAATAAAAAAAAATAAAAAAAGATAATCTGACTCTCCACAAACGTATGCCACACAGAAAATTCCAGAGGACATTTATAGTGGCAATAAACTTTTAATTTAATTTCTTCTCACATAGCATCAATATAAGCCGAGCGTATACAGAAATCATGCTTTTCCTAAAAGTCTGTGACAGAGAAACGAAAAGACCCACGGTACTGAAAAATTACACTAAAGATATATGAGTATTTCCTTTCTCATATTAAAAAACCATGTGCAGTTAATTAAGGGTCACATTGAAGCTTGGCTAATGCAGGAATTTCCTTTAGTCTAGCACTCTTCTGGTTGCTACTCTTCGTGCCTTACTGGTAGGTACTCTATGTGGCTAGAAAGTAGGGTAAGCGTTTAGTTCCATGTGAATATTCTCAGGATTAATAACTAATGTCTGAATGGCGCAAAACATGCACTGCATGTAGGGCCATTCAGGCTTCAAAATCCAGATATTGTTCATGTAATTCAACAGTGTCTGAATTTTACAATTCAGGCCCCAAACGGGCCTCCCCTTTAGTTGCGAGGAGTTCCCATTTCCCTAGACAACCCCCAATAATAAAATTACCCTCCTTAACCCCCTCCCCTCTCTAATAATAGTAAAGGGTGCAGTTAAACTAATACCTTTAAAATATGTAGGTATATAACTAAAATTACATACCATCAGAAGTTTTCCTTCTTCAATTTCTTCTTAGCTTCAGCCCCAAAAAAGGCCTGAAAAAATGTGGAATAATAAAAAGTAATCCATTTTCACCCATCGAGGGTTTGCCATAGACTGGGCACTGATAACAGGCAAAGCCTTTATATAGGGTGGGCCAATATTCAGAGCAAGATTTAACAAGTAAATAACTTTGTCAGTAGTTACATTTTTTATTTGTTTCAGATACATATTGTAACAATAGTGGAATTATATTTTTAAAATGACAAATGTTCGGCCAGCCGATAATTAAAAAAACCTCAGAGATTAATTGGCCCCCACGTTTGCCCGACCTTTCAGCTCTTGATTACTTCCTGTGGGGATATCTGAAGGAGCGGGTGTACGTGAACAAACTGCGTACACTTCAGAACCTCACCGAGAATATCCATGCAAAAATTTGAGTGCCAGAGCCTCCAGCAATTACTAATGTTATAAACAATGCATTCAAAAGAGCCCAACTTTGTGAGGCTGCAAATGAAGCTCATTTAAAAGATGCCATCTGTTACGATTGCCCCCGGTCTATCAGGAGGGTTGATCACTTGGATGTCCTGGTTCCCGCTGCAGAGAGTCGAACGGAGGTCTTTCGGTAGCAAGCTGCAAATGTAGAATATCCCCAAGCACGAAATAAGCATCAATATCCCGGATCCCTACAACATGAGTCGAGGCTGCAAGTTGAGGGTCAAAACTAACTGGCTTTACTGGCACATAGCATGGCAATTTATGTGATTCCCCAGGTCCAAGGACAGCCCCCTGTGGACCTGATGGAATACAGGTACAGTACAAACAGGTAACCAATCACAGTACACTGTATCATTTGAATTAGTACCCGCCCAGCTTGGAGATAATGAGGCCAACGGTTTTACAATCTAATTATCTCCAAGCGCACAAAAGACCACGTTTTATTATGTCCCAGAAAACTACATGAAAATCCATAACTTGTACATTATTACAGGGAAACCACTCATTCTACCATTCATCTGAAGGCTCGCGTTCGTGTATATAAAACAGGCGAATGGCGCTCTAATCCCACGAACAGAATGGACTGTTTCTGCCGTATAAAGTCCGTTCGGCATTTTGAGATTGTTAGTCTTTGTTGGCGGCCATGTTTTCTGCTGGTTTAGCGGGCAGCGGGACTTCGTGTCTAACTCGTGGAACTAAACTCGGTATCAGTTCATGCGAAGTCCCGCTGTCTGTCTGGTAGTGGGGCTCGTTCGGTAAGGGAATGAGGACCACCTGGGAGCAGGGTACTTGACCTGCGGTTAACCGCAGAAACCACAAGTTAATGACCGCCACGCGGCCCGCTGTAGGGGGTCGTCGTTTGGTTGGTAGTTCGGTGGATTCCATTCGGTATTTAGATGCGAACGTTGATGCCCCCCAGGCTTATCAATTACGTTGTGGTTAACCGCAAACCGCAGCTGCCTGGGTGGTTAATGGCTGCCACACGCCGCTGGCTGGGTGGTCGAGCGTTCGGCAGTTTGCGGGGTGACGGGGTTAAGTGGCGGCACACGCCAATTCTGGGGGGTCCCCTGTTCGTACCACGAATGGGTCCCTTATAATGGTTCGGGTAATCCATTCGTGCGTCTTTTCGTTTTAAACTTATGCAGGGACAAACAGTATCCATCGGTTAGCAAACAGTAACATAGTTAGTTTCAGTCTTTTGTAACACCATCATCCATACCTCCAACAAGTGCAATACATACAATACATGCTCACAGATTGCCTTATACACAGACAATTAAGTACACGCACAGACTGTTTAATACCCACAGACTACTGTATACACACAGATACTGCTGAATACAAACACACAGACTGCTGAACACAAACACACAGACTGCTGAATACACATAGACAGACTGCTGAATACACACAGACCGCTGAATACAAACACACAGACTACAGAATGGAGTGTGTGTGTAAGAGGTGTACTGTGTGTGGGAATTCAGTGTGTGTGTGTGTGTGTGTGTGTGTGTGTGTGTGAGAGAGAGAGGGGTGCAGTGTGTCTGTGGGTGGGTACTGTGTGTAGGGGTGCATAAGGTCTGTATTGTGTGCACAGGGGTAATAAGGGAGCAAAAGTATAAAAAAAACAAAAAAAAAACAATAAAGCTTTATCTCCCACCAACCTTTCTTTTTACCCTTGGCCAGGGAGGGTGGACATTGCACTGCCTAATGATTTGGGGATGAGTAGAGAACTTTAGCCTGCAGCTCCTCCGGCTACAGGCTGAAATGTCTCCTCCCACGAGCTGAGCGCTGTGTCAGAGCATTGCCATGGTAACGTGTGGTAACACTCAGAACACCCTGCTTGCGGGTGTCCTCCCGAGTCCTCCTTTCCTCCCTCTGCTGCAGTGAAATGTCTTTGGGCCAGTGAGGGAGATCTTTGATCTCCTCACCGACCCAAGAAGGCAACCAGTGAGGCAGGCTGTTCCCTGTTGGCCGCAGCCCATGGCAGTCCTCGGCAACTGCCCCACCCCACCTGCCAAACTTGAAGGCTAAGGAGGGCATTAGGTCCTTTACTATATTTACTTACTTTCTTTAAAAAAATTTAAACAAAAAGGGTAGTTCTCACTTTACAGATGTGCACACTCTTTTCCATGTGTGTGTGTTTATAACTGCCTTTATATGTATTAAATAAATAATAGACCTTCACTCCTTCTTCAGAGGGTTATTCTTGCCGTCTTTTTTTACCTTATTGAGCTTACTGAGCATTTTGGTGAGACTCGAGTCATAGTGACCTCCTCTGCGTCTTGGATTAGAGCTTACTAGTGTATATAGCGACATGGTTAATTTTTATGTGTAATTCTTTGAAAAAACTCTAACTGTTTTATTCTTCTTAACTTCCCCTCTGTATCTAATTTTGTGTGTTACATCTGCTGATGATTAAGCTGTTGTTTGTGAGAATGGAATTAAAACCAGGAAGTAATGTGTGCAAAGGGAGATTCCCACAGGCATTTAATTTGTAAAACGTCAAATTCCGCACTATTGCAGAAACAATTGAATAAAGATATTTTCTATAAAATGTTGTTTGATGTAGAGATATGTCATTTGGCCAAAATATCAAAATTTAGTGTTTATTACCTTCCTGGGAAATCTGTTTTCTGCTATGATCCCTCATAGAGCATAGCTTCTGCCTGTAAAAACATCCTCACTTATATTGTAGAACAAATAGTCTAATTTTAGTAAATGGGATGCACAGAGTAACAACTGGGGAGGTTTATCTCACAGGAGTGACAGTTTCTGCACCAATTAGACATGTGCAATTAGTTTTGTTCCAAATGTACATTTGTACGAATTTCATGCCATTCGGACATTCAGATTCTTACGAATGGCCGAAGTTCCAAAGTGCCGAATCGAATGCCATTGGTCCAAATTGCCAAAGCAGACAAATTCTTTTACTTTTCCGAATTCCCGAACCGAACCAGATTTTTTGCCAATGCACATCCCTTCACCTATCACATAGTTCTTATTTTATATTTGCTTTAATCTTCATGTGGAATGATGCTCAATGTATCTAATCACAGATACAAAAGCTTCACGAATCAGTGTGATCAAAGTCACTATTGCATAATTGTGAGACTGGAGAAGTCATTATAAGGTGCATTTTCAGTTGAATTTGGGGAAACCACTTGTGTTGAGCCATTGCAATTGCTTTTGTTTGTTTTGTTCATTGCAAACAGCTGAAAAGTCTGTATATTTGGACAATAAACCTGATTTTCAATGGGGATTGAATAATTTTGATTACAACTGTATTAGCACCTTAACTACTACCTCAGGTGTTGTAGCATGAGTCCCCAGGTGCCTGCCCCTGATAAGCTGTCAAACTGTTTGAGTGTTTTGCACACTTACCTGATCCTTTTGAACATCCATCATCCGTTTAGTACACAGTGCTATTCTAAGTTGGATTTGTAATTCTGTATTATTATATCGACTTTCAACATTATTTACTGGCTTAGATCTGTCACCTCACACTCTCAGCTCATGAATAATGGCAATAATGGTATGCTAATGCTTAGAGAAGAAACAATTTTTCACCTTGGGATGGCATCAGGCGACTACTGGCACCACAACCACTACAGTGCATTGCCCTCCTTTTATCAGGTTTTGCATTTACTATAAGATAAAGTATTTGTCCTACATCATTTGACTGCACTGGATTATCAATACAAATTCAACAGTCTTTATGAGCATTTCAGAAGGATTTTTTTACTACTTTTTGGGTGGGCGAGGGGGGACAAAGCCATTCTAAACTACTAAAAAGAAAATGCTTAAGAAATTGTCATCTTTTTCACATATGGTAACACAGATATTATCCATGTGATTTATGGGTGCTTTCACAATGAGAAGTGGGTAAATGCAGGATACAACGTGTCACCTAATTCAGCTTTGCCAAGCCATGATGTAACTGTTATAAGAGACCTTTAAAATATTAAACAGTTCATCTGAAATTGGAATTTGTTTTCAGCAAAGGCTGCAACATCTGCTAACAATATTCATTGCCATCATATTGCTACAAAATTAAGAATGTTTTGTACAAATAGTATACATATGTATTTTTTTATTTTATTTTTTTTGCTGTATAGCCAAATCTACTGGAACAATCTTGTCCTTTCATAGAAGCTTTATTATCTCAAAAAAACAAAAAATCAAACAAGTGTACTGCAACACATCTCACAACCAGGGCCGTCTTAACAGCACAATAAGCCGCTCTGCAAAATAGTCCCAGATTTGTTGGCACCGTCTTGATTTTGGGCTCTTGTCCAGTCAGAGTTTGTTCCCTCAGGGTCTGTGTTTACCTTTTTTGACGGATTTGCTTGTTTAATGTGATCATTGAGGTAATCGTTGATTTTCTGTCCATATTGTGAACTGGCTTGAATCTGTATGTTTGGTTGGCATATTTATGTGTCAGTTCTGTTTGCTAACCTACATGACCTCTATATTATAAGTATTTTTTTCTTGATTTTATCTAATGTTGATTTTTGTTGCTTATTTTTACATGTATCTTTAATAAATAACATGCCTACATAGAAACATAGAATGTGACGGCAGATAAGAACCATTCGGCCCATCTAGTCTGCCCAATTTTCTAAGTACTTTCATTAGTCCCTGGCCTTATCTTATAGTTAGGATAGCCTTATGCCTATCCCACGCATGCTTAATCTCCTTTATTGTGTTAACCTCTACCACTTCAGCTGAAAGGCTATTCCATGCATCCACTACCCTCTCAGTAAAGCCTATTTTAAGCAAAGCACACCTAGTTAATATCTATTTTGACTTTTTCTTGGTGGAACTTTGACTTAACAGGATCCTTAATAGTATGTTTATTTAATTTTATATTAAACTAATATATATTTGGAAGGTGTGAAAAATAATATTAAATGTAGAAATTCCCACCTCTTTATCCTGCAGCTGGGCACCTCCGTGACGGGTTCTTTCAGATATTATAAGTTCTGTCTGTACCTGGCAGTCAACATGGAGAAAACATATATAGAGAAGAGGAACAACGATTTAGACATATTTCTATGTCTTCATTTGTAATATTTGTCCTGAATTTTTCTTGTCTGAACTGGTTTATGATGCAAGTTGCTAAATATTTAATATAAAAGAAAATGGACCATCACTTTAAATATAAAGGTTAACAAAAGTTATGGATGGTTTTCAATGTTTTATTTGAGTGGTGTAAATCCAAGAGAACTGACAGTTCACCTTTAAAGAACTCATTAGTTCTGGGCAGTAGCTATTTTTTATTCACCTTTCTTTTGCATTTATATATCAGCATAACAGTGTTTTTAGTAATAATTTAAAATTAGTACTTTATCACTACATTCTCTGTCTCTCTCTGTCTCTCTATATATTTCTCTCTATATATATATCCATGTGTGTGTGTGTGAGTGTGTGTGTGTGGGGGGGGGTGAGGGGGGGGTATATGGTGTCAGCGGTGGTCCGCTGGTGCAGCAGCAGGCCTTCTAGGGTCAGGAGTACATGTTTGTGTTCCTGACCCTATAGTGATCATTTAAAGGCTCACTAAATTGTTAATATTTTCTCAATAAAACATAAACAACTCTGAGAACTGATTGTGTTACGGCTGGAGACAGGCATGAAACCTCATGTAACATAAAATACCAATTAAATTAGAATTGGAAAACAAACTAACTTATTTGAAAAAACAGGTCAAACCACATCGTAGCATATCAAGAATAATATGCTGGTAATATTCTTATTTGTGATAATTGGATATCTGACATATAATTTGAAAAATAGAATGTAAAACTCAAATGCATTTTAATTTCTCCTCTGTCAACCTCATGTTCACACAAGAAACTTAGCTCTGCCGTCTGATCCCAACCCTTTACTCAAGTACTTGTTTTTGTTTTTATGATGAAAACAAAATCAGTCAAAATGTTTACCTTAAACAAAAAAAGGTGGGGAAAAGCACCCAGTACACATATACAAAAAACTTGCAGCGACCTGGAAATATGAACCAGGATCAGTAGACCAATTAAAGATCTATAATAACACAGGTGTACACCTCAAAAGGGAACCACACCTTAGAAATCTTCATCATCTGAGAGTCTCCATACAATTGATTAGTTTAATCCACCGGTGGGGTGAGAAGCCTGATTTATCGTCTGTTTGTGAGTTTGTTATCTTTAGTGTGTATATTTCTTGCCTTTGTTTTACCAAAATGTTTACCTTACCTGTATGTTACTCCCATACCCATTTTTTGTTTTTTTCACGGAATCTGCCTTCCTGCTTAATTTCTCTGGCCGTCTCCTTGCGATAGTGGCAGGCTAATTATTGAATCCTATTATACAGAAAACCACAAGCAGCCCAGATTCAAAATTGACATTAATGTACTTTCCCATTCCTTATTTTCCTCTGAAATAAAAGGAACAAGGTGCCCCTTTGTTCGTCTGCAGTGGGAAGAGATCTTTAATACTTTAATGATTTGATCTCTAAAATCATAATTCCTGATAATAATAGTTCAGATCTCTGGGATGGGGTGTCAGGCTGTAAGAGAGATTTGTACTGCAGGTATATAATTTTAGAGTTATAGCATGGAATGTTCATATAGTCTTTACTGTGGTACTAATAGTCTTATGACAGAGTAAAGGGAACATTTTCTATGGCCTTCAGAGGTGTTGACATATATATATATACTTCAGTCCAGTGTTCTGCAGGTTGTGTAAGAGCTTGAGACACCACCAGAGTCAGATCAACCATTAGGCAACCCGGTCCTGCACAAATTGGCGCCTTCTGACATCAATCCGGCTCTGGACACCACAATTGATCTTGTTAATATAATAATGTGTTAATTAATATATGTGTGAACTTTAGATATTTTTTTCTGTCTGTGTGCTTTTCCACTGCCTCAAAAGGTGGATTAGGAGGGTACATGTGCAGTCAACAAGCACTGCGGCCAAAAGTGTCTTTGGGGTATGAGAGAATCTCTTATTTCTTACTGCAGGAAGACCCTCCAGGTTTTATATGAGATTGTAACATATTACCTAGTTAGTGTCCTCTCTTTGCATTCTATATAGAATGGTGTCACTCATTCTAGGTTACATTCTGAAAAAAACATGTTGAGGTTTTGGTAGTGTCTGCAGTGTGCACTCTTTGTTTTTGCATCCTTCAAGTTACATCAAGTTTCACTCTAGGAATTCTAAAACTTATGAAAATAACAAAATCCCTGAGACAATAGCTAGCTTAATGAACTTTGTCAGCTGTTGTTATGCAGCCTTACTGCACACCTGGGAGCTTGGTCGCAGGGGAGTCTATGCCATGAGCTGTTTGCATTTCAATTTTCTTTTGTCTCTGTCTTTGGTTCTCTGTGAGTGAAGAAGATATTTGTATTGTGCTGTTTCTCGTCATTAATCGTTGAAACATGTTAAATCATTTTAAAAGTTTATTTCCAAAAATATTAAATCGAGACCATAAGTCAGTATTTAACAAAAGAATGTTTAAATATGTTGTAAAGTAGCCGGTGGAAATCCTGTTTACTGAAGTACCATAGTTAGGTATTTGTTCACCTTTTTTTTGTATTTCCCCCAAATTTTCATGACTACTTTTAAAATGAACAAAGTAAAAAAAAACAAAAAAAAACACACACACAACAAAAATTTAGTTTTAAAAATGTTTTTAAACCTTACTTGACAGGTCTAAGTTAACGCAATACTTTCTATGGTTTATATACATACTCCCACACCCCTTGCATAGATTCAATGGTTTGAATTCAGTTGTTGTTTTATAGTTTTTTTTTTCAGCACTCGGTAAAGCTAGAGGCCAAAGTAAGACTATGATATACCTGAGCCCTGTCTCTGTGCCTTCGATGGCACCTGTAAAGGATTTCCCTGTGTTTACCTGTACCTATTCGGTTATTTCCTCTCCCTGCTAGTTAAGTGACTTTAAAGTATTCGTGTTCATTTCTGTGTTCGGGACATTTACTCGTTCTACCGAACGGAGACCACCCTGGGTAGCAATCAGGACTTAGAACACCAAGTAACTACGAAAACCGCAAGGTAATTGAGTGCTTCTAGGTGGCCGCCATTCGGCATATGAACACGTGGATTGCCTGGAACCATTTTTGGTATGGCAATCACATGAACACCCGGTCTCCGTGGAAGTCCCGTCTGACCTATTTCCACTCACAGTATCAGACTGGCGTTCGGGAGTTTCAATCAACCGAATGAGGGGAGCATTCACATGTAACCAGATACCTTATAACTGTGGTGGTTTTCGTGTAATTCTGCACGAACGGAGACCGACTCTTGCTACCAATTTCATGGAACTCTAACTCGTATACAACCACATGGCGAGCCGGTCAAACGATGCAACACAAAAACTACCGAACGGATTTTCGTGCAATTTGGATATGTTACTCCCAGTATCCTTAGCTACCCAGGGATGTGGTTTTTATATTCCTATGTCATGTATAAAGTATATTTCTAAAAATGTTGAAAATTGTTAATGTTTCTGGCCAGCAGATAATTGAGTTTAGTATGTTGCTGAAACTCAATTATCTAGCCTGGCCCAGAGGAGTAGTCTTTTACTGTATAAATTGAATGCCTGTTGCTATTTAAATCAGTCTTGTTCCAGCATTAAATGTTGGCTCATGTGTGGATTATTTGGCGATACCAGTGTTATTTTACCCTGTGGATTATTGTTGGGAAAAAGGGAATACTAGACGGTGATACAGATTACTACCGTCACAACTGGTTGGCAGCGGCGGGATCTTCCTTTTTCCTGCACCAAGAATCCAAGCAGACACTGGGGACAGTAAATGGAAGGCTGGTACACACTGCTTAAACGAAACACATTAAAGGAACTGTTGGAGGTTCATGGAAGGATTGCCAGCAACAAAACCAAGCGGGTCATCATTGCTGAATTAATGGAGCTAGACCGGGAGAACTTGGTTGCGGCAACACAGACCTTTCGGAGATGGAGACACCGGCGATTCGGGAAAATGAATCGGCAACCAACAGGGAGATTCGGTAGAGATTGGCATGGTTCGGTTCCAAACCCAACGGCTGACATTGTTCTGCAGGTAATGAACATTGTAGCAGAAGAGAGGAAACAAAAGAGAGAAATAGAGCTGCAGATGAAGCTAGCTGAAACCCAGCGTGCAGCATCAAGTTCCCCGAGTGGAGAGAACAGCACAGTAGATACAAGGAAGATTCCTTTCAGTGCCTTTAAAGCTTTTAATGAGAAGGACTAGCGTATTTCGAGCTACAGTGTAACCTGCACAGAGTGGCTGCAGACAAGTGGGTTTCAATATTGGCTGGGAAATTGTCAGGCAAAGGCATCTTACAGTTAATACACCTGGAGCAGTTCTACGACCACATCCAGACAAATGTCAAAGACTGGGTAAGAGACCGCAGACCCCTCTCCTTACCGGAGTCTGCCAAGCTCGCAGATGAGTATACGGATACTCGTAAGACAACACGGGTCACCCCACGGGTCAACCCCTTCAACCTGCAATACCATCACCACCAACAGTAACTACGCCAGCTAGTAATCCCACGGAAATACCGGCAGGAGTTATTGAGAATTGGGCCCGATGTTCCCTTAGCAGGGCACATGGGAGTACGCCGGACGTTACATTGGGTAACCCAGAACTTCTTCTGGCCTGGGGTATTTGATGACATGCGAGATATGTCAAAGGTAGGTCAGTTATGCGGCCATTGAGAAGGAGTGCCTGGCATTGGTTTGGGCCCTTAAGAAATTAACTCCCTATCTATATGGTCGGGCTTTCACACTCATCACTGACCACAATCCCTTGGTCTGGTTCAACCGGGTCTCAGGAGATAATGCCCGTTTGTTGCGCTGGAGTCTGGCCCTCCAGCCATATGACTTTACTATTCACTACCGCCCAAGCAAGCAAAACGAGAATGCAGATGGGCTTTCACGCCAAACTGACTTATTATCAGACTAAACCTTGGACTTCCCGTCAGCCCCTACTGGACCAGGAAAGGTCCAACTGTGTCTGCCTGAGCAGGGAGAAAAAGGGGGGCCATTGTAAAGGATTTCCCTGTGTTTACCTGTACCCATTTGGTTATTTCCTCTCCCAGAAGGTCAGGTACCTGGTTAGTCTCCCCCCAATGGGAAGATGTGTGACGAAGTGCCCTTCGCCACTTGTGCCTGGAAAGGACTAATTGCCCTTTAAATACGTTATTTGGGCATAGTGGATTTTATTAGACTGGTTCTGGCCCTTTAAATGCTCTGACAAAGTATCTGCAGTTATGCTATGCACTTAGGATGCAGAGTGTGAAGAAAACCCCTGGTTTATGGACTTAGTTTGACTGTTTTATTCCCCCCTCCCTTCTTAGAACACTAGTTTAAACCCTTAATACCTGTCATATTTTCAAGCTCTGTCTGACCCTTTTAACTGTCATTTAGTTTTTCTCTGAGGAGGAGTTGTTTTGCTGCATGAGTGCTGTTGCTTTTGTGTGCTCATTAAACAGACCTGCTTGACCCTTTCTTGAAGCCTTGGCTCATGCTTGGGGGATGGGATAAGTCTGCAGTGCTGATAGTGTCGGTTGGAGTGCTTGGAGTCCTCGGCAAGCACTAGGATCATCGATTGGCGGAGGTACTCGGTCGGAGTGCCAGCGGGTCCGTCACAACTATATCTCCCCCCCTCCCCAATTTATGCATGTCGCCTCTGTGGGGTCACTGGAGCGACACTATGTCCTCACTTTATTATTTAAAAAATGACACAGCCACTATGGCGACCCCTACGCTGAGCATGGGGGCGTTAGGAATATTTTAAATTTCCCTTATACTAATATGACACAGGCTTAGGGTTTGTCATTTAAAAAGGCTGATCAATATGCTTATAAATCACTTTTATTGTCCGTTTTATTTCAAACAGCCAACCTGTTTATCAAACAAATTAAAACCTGTCAGAATTAGTTTTTTTATTTTTTATTTTTTACAGTAAACAGTAAATATTTATGAACTGTTTTTGGTATCGATATTTATATATCTTTTCAGGAAGTGTGAAAGGAAGCTGTGTGATTGACAGCCAGGGTAGGCGTGGCTACAGATGCAGAAATAAATTAAAGTAATTTATTCCCAGAATGGCACAGAACTGGGTAGTGAGACAGCAGGCTTGTGATGAATGCACCCAAACTTCTTAATACCTTTTGAAGTGGTTTTGGTGTTTAGGTTGATCATTCAAATAAAAAGGATACCAGTTTTCCTCCAGGCATCCTACACATTATCATGTATGCCTGTGCAATGCCTCGCCAAAAGTTGTTTTTAAGTTATTGGTTATAGTGGACTCTAGCTAAGAACTTTGAAATAAGCTCGTGACCCGAACGTTGATAATATTCAACTTAGAGTCAGAGAACGGTAGGAAAAGTTCTTTTTCAAATTAAAGCCCAATATACAGAGTATATATGAGACTTTTCCAAATTTCAATTAATTCAATTTTAATTACAAAGAATCACCATATTCTCTTCTTTTGATAATTTGTCTCCTGAGGAAGTTATACTTTTAGCAGTAAGCTAGAGTTAAAATGTATGTGAGTCAGATTTAAATCTGCTTTTCACACTGTTTCATAGGGCTCTAAAATGTCTTATTCCACTGGAAGTATCACAAGACTTCAAATTAGACCCTTCAGTATATAACATTATGGCTTTTGAACTTCTTCTTTAAAGTCAAATGCTTCCAGGTGTGGACAAAAGATAAAAATTGGCATCAGTGGGAATTTTTGTGCTCCAGACAGTTTTATTTTGATATCTTTTGATGAGTCTTTTAAATTAATTTATAAATACAGATTTTCTTTGAAAGGGAATATCTACATTCAAAGAACATTTTGCAGTTTTTTTTGTCTCGGTAACAAGTGCATAAATAGTCTTTAAAAATGCTCCATTAAAATCCTCATTACTGAGTATATGTCAGCATCTCAAATGTCCATTCAGCACAGGCCGTTACATATGTAATAAATCCTATTACATGTTGGCTTACATTTTTTTAAAGGTCAGACAAAAAAAAAAATAATATTTCTGTTGGCTTTGATCAACATAAGGTGGCACTCAACAACCTTGTATATCATTCAGCCAGTAGTGGAACTAGTGAAAAATGGGTCTTGTCGCAATTATTTTCAAGGGGCCCCATACCACCCCAGACAATTGACCTCTAATTCTCCAAAAATGTTCTTGCCAATGGTAACCCTTTATTCCCATGCCAGTCCACCCTCTCCTTTCCCAAAATAGAATGGCACTTTACCATGACAATAAACCCTCTCCATGCCCAAATTAGGTTTGCCCCATTTGCCTGCCAACTAGCCATCTTCAATAGATTGACACATTCACTTGACAATTACCCCTGTCCTTGCACCAAATAGGTGGCCACATTCTTCTTCCAAATAACCCCTTTCTTGAACTTAGACAGATCTTCTCATTCTTCTTGCTATCCATTGTGGTCCCTATGAAGGTCCCTATCCTGGCTCCTAAAATGCTGTGCCCTATCATGTTTCTGTCCCTATTGCCTAGCAGGCCTCGTCTGATAAATGAAAGTATCAAAGTATGCAAACAGCTCCTAGCACCCTTCTCAGCCAGCCGTCAAGTTCAAGTCCACTTCCCTTTCTTCTGACAGACAAATTGACTCAGTCAGCCTCCACAGAAGATAGCCCCTTTCTGTGCTGCAGACCAGAGGCTACACCTAGAACAGGCTGAATGAGTTAGTTGCTTGCTCCACCATCCCATGTGGAAGGCAGCCTGCATTCTGAAGTGAGAAGGAGGTTAGTTGGAGGTAGGAACTGACTTAAAATCTACTGCTTTCTGTCATTCGTGGGACCTTGCCTGCTGTTAAGAAAGAAAACTGGGTATATTTTAGCTTCACCTTACCATTGATGGGCCTGTTTCTACTTTGCCGCCCCAGATGGGTGTCCAGGAGTGGGCCCTAGTGTGATTGCACCTGATGTCAGCCGTCCTGCAATAATATACAATAACAATTTGATGACAGTAAAAGATAAAAATAAAACTTTTATTCAAACTCCCTGTAAGCAAATCTTCTAAAAAAAAAAAACCTCAAGGATTTTCACTAGAAACAGTGAAGAAGAATTATTTTCAATTTTGAAACCTACAGTTTTGTAGGTTTTTGTCAAGTTTTTGTTTTTCTTTTTTTTAATATAACTTCTAAGTTTTTTTAAGATGCATTATCAATAAATTGTCAAATTCATTTTATATGTTGTATTGTCTGGTCACTTGTTAATTATCCTACAAAACCTGAGAAAGAGAGGAAACTCTCAAAAGCTTATCTTTGAAATAGTATGAAGGTCTCATTGCATACTGTAATACTCTGGTATTTTGCATCTTATATATATACATCTCTTCAATAGTAGTCTAGGCTATTAGCCCATAAGTAGAAAATCCCCCAAAATATACCAACATACTGCTCAGCGCGAAAATATAAATCCATTACAAAAGATGAGAGCACTCACTGGGTTGGTGACAAACATTAAATTGTATTTTCAAATCATATAGGTCAACGTTTTAATCGTAGGTCTTGATATATAATATTATTATTTTATTTTTTTTACTTTTTGTTTATTTTGTAAAAAGAAATTTAGTCTTTAAAGCCTCACTCACACTCATCTATGCTCCACAAATGATTACCAGCCTGTAGAGGAACAAATTTCCCTGCCATGAGCAACTTTTCCCTCATTTAATATCTGCAAGTGTGCTGAAAATGTACCCTCTACTTCAAATCTATAAAGGAAGTTCCAATGGGTCATACCATTCATACAGTCTAGTGGGGGGATAAAATTAACTCTCACTTTGTTTCACTGTTAGCATTACATTAGTATCCCAGACTGTAGGAAATATGAAAAAAACAAAATACCTTTTATTTTAAAAATATATGGTTTAAGTGTATTTGCTGCATTATGCTCATATGCAGACATTCTTTTTTACATTTTGTTGCCAACAGTGCAGTCGGGGTCTTTACATTTCTCTTTAAGCAGGCTATTTGACCATTTTTATTTTTCTATTTTCTCACATCCTCAGCATGTGAATAAAAGTGTTGTGTTTACTTCTTATACTAACATTTGAGACTCTGTGTGAAATATTGCAAGATTATTGATACTGTCTAAAGCTTTTCATTCCCTCAAAATTCTACAAAGGATAAAAATAATAAATGAAAAAGTTACATTTACATAATTCAAATAAAGTTGCCGAAAAGCAAGCTATAAACAAAACTGCTATTTTATACAGGTATATACTAGCCATGCATCCAATGTTTCAAGTAAATGTTATTCTAATCTTTTTTTCAAGCAAAAACTGCTTGGTCGGAAACTGGTTAAATGTCATTAGTCCTTGAAGAAGTAATAAGACTCAACTCAGCTAATTGAAGTGGTCTGGGTGCTGTGTCCCTTTTGCACTTAGTGTTGTAATGTAAAACATTGCAGTTCCAGAGAACTGCAATGTTCACATTGTATCACTAAGTATGCCCTCAGTGGCTGTCTACCACTCCCACTGGGGGCACTTCTGGAATCGTAATGGACTTTTGGTCCTTTATCTGATGCTGGGTGTCTTCACGCTCTGCATGAGGACCTCCAGCGTCATATTTCCCCCATAGGAAAGTATTGATTCAATGATTTCCTATGGGGAGGCCTAATGCGCGCGTGGCATTTGCCACGCATGCTCATTAGACCTCGCTCATCATGGGGCGGAGGAGAGAATGGAGCTTCGACCCAGGGCAGAGGGACAATAGGCGCTGGGATTTTTTAACCCTTTCTTTACCAGTTGGGGAGGGGGGTGTGAGGGAGGCAGAGGGATCGGTAATACCAGGAATACAGCTTTGTATTCTTGGCACTACAGTATCCCTTTAAATCACGTTTGTAGAATATATATGGGCATGTGTACATATACATAGGTATAGAGGTAGAAAAAGATAGATGTAGCAAGAGAGATAGATAGATAGATAGTTTTGTATAAATATATATATACAAGTGGGACATCTGAGATCGCTGTCCAGAAGAATGCAGCTAAGATACTGTGCAGAGCCCTCAGACTACCAAGCCTCTGGTAGAGGGCCCCAGAATGAAGAATAAATATACCACCCAGGAGGGGTGAGAAAATCTATTGGTTTTTTTTAGAGATAGATAGTTTCATATGTTGTTTACTGGCATCATGTTTTTCTTGATTTTAAACATAACAAATATTATTTACTAAAATATGCTCCACCCTTCCTTTGTTACTCGTGCACATGTATTCATTGACTTCCAGAAGTCTTATTATTCACAATATTGAAGCAGATGCAATGACTAATTCCTTAGTGTAGATGAAAATGTTTTGAAATGACATCGAAGTCTTAACATGTCTATTGCATCTATTAATAACACTGTGCATATCAAGCGTTTCTGCTTCTGTAGACGTGTTAAAAATAGAACCATCTTTGGGGCTTGTTACTCTCTGATGCCGCATGCTACGATAGATTTCATTACTTAATGCTACGCGTATTGTTCTCTGTATGATTGGTTGAGATGTTTATGAGATTATCTATAACACTGGTGTCACAGTAGGGAAATGTATGTATATAGAGGCGGTTGGTCAAATAATAAAGTCTAATTAAGCATGGCCGCTCAGCCAGATAGAAATGACATTTTCTTAAAAAAAAATATACCTAATTTAATAAATTAATTTTTTTTTGTTTTTTGTTTTTTTAATTCTTTATTTTTGGTGCAATTTGCATGTTACAATACACATTTTCTAGGCCACATCCTTAGACGCAGGATTCGGCTCATTTACAAACAAGATATCATAATCAGGCATGGCAGTCAATTAGTTTGCACATTTTCAAATAAAGTGGTCTGTTTGGTTGTATCGAGATGACCTTTGTATGTGATTGAAACCTCCACGCTATGCATGGTGTAATGGCCCTATTTGTCCGTGGTGTCCGTGAGGCAATGCTCTCATGGCCTGTTGTGGGTATGGTGGGGTAGTGTGGACGGTGGCCAGTGAGTGTAGGTTGCATATGCGATTTGTGAGACACTGTGAGTCATGGTAGGGCCTAGTTGAGAAGCCCGGTGTAGTATCTGTAGGTTGGCTGTCGTGCTGTTCGCAGTCTGGGTTAGTCATGGAGGTGTTGCTCCTTGGTGCTGCCCTAGGTGTCATCTATGGCAGTTGCTTGTCCAGGGAGCTTTTAGGGAGGTAGTGTTGCGATGGCTATAATGGTGTGGGGCTTAGCGGTTGCTGCAAAAGACGTGTCTAGTGATCTGTGGGTCTATGTTCGGGTGTTAACCCCTTTGTGCCCCTGCGACTTCTACCCCTTTACACTGGGGTGTTGGGGGTGGAGTAGAAGGGGGGATAGTGGTGGTATTCCCCCATGGAGTGCTTTGTGTGCCTGATAAGTATTTCAGGTCACTGTCACCTCTCCGTGCGAGTATTTGGGTGTAGTGTACCAGCAGGTAATGTACATTGCAATGCATTAACCTTAAGAGGTGAACGAAGGGAGCACATAAATCTCAAGAACATATAGAGAAAAAGTAAAATACAGTGCTACAGTAGCTGAAAGGGTATTAGAGCCATTTCAGGCAGTAGGTCCCTTGTTTCTTCTGGGTTCAAATGAGGGTGTGTCAGTGACAGACTGGGCGTGAGACCGAGGCAGTCTTTGTATTGGGGTGCTTTGTGTGTGTAGGCCCAGTGCTGCCAGTGCAGGTGCATCTGACGGTGCAGTGGCTTTGTACGTCTTTCCCTCTTTTGTTACCCATAGGGTGTTTGGGGTTGCCCATCGGTAGGTCAGTCCCTCCGCTTGCAGTGTCCTTGTGAGGGGTTTTTATTTTGCGCCACATCAAGGTGGCTCTGCTTAAGTCCTGGAAAAAGGATATGTGACAGTCCTCAAAATCAAAAGGAGATTTCCCTTTTAGTGCCGCTATTAGTCCCAACTTGTCGGCTACTGCTTGGCATCTGAGTATGATGTCACGTGGGGCTGTGGCTGGAACTCAAGGGGACTTGGCTATTCTATACACTCCGTCAAAGGTGAAGTACTTAGCTTGTTTCACTGGTAGAAGGGACACCACCAGCCATCTTATGAAGTCCGTCAGTTCTTCTTGGGGGAAAGTTTCCAGGACCCCTCTTATCTTTGTTTTTTCTCCGGCCCCTGTCATCCAGGATGTTCACTTGTCTGCTGGTGTCATTTTGGGCCATTTGTAGCTGTTGTACCTGGTCGCCTAGTGCCTTTAGGCCTTGTTGTAAATCAAGCACATCTTCTTCAGTGGCTTGGGTGCGCGCTGTCACAGCTTGTACCTCAGTGGTGAGTGCAGCTAAGTCAGCTTCCCACATTTTCTTGAGGTTATTTTGGAGGCTGGTGAGCATTTCTTGTATGTCCTGTTTCGTTGCAGGATCCATTGATCCCGGTACGCTGGGAGCCCATCGTGTTGTCTGAGTAGGGCTCTGGGGCGATTTCCTGCCATCGGACAGTGAGGGTAACGGGTCTCGCGTGGGTGAGTTCTCCCGTGAGTCAGGCGGTGGTGCCGGTGTCGGGGTCAGCAGCATCTGGCCAATGTTGCACTGCGTTCTTGCGGCAGTCGCGGGTGGTTTTTGGAATTTTCGCTCCATGTCTCTAGCTGTCTGGTAAGTGGATAGCAGGTCTGTCAGGCCCAGTTCTCTCCAGAGTGGGTGGCCCCCTGCGGTTGTGTGAGGCGGTAGGCCTTAGAGACGGTGTCCTGATGTTAGATCTGGTCTCAGGTTGGGTGTGGGTGATGAGATGACGTCGGCATTTGTTAAGATAGAGATTGGCACTCGTAGCTGAGATATATGGCGACCGTTCCTATGACTGCTCCTATGCTAAGCTCTGCCCCATATTTTATTAAGTTTTATTAGATGCAATATATATAATTTTTTAAATAAGATGTGAAAATGTTCTCGCTGTCCATAATGTCTACAGTTTCCCTCTCTGCGGGATTCTTTTGACTGATGGATTGTGGCATATTTAAAATGGAATTAAGTTAAACTCTGCAGATTTTTAGGTATCACACTCCCCTTACTTTTCCTGATCGATAACTAAAAAGCTAAAAATTTAAAGTAAATAACAAATAAATATAAATTAAAAAGAAAAACACACACACACACACACATATATATATATATATATATATGCAAGGGGAAGGAGAGCGAAGGACAAAAGGGAATTACTTTATAACCCAAACCTGCAAAGTGACAGTGGCACTTTAAGGCAGTTCTAAGGCTAACTGTAACTGTGATATGGCTAACAGCAATGTATATACAGAGAATGAGCAGTAAATAACAGGCCTCAGGGGAAATAATAGATGTGTGTTTTTTCGTTGTAACAATAATAAATGAAAACACTGCATTTTCAGAATGAATGCATAGAATAGAAGCACAAATCAACATCATGCTTTGTTGAGAAGCGACAAGAGTGGTCAGTCCTACCACAGTTTAATATTCCCACTGCTACTAACCCAGTATTTTTTATCTGCAACATAGCACTTACTAGTGTAATGACATGCTTTTTATTTTCTGGACCACTTTGAAAATGTGTCATTTATTGGAAGCAGAACTGGTGTCCTATCATACAATAAATAACAAAAGAGCTCCGGGTGAATTGCGGAGAATGGAAACGTTCAACTGGTCATCAGTTTGGCTGGTTTGACATAAAATTTCAGATTCACTTTGAATCCCAGGTAATTCACACTAATCCCTGTCTATGTTTACTTTGGAGAATGGCAACACTTTACACTCTGCTAGACGTTCAATAAGGTTTCGGAATATGGAAATTGGCAACAAATGTTTTTTATCAATTCAAAGCTTGTGTAGTCTTTATGATCTAGAATAGCACCCAAACCTAATCTATTGTAAAAACATAGGGAACTAAAGAACAGCAGGGAGAAAGGCCTTGCCAGGTCACCGCATAACACCTGCCAAATACCAACGTGCTAGCAGGGTCAGCCATCTGCAGCTCATATCTTATGTTGGGTTACGCTTATTCAGATATCCGAGAAAGCTAATTACTTGTTTAGAAAAGATTGTTTTTTTTTTTTTTTTTATTAAATCCAATACAACCTGTTTGTCTGCTATGTGTATAAACCTCATTTACTGCGAGATGTTCGTTTTCAATTAAATGAACATGCGCTAATAGCGTGAGTTATTGTTTATGTGTCATTATACTTTTCTCAATTACAATAATTGTTATCCTGCTGGGAGAAATAATTAGTATTGTCACATTAATGACAAGTGATAGTCATACCAGGACAAATCCTACAGAAACATAAAACAATGATATATCATTTGTATCCACTTTCTGAATGCTTAGCTAGAACCTAATTATACTGTCTGGTATGGAAAAGTCATAGTTCATCCTAAGTACAATTTTAAGCAGGTAGATTTCACATTATAACAAGTATGCATAGCTCTGGTTATTTAATTGAAATTTCAAAATAAATGCCAACAAGATAACTTTTTTTTTTCAATTAGAGTTAATTGTATTTCTTATAGTAGAATCCAGTAGCATGGATTAAAAAATACACAAGGGAACATTAGAATGGTATAGAAAATATTATAGTAATAGCTAGAGTTATATCCCTTAATATCGTGTGAATTTCTCACTTCTTATTCTTGCTAAGCATTAAACATTGATCTACCGGCCGCATTCTTCTCGGCTAAAGTAATGTTCAGCCTTTTGATGTATCCTACTTTTTTATATCACGTCTTTAATTTTATTAAGGTAGTTCTACCTATCTTGAGGATACGTTTCACAATATCTTCAATGCAAGTATCCTTTAAAAAAAAAAAATTGAAACGTAAAGGGACACTCTAAGCACTAAAACCGCTGAATCTTAATGTAGTAAAGTGGTTTTGGTGCCATGACCCTGTCCTGCAGTTTTACAATTGTATGACAAATCGGAACAAAAACAATGTTTACATCTGCCAATCAGAATTGATCTAGTAGCTGCCAATCAGTCATCCAGCAAAGCCACTTCCTTGTTAAGACTTTCAATAATTGTAAACGTTGACTTTTGGCGTTGCAGAGCTTCTTATCGAGAGACATTGGATTCCATACCTCTTTATGAGAAGCATCTGCTTGGCTTAGAGCAGTGATTTCAGTGTATTCACCATAAGGTCCCAATGACTCTCTAGAGATGTGTTTGTCCAATGTCATGTGTCAGGATGTTATCAAAAGATTTGAAGCACCTGCAGCAGTGAGACTAGGATGGTGCTGGATAAATGGTGAGTTTAACTTTTTCTTGGGAGAGCCCAATAATCTAAAGAAGAAGAGGAGCGCTCTAACTTTAACATTATGAATAAATATACTTATTTTTAGAGTGTTCTTTTTATGGAAGGTAGTTTTGTTTTTTAAATCTAATTAGGTGACGATTCCCATCTTAGGAGTTCAGGTAGCTATTTTCTATACAGTAATACATTCCGCTTATACATTAATGCATTCCACTGTCTTAGTTATCAGTGCTTACTTTTATTTTTTTGCAATAGGACACTGCAGCTGTACTATCCTACGTGGCTGAAAGGACTCTTCCATAGCTTTCAGTGTGAGAACATATTTAGTGTGTGCAGCCCCACAGTTTGCTTTATTTAAAAAAACACAACTGAATAAGTCTTGATGGCAAGATCATAGCACTATTCACAGAACAGCATATTAAAAAAAAAAAAAAAAAAGATTGAGAAAAAGTAATTTAATAGAAATAATCTTATATTGTTATTGCTGGTTAAATTCTATATTTTATTTAAACTTAGAACAGTTTTTGGTCACTGAACAGATTTAGATGTCTTGCAGAATTTTTACTAACTTAAAACACCCATAGGCCTACCATAAAATATCGATTTCAAATGGTCACTTATTTAACATCTCTCTACAAAATGCTGAGCTTTTTTTTTTAGTTGTAAAGTGCATGTAGGCAATATTCTAAGATCTTAGTGTTCTTTTAACCCCTTAAGGTCCAATCTTCTGGAATAAAAGGGAATCATGACATGTCACACATGTCATGTGTCCTTAATAAAGTGGTTCCAGTGTATAGACCATGCCCCTGTTGACTCATGGATCAATTGTCTTTAATTTAAGAATTATATAATTTTGTTTATATAGCCTTAAACACATACCCCTCGGCTAAGACTCACACAGCCTCACCCTACACACTTCCTTAAATGAGCTGACATTTTTTAACTTACTTGTTGCACTGTGACCTAATTTTATAGCTATTTAGCTCCTGCTTTTGCTGCTATCTCTTGTTATTTTCCTGCTAAAGTTGACAGCAGCCTCCTGTATATGAATAAAGTTCAATTAAGAGAACATGAGTTAATAACTTCTAAAATAAACACATTGTGCTGTAAAAATTAACCTTTTTTTCACGGAGGCTGTGTGAGTCACAGATAGGGGAGGTGTGGCTAGGGCTGCATAAACAGAAACAAAAGAGATTTCATTCCAAACTGTAAACAATTGAGAAGTGACTTAAAAGGGGCATGCTCTATACACCAAATGTTCTTCAAGTGCCTTCATCTTGCTTTGTTATTCTATAAATGTATGTCTTTTTTTCCCAGGCAGAATTTCTACAGTTCTAGTAAGCAATTACTTATTATAAGTACTATTTATAAAAAAAAGTCAAAGCTACGAGAGCTACTAAATCATAATAAACATACTATGCACTATAATTACTGTTCTGCTTTGAACTTGATTTGGTTTTATGCCTTTGCTATTTTTTATTTTTTTCTAATAATGAACAAATAATTCTGCAATTTCAAACTTAGCAAATGCAATGGCAGCTCTATACAAAGTTGTGAAATTAATTGAAAGCTTTGGCTAGTGTCTGCATAGCTGTTTGTTAATTCCTGGATAAGTTCAAATAATTTTGAGTTGCTCATCTTTCTTATGAATCCTTATCTTATGAATCATTTGTGCTTGACCCACAGTCACCTATTCTATTAAGGTCAGAAAGTGACTGAGTATTAAAGTTTATATTCTGAATATAGCACAGGTTAACGGTGATTTATTGCCAATGTTATTAAATCGATTAAGGGTAACTTTGTATAGCTGACTCTAAATATGACGTTTCTTTTTTAGATTGGCTCTAATTTTCGAGATACTGGATTCTTCCAGTGAAATAGATAACACAAGCAGAATAATTAATGATCAGGTGCGCCCTACATCATATGGAATGTGGAATTACATAAAAACAAAGGTTTTCATTTAATATTGTTGGATAAGCTTTCCAAGTGATTTAATAATTATGGATACATTGGTAAAATGATTTAATATTATCAAACATATTTAAATGTTGTAATATTTAAAAAAAATTTGATAGGACAATCATGTTGGAGGCTCCAATAGTATCGGTAGCTTGCCATTAACACTACGTTTTATCTACCTTTTAAAAAAGTTAAAACGTTTCCTTTGTCCATTTTTCCCATTATCATAGGCGCTCTTCACAGGTTTTACAAACTCTATGGGGAGCGTTCTTCAAGCGTCACTCTAAAATAAGCAAGTTTTGCTTGTCTTGCAAAGTTGAGAGATGTTATTCCTTTGTTTTCGCAGAGTGTATTCACCACAAATGTAGCAGAATGCATTAAGGTTGTTTAAGCAGTCTCTTCATGAACTGGTATTTTTATGAACAACAATAAAAATCAATATAAAATTATATGCAGCGGATACTTTGCAAAACAATGTTCAAGAAATATTAGATTAAAGATTACAATATCTTAAAAAATAAATGCAAAATGTTACAGTAAAAAGACAGACCAAATCCTGCCGCATATGTTAGCAGCCACAGGTCATGTTGGGATAAATCAAAAATATCCTAAATTCAAAAATACTTGGCAACTAAACAAAAATGTTTTGTTTTGTTTCTTGGCCTGCCATAACCATTTCTGATTAATATGTATTGTAAAAAAAATAATGTGTGTGTGAGTGTGTGTGTGTAAAATCTCCAAAGACCAACAGTTCACTTTTTGGGTTTTGAGCTATGGTTTCACTAAGGAGATGGGCTATGTCAGATAGGGAATGCACTGGGGAGCTAGGTGGGTGGTAGATTCCTGAAACAATGATTGCTTTACTGCACGGGGTCTCAATTGTGCCAGAAAGGAAATCAAAGATGGCAGGAGGACTAAGGTTTTGTAAGGGGGTAAGCTTTATGGAATTATCAACATAAATGACAATGCCACCTCCTCTTTTTGATCTGTCATTTCTATGGCATGAATGCCCATGTATTGCAATGGCAGAGTCAGGTATTTATGCGGTTAGCCACGATTCAGAAAGCACAATGATTTTGGGCTTGTGATGTGAACACCATGCTTGCAGTGCATCGATTTTTGGTAGTAAGCTGTGGATATTACAGTGCACAAAAGAGAGGCCTTTATTAGCTGGAAGGCTAGGAGTGGAATCTGTGTGGGTACCAGGGTTAGACTCTAAATAATTTGCAAGTGCAAGTAACATGACTAATAGGAATTTGGACATAATCTTTGTTTGGTAGTATTGCAATTGTAGGGTTTTATACTTTTATGGGGTGGGGTGAAAGGACTTGATTTCAACACTCTCCATCAGCTCTCAGCAGATAAATTACAGCAACAAAGCAGGCCATGATGTATAAGAATTTGGTTCTCAGTGTGTGGTGAGTGGTATTTAAGAGGGTAGTGGTAGGAGCATGACATGAGTGTGAAGAGGGTTACAAGGAATATTAACACAGTCAAATTTGGAGCCATGAACAGGAGGGGAGGAGATGAAAACAAAAATGAAATAGGATAGAAATATTGCATATATGGTGAGGAAGTAGTGCTTACACTACACATATGGCTAGTTACAGAACACAACATAAATGCAGCACGCACAACAGTGTGTGGATGATAATAAAGATGTTGATGGAAGCACTGTCTGCGGTTTTCATCCTTGTGTACTCCTTGGTGAACTCCCTTGGTGAACTCTTAGGATCCAGGGCACTTATTGTAAGTTGGTGGATAGTGGCATACAGATGGAATGTGGCCTGTGCTCCCTACGGTCCTATGCTCCCCATATTTATTTATTTATTGTAGCTAAAATACAAAATAGGCAGTAATTTAAAGGGAAACGAGAGACACCATAAATTTAATGAAATACTTATGGTGCCTGGAGTCTGTGGGTGTCACGTCCAATGTTATTGTAGCATGGTTTACTCACCATTTAGCAGAGATGCTCTGTCCCCAGCAGCCTGCAGCCCATCCTGCAATGATGAACAGATGGATTTGGAGCAGTAACGGACAGTGATAGACTGAAAGAGTCAGCTGAGCACGCTCAGCCAATCACTAGCCCAAATGCTAGAACGAATTGGTATAGTGCCAAGTAGAAGCATAGCATTGCCTCCGACATTCCATAATTGGAGGCCAGGTTGCAGGTACAGAGGATACAGCGTGTCTGCTAACTTGTCAGGAAATCTTTTAGTGGTGGCATGGGACCTTGCACCCACGGACTCCAGGCACAATATCCATTTTAACCAGTTTAAGTGGGTATAGTAACTACAGTGTTCCTTTTACGAAACGTTTATTCCCATCCATGTCAATAATAAATGTGCAAGAAAACTATGGTCAAGGCGTTCCTGCTGTAGAGGATTCCTCACTCAAGTAACAATGAGTTTGAAATCATATTTTAGTCCCTACGCAATTTCCTCCTTCTTTTCCTATACCTTTGGTCCATAACTAATGGCATCAATGATGTCAACCTCCTCCCATTCTAGAGCCATCATCTCTGTCATGCTATGTTTTCTGGAGTGAAAGTTCCGTGATGCCAGTTATGCATTTTTGCCCTGTATTTGGTGTGAGTGAGACTCCCTCTTATTTTTCAAATAGACTTATTCCCTCTGTGTCTACAGGTCAGGACACCATCGGTTCCCACCCAATCCAAAATGCAAATCCAAAAATAGGGCAATGTAATAAGTGGGCAAGTGACCATTGAAAGAAGTGGAATTTCCAACTACATTTATAGGTTGAATTCTCTACTTTTGGAACTTGTCCCTCTTTGCTGTTTGGAACTATTTTATTGATTTCCATTGTAGCAAAAAAAATAAAATATGAGAACACTGAATATGTGAAAAAAACTATGTAGCTTGTTCAGCAGTTAGTTTGTAAATTTGTATTCATTTGTTATTTTGATAAGTGTTTTTATATATTTTCAGAGTTATTAACCAAAGTGAGATTTCAAAGTGAACTTTTAATTTAAGGTCAAAATAGCCAAATTACAAACATTCTCAGTCAGCTAAAAATTCTAGTTTCGTTACTTTGGAATAAAATTTTTAAGTCTCTTTGAATTCCCTTTAAATTTTCACTTTAGTAAATAGCTCTGTTTATTTGTAAATGTTTGTTCTGTCTAAAAAATTTTTTTTTAAATGCAAATTATTTTTTATTAAGACAGTTATTTTTCTCATGTTTCCAGAAAAGATATCCTGCGATTTTTGGATGCAGAAAGAGATGTGTCTGTGGTTAAAAGCAGTTTCAAACCCGGAGATGTTATTCATTACGTGCTGGACAGACGTCGTACTCTAAACATTTCTCAGAACTTGCATAGCCTTCTGCCAGAAATATCACCGATGAAGAGCCGTCGTTTTAGGACGTGTGCGGTTGTGGGCAACTCTGGAATTCTCCTTAACAGTGGATGCGGCAAGGAAATTGACAGCCATGACTTTGTAATAAGGTGAGCGTCCATCTGGTGCTAGAGATTAACACTTGATATAGATTGGATTTATCAGCTTAAGGTGCTGAAGGTTGATATCTAAAGCTTTAAAGAAACGCTTCAGGGTATAGCTGACCTATTCCTTTTTTAAGTGTATTATTTAGATAATGCTTTAAAAACATATACAAAAAAGTATATATTTTGTTGAATAATAAATTAAAAAGGGACTTACGTTTGTAGTTCCTAAATTTGCAGGCTACAGACGTTGTAGCTTCTACATTGATCTTTGCCGATATAAAGACATGACTCGGCCATCAAGATGCTGACATCATTTCCTATGTTGGTGTTGAATAACCCATTAAGCCCTAGAACCACAAGGACACAGCACAGCTGAACAGTACCCTGAACTCTACAGTTGTATGTGCAAAGGGAGTAATAGCTTTTCAGATGTGAAATAAATGTATAGGCATATTGCTGCAGTGATTCTGTAACCTGCCGAGGTTATAAAAGGGAAGAGAGAGATGGACTTTCTTGCCTTTGTAAGGAACATAATGGATAGAGGCCTCGGTTTAGTATTGTTGGATACGTTTTCCAAATGATTTAAGATTTCTTGGTAGCTTTTAAGATTTTTTAATATTATGAAAAAAAAATCAAATTTTGTAATATTTTAATAGTATTTGAAATACTGATTTTTTAAAAAAAAAAAAAAAACATTTTAATATGAAATATTTTTTGATATTAGAATATTTTGGCCAGAAAAAAAAATATTTTAAAAGTTTATCCAAAATTATTTATTCATACGAAAGATTACCCAACAATATGAAATCACGGCCATAATGTTTGGAGAATCCCTTTTTAAAATAACTATGTCAATGCCTAAAAACCGGGGAGAGTATATTTAGCTTAAAATTGTTTTCAATATTGTTTAAAGCAACAGAATATTTAAGGGAGGTGGTCTGACAATAACTTCACCCTGCCAAACAAAGCTAATATGTGTCATTTGATCTTTTCTTGTAATTATAACTGTTGTCTGTTGAAGATAAAAGCATCATATGATTTCACAAGAATAACTGCCTTCTTAATGTTGCCTTATTTGCTGTAATTGTTATTGTCTGCTACTGATCATAAGGATATAGAACATTATGGTGTGAATTAACTGATAAGGTGATGTTCACAGCAAGATAACTCACACTCTCCAACTGCCACCAGAAAAAAAACTCATAACACTTTTTATTATATATTTTAAGAAAATTTTATTGTGCAGTTTCTAAGAAAACACTTGTATACAATTGCAGGTCATATATCATCTTACATACATTGCAGAACACTTCTTGAATAATAGAGTAATTTATTGTCAGGTCAGTTAGCTGCTTAGGAACTTTCCACAGTACCTACTGTATATACAACTGCAATTTTCAGTAATTATATAGAGAATGATCACTCGGAACAGATTACAGTATAGAAGCCACAGGAAGGCTACTTATCACATAGGACACAAATCGGTGAGCACAAAAAGAAAGCTTGAGATTGGGCCAGCATGTTTCAACAAAAATTAATAGTCAACCAATTCCCAGGCTAGGTAAGACTATGGTGATCACACAGAGTCCAAGAATGAAAGCATTGAATCAGAGCCAAGGCATAGCACCATACCAGCCTAAGACTAGAAGGCAGCCAACACCCAAACATCATGAACGCAGCAACATGTAATGCCCAAGTCTTTCCCAATAAAGGGTCTATGGAAGGACATCTCCTCCAAAAGGCCCTCCGCAGGGGTGGGGAGCCTAATGAGGACAAACCCCAAATGAATGTTCTGAAAAGTGGAGGATATGCCAAGCAAAGGTACCAACAAATTATAGACAGGTAGTATAAAAACAGGTTGTGCCATAAAAACAAATTAATAAACCAAAATATTCAATAAAAGGAAAGTAAAAACAAATACATGGTTTACAAATATAATCCAAATATTTTTTATAGTGGCCTGAGTTCTTATGTAGTTTATTTCATCCCTGCGTGGAAAAAAAAAGGAGAGAGAAATGTACGGATAGTGTAGTATTTGGTATACTGGGTGGATAACAGACAACAAAGTGCCCACTCACATATTATGGAGCTTTCGTGCAAGCTCCAGTAGTATCAATGTGTAGTGGTCTTATCTCCACTAGTGGATATAAGCATAGGTAAGGTCACTCTTGTAACTCACAATGAAATATGTAATGACAGAGTAAAATCCAATAGTGCAATATTGTAAGTACAGAGTACATAAAATTACAAACAAATATAGGCAAGAAGAGCTTTTCATAAAAGCTCAAATTTTCAAGTGTAAAGTGGTATCATCCCCATCCAGGGATATGGCTGATTCACTTATTCTCCAACTACGTACACACAAACGAAAAAAAGAAGACAATATATAGTACTCTCTGCATTATGTTATATGAAGGAAAAGTTGAAAATGTATTCACAAGTTGTTCAGTTTTTGTAGCGTAGGTGTAACGATCCCCACGAGGATCTAATAGTACTATTCCAGCAAAATGTGTATCAAGTTGTGCCAGGACCTATAAATAATATAAAATATAGTAAAATAAAATAAAAACAACAATAAAGGCTGGCAGGTTTGAAAAATTAAAAGAACCAAATTTCTTTATTGGTAAATACACTTAAAAACAACTGTAAAAAAAGGTCCACCTGTAAAACTCGTTAGGACTTTATTTTTTTTACTGCTTGGTTTTAAGTGTATTTACCAATAAAGCATTTAGGTTCTTTCAATTTGCACAATTTGTAAAATGAAAGAAAAGAGGATTCTCTTCACACATAAAGCACTTCAGGAAGTTGAAGTGTTTTAGGAGTCTGTAGTGTCCCCTTTCAAATGTGGGAGAGATTCTTGGAGCAAGTATGCAGTGATGGCAGTAAGTGAAGCAGTTTGCAGTAGATATTTCTCCCGAGCTAAAATTGAAAAATGTAGGATAGGACTAACAGATATTGTGGTACTATGTTAAAAGTGGTCGCCTTAAAGGACCACAATAGTGCCAGGAAAACAAACTCGTCCCCCCCACCCACAGGGTCCCACTCCCTCCGGGCTGAAGGGGGAGGAAGGGGTTAAACACTTACCTTTCTCCAACGCCGGGCTCCCACAGCGCTGGGGACTCTCCTCTCACTTCCGATGTCATCCGCTGCGCGTGCATTCAATCAGTCCAAAGGATTTGTGATTTTCACAGTGAGAAACGCGGAAGCGTCTCTAGCAGCTGTCAGTGAGACAGCCACTGGAGGCTGGATTAACCCTATTGTATGTTTACAGCTGCAGGGTTAACCCTAGATGGACCTGGCACCCAGACCACTTCATTGAGCTAAAGTGGTCTGGGTGCCTAGAGTGGTCCTTTACACACAATATCTCCACATTGTGTGAATAAAGCCTC
>OW240916.1:309635281-309752781 GCA_933207985.1 Pelobates cultripes | reverse complement strand
TGTTAACGGTTTAACCTCTAAATGAAAGCTGGTGCCAGAGACCTCCTGGCACCATAACAACTTATTTCCAATGATGTGGTTATGGTGCCCAGATGTTCCCTTTAAGGCACATTTTTATGAACATTAATAAGGCTTTATATCAGCTGCAATGGTTTCTTTTTTGTTTGTATTTATTGTTCAGTGTGAAATTCCAGGAAGGCAAAATGGCACAATGCATGAAATATGTGTGCAGCTGCCTCTCAGTATGCTTTACGTTGTTGCCTGTAGATGATACTTGCCAAATGAACAGAATTTCATAGGACAGTATTTCATAGGACAGTATTAAACATTTCTCTGCCAGCTGTCCTGTATTTTGTGTGTACTATAATGTCACAAAAAGCAAGATAAAAATGTGCTCCTTTAAATGTAATCGATCCTCTCCATTGATTGATCTGAATGGATATGCAAACCTCATTTACCGCTTCCTGACTCTGCTGCGCTCTGCTGAATTAATCAAAATGCAAGGTTATATTGCTATTTATTTAGCTACAAGGATTAGCCATGGAGTAATTAAGGAGATCTGTCCTTCCGGTTCGTACCCACAACTCTTTCTTGAAATCCCGGAATGTTGGTAAGGCAGGGGTTCAGAGTGGGATAAAAAGAACTTTATGGTTTACACGGTTTATGCTGAATACGTCTGATCATTAAGAACAGTAACGCTGTGTTCAGTTTTTGGTAGTTTCAGGAATTTTCACTTAGGTATCAATTAAATGTGAATTATAAGTGAATTTCAAATTCAAGGTAAAAATAGTCAAACAGCTGTGCTTCCAATTTGTCTAGTTTGGCCTTAAATTTGGAATTCCCATTGAATTCTCCCTTTAGTAAATAACGTTGTGTATGTAGTTGTGTACTAGACGTGACTAACTGGTTGTCAATGCCTGCCAGAGATTCAGTAAGTGTATCTCTGAATGGCAGGATGTCAAGAACTGACTGGGTATCTGTGAATGTATCTTAGTGACTGGTTGTGAGGGAACGTTTATCTAAGTAAATGAGAATCAGTAAGTCCATAACTGATTGGGTGCATTTGTGATTTGACTCGGTGGCTGTATCTTTGAGTGACTGGTGGCCGTGGTGAGTGACTCTATGTGTCCAATGACCTGTGCAAGTGGGTAGGAACAACCAGACCAGGGGCCCACTGTCATAGGCCATTGTTAAATATAGGCACAGCCAGGGGAGGGCTGGCAGCCTAAGGCCTGGGGGACAAAACCAGTCAAGTGGCCCATTGCACCACCAAATCAGTTCACCATCCATGCCCACCTTTTCCTGGTTTTATAACGGATTTTGATGTTATGCTAATCAGTAGCTCTTTGCCATACCCTCTCCTTCACGGCTCTGACTTTCAATGTTGTCAGAGCGCATGCTGAGAATCTCTGAGCCTGTGCTCCGACTCACTAACTGAGCGCCGGATCCACGAGGGAGAGGATATAATCTGACTGCACCTACTGCTGGTGCGCACCAGTGGACCACCAGCGAATCGTTTGAATTGAATAGGCTGGTGTCCCCAACTTGTAAGCTGTGTTGGCCGCCGGGTGCCTCTGTTGTCATGGCACCCTGCGTGACCGCACAGCTTGCACACCCTAACGGCTGGCCCTGCTGACACACACTGATGTTACTACTTAGAAATCCCTCAATATTTATACAGACATCAGAGTAAACACCAATAAACTGTGGAAACAGAGCTGATCCCTTCCAAATTTATAAAGCTTTGCTTAGTGCATTTGTTGTAAGATTAAATCATGCCTCTTCCTCTCTCTCTCCCATGCGCTGCTCTGTAGGCTGGGAGGAAGTGAAGAGTAATCACAATCTTCCAGGACAGCGGCACCTGTGGCTGCATGGGGCACAGCTGAATTTGCCGCCCCCCCATGTGACATCACAATGCCCCACCTATATGAGCTGCCATACGAACTAACGCCAGTGCTGCCCACAGTGTGTGTTTACATTAAAAAGCCTACAGGGAATGGCTATAGACACCAGAACCACTTCATTAAGCTGAAGTGGTTCTGGGGACTATAGTGTCCCTTTAATGTGAGGTAAATTAGAGACTAGTGTCACTAATAATATACTAGATTGCCTACTTACAACCAGATGAGGATGGTGATGGGCTGCAGTTTGGCTCCACTGGTCCGGTGTAGAACAGGATATCTGGAGGCTGTTTGCAACTGTGGTCACAAAATTCAATGTTCTGGGAGAATTGGAAGCAGCTCAATTTTTTGGGGGCCCCTTACACAGCTCAAGGTCTGAGCCCCAGGGCCTGACGGTGAGTATGCCCACAAGGCCCACTCATAAGTCCACTTATATGTTCCACCCACCCATGAGTTCGCTCACAGGGAGTGGAGTGTGTAGGGGATGTGTTATGTGTTATTGTAGAGGATCTAATATGTGTGCTTATGGTATGTAGTGTATAGGGATACCAGTTTGTGTAGGTGATGCAGTGTGTTTGTGTGTAGTGGAAGCAGTGTGTATTTGTGTATAAGGGATGTATTGTGTGTTTCTGGTTGTGTGTAAGGGATGCATTGCGTGAATCTGTGTTTGTATGCATAAGGGATGCAAGGTGTGTGTCTGTATGTGTGTGCATTGAGTGTGTGTAAGAGATGCATTGTGTTTCTGTGTGTGTGTAAGAAAAGCAGTGTGTATGTTTGCATGTGTGTGTAAGGGTTTGCATTGTGTGTTTCTGTGTATGTGTGCGAAGGATGCATTGTCTTTGTGTGTAAGGGTTGCATTGTGTGTGTGTAATGGATGCATTGTGTGTTTCTCTGTGTGTAAGGGAAGCATGTTGTGTTTCTGTGTGTGTAGGGATGCATTGTGTGTTTCTGTGTATGTATAAGGATGCATTGTGTGTGTGTGTGCACGTAGTGTGAAAGAGCTCCCTGTCTTACCCCCTGTCCTATAGAGCTGTCCCTTCTGTCCCTTAGAGCTCTCCCCTGCCCCTTAGTGGTCTCTCCTCTCCCCCACCCTCCCCTAGCGGTCTCTTCTCACACTCACCCACCCTCCATGTGTTCTTCTCACCTCCCCCCTCCCTGTGTTCTTCTCACCTCCTCCCTCCATGTGTTCTTCTCACCTCCTCCCTCCATGTGTTCTTCTCACCTCCCCCCTCCCTGTGTTCTCCTCAACTCCCCCTCCCTGTGTTCTTCTTACCCCCTCTCCTCCCTGTGTCATCCTCATCTCCCCTTCTCCTCACCCCCCCTGTGTTCTTCTTACCCCCCTTCTCTCTGTGTCCTCCTCACCTCCCCCTTCCGTGTTCTCCTCACCACGCACCCTCCCTGTGTTCTTCTCAGTCCCCCCCTTCTCCTCATCTCCCCTTCTCCTCACTCTTACTCTCCCCCTCCTCCTTGTGTTCTTCTTACTCCACCCTTGTTCTTCTTACCCCCCGTTTTTCATACCCCCCTTCTTCTTCTTACTCCCTGTCCTACTTCTTACCCCCCCCTTTCTTCTTACCTCCTTCTTCTTACCCCTCCTTTTCTGTTACTCCCCCTTCTATTTACTCCCCCCCCTCCTCCTTCATTTACTCCCCCCCTCCTTCTGTTCTCCCCCCCTCCTCCTTCTGTTACTCCCCCCTCCTCCTTCTGTTACTCCCCCCCTTCTCCTTCTGTTACTCCACTCTTCTCCTTCTGTTACTCCCCCCTCCTCTTTCTGTTACTCCCCACTCCCTTCTGTTACTCCCCCCCTCATTCTGTTACTCCTCCCCTCCTTCTGTTACCCCCCTTCTATTACCCCCCCTCTTTCTGTTACCTCCTTCTGTTCTGCGCCCTCCTTCTGTTACCCCCTCCTTCTGTTACCCCCCCTCCTTCTGTTACCCCCTCCTTCTGTTACTTCCCCCCTTTCTCTTACTCCCCCTCCTACCTCCCCTTCCTTGTAGCGTGGCCGAGCACCTCTCCGGTCCGCGGTGCCCGGCCGGAGTGATAGGAAGATGCACACTTAATGTGCACTTCCTGTCAGTCCGGCCGGGTTTAGGAAACAGAAACTCCTGTTCTGCGCTTAGTTTCTGTTTCCTGTAACCGGCCGGACTGTCAAGAAGTGCATGTGAGTATAGGGGTGCATATGTTTCAGTCTGCTTCAGTGTGTGTGTGTATCTCTTAGAGTGTATGTGTGTGTGTGTGTGTGTGTGTGTGTGTGTGTGTATGTGTGTTACTGTAAGTGTGTTTGTCAGTGTATATATCGGTGCATGTGTGTCATCAACTGTATGCAAAGCACACCTGTGCATTAAAATACCAACACAGAACACAAAAGCTTTACACAACACACAAACCCACACCTACATTGAAACATCATTCCTATATAAAAATACACAACCATTCACACACACACATTCACTATACAAAAGCATGCCTACATTCACACACACACACACACACACACAGGCACTGCACACAAATACAAACCTGCAAGAAATGGGAAATTGTAGTTCCACAGTGGGCAAAGTATTGTGGGAGTTGTACAGCAGTTGATGATCTACCTTTTGGTCATCTCTGCTAAGTAGGTCGACCCAAAACAAATACTTGCACCAGTGCCCTCTTTTTGTTAATTTTGCCATTGTGTCCCTTAATGCATGTATAAGTAACTGGGTCTCTCTAATTGCATGTATGAGTAACACAATGTCTATGATTGCATGTATGAGTAAGATCATGTCTCTGATTGCATGTATGAGTAAGATCATGTATGGGTAAGAGGATGTCTCTGATTGCATGTGTGAGTAAGAGAATGTCTCGGATTGCATGTGTGAGCCCTGTTTGTTAGGCAGATGGAAGGCTTGGATAGAGCTAAAATATGGTGCAGACTAAGAAAATAAGAGGAAATAAATAAACAATTGAGAAAAAGGAAAGGAAAAACTATGTAATAAGAACGAAAGATATAGCATATGGAAAATATAGCAATGAAAGAAGAGGGAATGAGGAGAAGGGGAAAGGAGGCAAGAAACTAGTAGACTGGGCTGAACTTCGGAAATAATTAGTTGGCGTTCTCAGTACGGATGTCATCCTGAGATTACTAGCTATATGCCATGTAGTTTATTTATTTAGAGAGGGGTGGCTGAAGTGATAGTTAAACATCCAAGGCTTACACCTACAAAATTACAACTGCAGTTATAATTTAAAGGACATTTTAAAGGGTTACTTCAGGAACCATGACCACTTTAGTGATATGAAGTGGTCATGGTTCCTGGAGTCTTATGAGCAACATTGAAATACTGCACACACAGACTTTAACCCTCTTGCTGACTCAGTCGTAATTTCACCTCCAGCAGCATCACTGGGGAATCTAGAGTTCTGACCAGCTTAATGTCAGTCCTGGTAACAGGTGTCCAATGATGGCATGCCCACCTTATCTGTACTACACATGTCCTCCACTAAGTCCACCCACCCTGACATCCTTATACCTCCAGCAAAGACGAGTGACATCAGCAGAGGGGGATCGGGTGGCAGATAGAACATGGCTTCAATGCTGGTACAGAGGTCATTTTTGTTTTTATCTTTTTAGCTTTTTTAAATTAAGGGATGGGTCACGGGTGGACTGATACAGCAAGAGTTACTCTAACCAAAAAACATTCTTTATAAACACTGTTGTTGGAGTAACCCTTTAAGGAAGAATGTAAAATACACGTCAACAGCACCAAGACACTACAACAGACCTGAAAAGAGGAATTTGGAAGAGGAACCTAAATAGGGAAGCTCTGGGAGCGTTATAATAAATAGTTTGGCAAGGAAATCCCATTAGAGAAAGATTAACAACACGTGACCCTGGGTTGTGTGTATGTGCAGGAAGCCACAAGTATTTATGTATGATGTGCATTGAAAAATTCACCAGCATTACCATATCGGTAAACATATCCCCAGATTGTGTGGCTGGCTTCCATGATGACAAGTAAAGTAATTCTTCTCTGGGTTTGTAGAGCATACCCGTGACCTCTCCCCATTCAGCTTTAATGTCAAACAAAGTCCTCAGTTTGTTTCAAAAGTGGAAAAATTATTTTAAAATTATTTTTTGTTCACATCTAAAACTTTTCTAGAGGTTCTCACAATTTCAGGAGCACCATGGAAGATATTTTAGCTAATATGAGACATAATTGCTGTATGCTCCCATAAAATTATGTTTTGGGATTTTACATTTGCCAGATCCCTTTTTCTATACGAGTCACAAACTTTCTCCAACCTTATTACGGAATTAAAAAACAGATGAGACCAGAAAAGGGATCAAAAATGATCTTACTCCCATAAATGTTCTTTGCACAAGCAAACGTTTGTTGTATGTTATAAAAACGCACTGTTTCATAAATCAGACATTTCTATTTTTAAGCAATATGGTTAATCAGTTCAGGTATAAAGTTATTATCGATCTCTGTACACACAAGCAATCACATAGATTTCTGAAAGTCATCTATAATCTTGATGGAATCATGTGACACCTTGAAACACTCCTTTCAAGTGATTATTTGCAGCTCAAATATATCATAGTATAGAACAGAGCCTGCATAAATGTTAACTTTCAATGCACTCTTTTAAAACTATTTTTATTGACCCCTTAAGGACCAAACTTCAGGAATAAAAGGGAATCATGACATGTCACACATGTTATGTGTCCTTAAAGGGTTAAACAGTATTTTTAAAAAAACATATTTCACATTAATTTGGTATATAAATAAATCAATCAACATTTAACAATACAAACAAGTAGAAATAAGAATGGAAGGTGAAAAGAATTATGATAATAAATAGATAGAAATAAAAAAGGGAGGGGGTGGGTACTATCCAAATGTATAATAATAAAATAGTGGGTTTGTTCCTGTCAAAATATAACACAGAGAGTAATGTAACCAATTGTATGTCTAAATATATTGTATATCAATATGTAACAGGGCATGTGAAATTGTCTACAGGAAAAACTCTTTACTTATATAATTTTCCCAGGCGTCCCAATGAAACTGCAAATTCACTTTTTGAATTTGGTTGCCGCGACGCCAGTTCATACCTTTTGTTATCGAGCACTAAAATCAGTGCTTCCTTAATTGATGGTAAAGTAGTAGACTTACAATAACAAGGTTTGATCGACGTGGCCGCAATAAAAATGTGGCCTACTATGATTCTATCTAATTTACTGGATGTCTTAGGGAGATTTTTGAATAAACCCACCTCTGGAGAGAATGTTATAATTGAGGGTTGCAATTGTGCACAGTGCCACCATATATGTGACCTCCACAGCCCCTCCAACATCTATCTGAATATTTTGTGTTCATTTTATGAAGTCTTAATGCACTCTTAATGCACTAAAATATAAGAAAATACTTTCAAATAAAATTTAAAAAAAAAACTGATGTAGTAATAAACAAGGTGCATTTTAGTGAAATAACCACACATATTAATTTATTGATTGGAGGATTCAGACTAAAAACTGAGACTGTTCTGCCAAATCCCAGGAGACATAGACGGTAGAATACAGTATTCACTTTGGCATGTATCAGACTTTGTTGTGTTTTTGAGTCTCTCTGTGTAATGTTAATAAAGATTGTAATCCGTCACCAGTAGAAGGGTAATCCTGACAGTAAGACGCACTGATTCTCACTTACACCATACCCAAGTGACTATGTACCTACGCTGACATACATCATGTTGTTTCTTCTTAATACGCTGTCAGTACAGCTATACCTTTACCAATTACATGCCAGAACTATCATGAAATCAGGCTGTACCAAACTCCTAGTCCTGAACAGGTTAAACAACACAACCACTCTGAATTGCCATTGAAGTGCTTTCTAATGTATTTTCCATGTATAAATGTTTTTAAAGTCACTCCTTAGGTTGCGGGAAAGAACAATGTAAGTCTAAACATTGTAAGTCAAGTTTGAATTATACTGAAACATTGTTTAAATGGAATTTTTATTGCAAGACTTGCAGAGGTCAAGTCGTTTATCTTCTAGACTGTGTCCTCTGATACTTTCCTTTTCTTTCTTGAGTGAACAAGGAACTGGTGAGATTAAAGCACAGTGCTTCGTCTTCGGGCCCCATGGTCACAGATTGTGACATGTGGTCCCTCTATGGAAATTGGCATGTCACCGTATGTCAAGTGCTTGTTGCAAAAACAAGAACTATATGACACTTCTAGACTCCGGGGCGATTTTCATTTAAGGTCTCGGTCCCTTGGCAACAGAGAATAAATGGATATGTAGCACAAAGAAATGTACAGCACAGTCTTTTCTAAACTGTACGTCTACATCTAAAACTGTTAAACATGGGGAAAGTATATATGTTATTCAGTATTTCCTTAAAGGAACACTCAACACTGCAAATAAATAAATACATAGATAAATCACTGTTTAGTATATGCAACTCCAATGAATACGAGCATACCTTTCTTGCATGTGTTAATTAGTAGCATATCTTAAAGAGCTAGAAGAGACTTTCAGTCTCTCTACAAGAGATAACCAATCAGAGGCAGAACTCCTGCCGGGACTGCAAGATGAGGAGCCCGCTTACTTAGGGCCACCCAATGGCCAGGTCAGGCATCGCAGCCCTTTAACAGCATGATCGTGACCCCTGTTCCCTATGAAACTGCAGTGCTGGGAGCATGTGCAATGAGCCACATAAGAAAACTGGATCAGACTCCCATCAGACTCAGCCTGATGCCACTGGTCCCAAGGGAAGCCACCCTCCTGCACCCAAAGGTTATAGAAGCAGAGGGTTGCTACAAATATGTAAATTGTAATCTGTGTGTTTATGTGTCAGTATGTGTCAATGTGTGTATATGTGCGGATTTGTGTGTTAATGTGTTTGTTTGTATAAATGTGTGTATCTGTGTGTTTGTGTGTCAGTGTGTGCATGTGCCAGTCTGTGGAGAAAAAAAACAGAAAAAGAGTTGCTTAATGCAGATGAATATCTGCGAGAAATATGGCCTAACCCTAAAATGTCTGTGAAAGAAATAATGATAAACACCATAAAATGGATATAATTAGAGCAGGGGTTCACAACCCAGTCATCAAGTACCCCCTAACAGTCCAGGATTTAGGGATTACCCAGTTGTGTCTAAATTGTTTTTAGACAGACAAAAAACACTTTAGACACAGCAGTATAATCCCTAAATCCCGCACTAATAGGGGGTTCTTGAGGACTGGGTTGGGAACCCCTGAATTAGAGAAACCTTAGAATTGCAATAAGAATATACCAAACCCTAGGTTAGAAAGTGCTTATGCCTACATTTGTTGAGAAATAAAATTTAAAAAAAATAATAAAAAGAACTATATACACCTAAATGAACAATACATACCCAGTCCAGCATAGAACTCAGAGCTCCATCAGCTGTTCCATGGCCATTTGAAACAGTCTGATTTTTAAACATACCCAGTCCAGCATAGAACTCAGAGCTCCATCAGCTGTTCCATGGCCATTTGAAACAGTCTGATTTTTAAACATACCCAGTCCAGCATAGAACTCAGAGCTCCATCAGCTGTTCCATGGCCATTTGAAACAGGTAGCCTTCTGGAAGACTGACTTTTCATTATATTTCTACGTACCCTGTTAATTTTGTTGTATGTGTATGTTTTTATATTTAGTATATATTATTTAGTTTTATTCTTTTCAATGTATACATTTTCATGTCTTTGTAACTATAGCCTGTGCTAATCATGCAAAGTATTTTATCACCTTTGTCTTTGTCCATCATGTTAAAAGTTAGTTTAACCAGCTCAGGCCCATATATCTTTCCTGTTCCTTGTTTAATGGTTTTATTTCCCTACTTAAATACCTCTGTCTTATCTCTGTAATTCTCAATCTTTGCTTTTGTTTTTCCTTAAATGACCTTAAATCAAATGTCCATCTATGCACCCCCCCATCTCTTAGCCCATCTGACCCTAATATACATCTCTCTCCCACAGTCTGATTTTTAAACATACCCAGTCCAGCATAGAACTCAGAGCTCCATCAGCTGTTCCATGGCCATTTGAAACAGGTAGCCTTCTGGAAGACTGACTTTTCCCTCCCACCCCATGGTCATTTTCTCCTTTATAGATAGTCTCCCACACAACTTTCAATCTACTGAAATGACAGGTGCAACCACTGATCAGCACACCCTTTCAATCTCTTAACCCTATAGAACACATACCCTCTCTCACTACAAATAGATATATCACACACTAAAACCATATACTTCTATTTAAAAAAAAAAAAAAAAATTCTCACAATTTCTGTTTCATTTTCAACTACACACCTCATACCACTAACATGAATCCGAATATAACCATACTGTTATTCTTAATAACCCTTTTCTCAATCCAATTTTGTTCACACCACTACCAGCATAAGCACGCACCTCAAACTGGAACACAAATTATAATACACCATGGCCTGCTCTGTTCCTTTAACTTATCTGCTGAGTGCTGGTGGAGAGTTATAAAAGATAGCCCTCCTACCCCCAACTCACAAAATTATAAATTATCCCATTCACTATATGGCCAAACAAAGATGATGTCCAAATTCCTACTCCTTATGTTACTTGCCCTTGCAAATGATGTGTATTCTAACCCTGGTCCCCCAGCTAATTCTAGTCCTAATCTCCCCACTAAAAAAGGCCTCTCTTTTGTGCACTGCAACATCCGTAGTTTGCTCCCTAAACTGGATGCACTGCAAGCCTGGTGTTCCCATTACAAACCTAAAATCATTGTGCTCTCAGAATCATGGTTAACGGCTAAAATACCAGACACCGCCATTGCAATACAGGGTTATTCATGTTTTAGAAATGACAGAGCAAAGAGAGGAGGAGGCATTGTTATTTATGTTGACAATTCCATAAAGTTTACCCCTTTACAAAACCTTAGTCCTCCTGCCATCTTTGATTTCCTTTCTGTCAAAATTGAGATCCCGTGCAGTAAATCAATCATTGTTGCAGGAATCTACCGCCCACCTAGCTCCCCTGTGCATTCCCTATCTGACATAGCCCATCTCCTTAGTGAAACCATAGCTCAAAACCCAAAAAGTGAACTGTTGGTCTTTGGAGATTTTAATATTGATTGGCTGAACCCTAAAAATAATAGTTCTTGCACGCTGTTTAAGACTTTGCAGCTAACGCAATTAATCTCCTCCCCAACTCGCATAAACATAAAAAGCCATAACCATACCCTGCTAGATTGGATTCTCTCCACTTCTCCTGATAGAATCCAGGAGGCTGGTGTTCTCCCAAACACGTTCAGTGATCACTGTTTAGTGTACTGCGTGCGCAAAATAAAGGCTATTAAATCCTCTCCCAAGGTTAAAATAACTAGGTCCTTCAAAAGATTTAATCTTGAATCCTTTTTAAATGACATCAAGAATCTCCCATGGCACAGATTAAACATTATCCCAGATCTAGACTGTGCTGTTGAATACTTTCAGTCTGAACTCCTACAAATTTGGAATTTGCATGCCCCGCTGCGTAAGGTGAGGGTAAAAGGAGCGCATATGAACTGGATCACAGCTGACCTCATCCAAATGTACCAGTTTCGGGATTCTTTGTGGTCAAAATTTAAGCGTACTGGCTCTATGAATGATCACGGTGCATATAGACAATGGCGAAATATATGCACAAAACAGACAAAACTGGCCAAGGCCCAATATTTCTATGAAAATCTGAACAGTAACATCTCAAACCCTAGAAACTTTTGGAAAGTCATAAATAAACTACAAACTCCCCCAATCCACTCCCAACCCTCCACTGTCAAAGTGGGTAACCAAACCCTGCAACTTCCCTTAGATGTAGCAAATGCCTTTAACAATTATTTTGTCGGATGCTCTACTGCCCTGATTGCCAAGCTAATAAATGACACGCATCCTGAAACTACAAATGTGGATCAGGCCCCACTAAATTTGCAAAGGCCCAATATAGATAAGTTTAATTTTAGACCTGTACCTGTTAGTGTCATTAAAAAACATCTTAATAATCTAAAAATGAAAAACCAGTCCGGACCTGATCAAATCCCAGCAATGCTGTTGAAGCTCAGTGCGCCGGCAATTGCTAAACCCGTCTCAACTCTAATTAACGAATCATTGGTGTCTGGATACATACCCAAACTTTGGAAGACTGCGAGAGTAGTGCCTATCCATAAAAGTGGTGACACTACTTTGGTTTCTAACTATCGCCCAATATCATTGCTCCCTGTATTGTCAAAAATCTTAGAAAAATGTGTCCATACGCAACTTTGTGAGTACTACCAACAATTAAACTATCTGACCCCTGATCAATCGGGCTTTCGCCAGAATCACTCCACTACAACTGCCCTCCTAAAAGTTTGCAATGACATCCAAACTGGCATGGAACAAGGAGCCCTAACTGGAGCTATTTTCCTTGATTTTGCTAAGGCCTTTGACACAGTAGACCACGACATTCTACTGCACAAACTCGAAAACTCAGGTATTGGTGATCATTCTTTAAACTGGTTTCGATCGTATGTATCGGATCGCTCGCAATATGTGTCCATTTCTGACAGTGACTCCCTCCCTCTCCCAGTCACGTGTGGTGTTCCCCAGGGTTCCATTCTCGGCCCCCTACTATTTACATTATTTATAAATGATCTGCCTAATGTCTGCCAATCCTCAAATGTACACATGTACGCAGATGACACGGTAATCTATGCGAGCAAATCCAATCTACCTCAACTTGAGGCTTTGCTCCAAGACCAGTTTACAGAGGTAGAAAAGTGGATCGCAAAAAACAAACTCTTCCTGAACACTGACAAAACTGTCACAATGATCTTTGGAACGGTACCTAAATTACACAAATTACACAATTCCCACCTATCCATCAAAACAAATTCAAATGGCACACTGACCGCAGTCCACTCTTTCAAATACTTGGGTATGATATTAGACCCCAATCTATCTTTTAGCCTGCACATAGAAAAGCTTGCATCTAAACTTTATCCAAAATTAGGTGCCCTGTACAGAAACAAAGCCTGCCTAAGCCCTACAGTAAAGGAAAAGATTGTACAGCAAATGCTGATGCCAATCATTGATTATGGGGATGTAGTATATGCGTCTGCATCGCAATCCCACATTAATAAACTCAACACATTGTATAACTCGTTCTGCAGATTTGTGCTACAATGTAATTACAGGACCCATCATTGTGACATGCTAAAGGAACTAAACTGGCTGTCGCTGGAATCCAGACGCACCCTTCATCTTTCCAGCCTTGTTTTTAAGAGCTTTTCTGGGAAACTCACACCCTACCTGAACAAAATGCTTTCCCCAGCTGTTCCCACTTTCTATAACCTCCGATCCAGTACAAGCACTTTACTTAGTCTACCTCAATACAAAAAGAAAGCGGCCCGATCCTCCTTCTCCTACAGAGCGCCGCAATTGTGGAACGACCTCCCGCACAATTTAAAATCTTCCCTAAGCCTAAAGTCTTTTAAGAGATCCCTCTCTACATACCTCAAAACAGAATGCACGTGTCATGGTTGATTATATATTTCCTGCCTGTTCTATGTTAAATTTTGTATATATTGTGTATTAATATTGTTTTGTATTTTGTTGTACCTAATGTAACAATGCAATGATTTGTGGACCCAGGACATACTTGAAAACGAGAGAAATCTCAATGTATCTTTCCTGGTAAAATATTTTATAAATAAATAAATAAATAATACATAGTAGTACCAGTTAATTCAATGTAATAAGCAGAGTGAGATGGAACTTCACACTCAACGAATTGCCTATATTAGAATAATCCTTTATTGCCACTTTAGTGTATGGGGCTGTTTATTTGGCAGGATCAGCATTAATTTAAAATCATAATTTAATCCATGTAATTGGATTGAAACCTTGATTTGTGTTATAGTGTTATAATCTCAAAGGAGTATCTCAAACCTGTGTATTTCAGTGTAACAGATCCTGAAACGTTTCTAGTTAAGTGAGATATTAGGTTAACACTTAGCTTGAAAGGGTATTATCCACTTAGCTGGAAAATAAAAAAATAACAAATTCTACTTGAAAACATAGTATCTCTGTGCTCTGCTCCAAAGACAGAGAAATATTCAGAAACAATATCACAATTGGATGTTTAAAGAATGTGAATCATATGGAGTTGGCTCATAATGAATTTATAGTAAAAACCAAAGAAAAACAAGTTACCTGCGCTCTCTACTTAATCCCTATGTATTTTTAGACAAATTGAGGTTTTTAGCTACCTCCAATGGCCATGAGAGGGTAAGCCCACCTGCCAACGTCAAGGCAGACCCCCCCTAGGTGGGTCCTAACTCTAACCATTCACCTTGCTTCCTTGAGCCTCTGACAAAGACGTCTCTAATGAGACAGAAGGGGGTATTTTTTTTAAATACACCCCTATACATTTATTAACCCTTAATAGGGAACACATGGGATGTGCAGGACTTATCTTTTTGCCTTTGTATCCACTTTTTGTATCACACAGCTTTGTTACAATGCTGCCGCCCATCCCCTCCTACATACCAGCATACCAGATTAGACTTAAAAGTTTCTCAGAATTGCCTAGGTACATTAGTCCTATATATGAAAAACCTGCATACCTCATAGCCAGAAGGCTTCTACATACCAAACTAAGTAGGCTGCAGATTTCCTTAAATAACAGAGACAAAAAAACAATAAATATATTAATCAGTAACAGGGTGCCCTATCATTATATTGCACACCCCATCTAAAAAAACAAAACAAAACAAAATTTTAAAAAAGTGTGTGTGTGTGTGTGTGTGTGTGTGCATTTATATACGGGTCAGTGTTTGTATATGTGCATGTGTGTGAGGATCTGTGTGTATTTCAGTGTTTCTTAAGGTGTGTTTTTTATTTGTGTTTCAAAATTTATTTATTTTACCAGGAAAGATACATTGAGATTTCTCTCATTTTCAAGTATGTCCTGGATCCACAAAACATTGCATTGATACAATAGGGTACAATAAAATACAAAAACAATATTAATACACAATATATACAAAATGTAACATAGAACGGGTAGGAAATATATAATCAACCATGACAGGTGCATTCTGTTTTGAGGTATGTAGAGAGGGATCTCTTAAAGGACTTTAGGCTTAGGGAAGATTTTAAAGTGTGCGAGAGGTCGTTCCACAATTGCGGTGCTCTGTAGGAGAAGGAGGATCGAGCTCTATACCCTCTATATCAGTGCTCACTGCTATACCCTCTATATCAGTGCTCACTGCTATACCCTCTATATCAGTGCTATACCCTCACTGCTATACCCTCTATATCAGTACTCACTGCTTTCTTTTTGTATTGAGGTAGACTAAATAAAGTGCTGGTATTGGATCGGAGGTTATAGGAGGTGGGAGCATCCGGGGAGAGATTTCTGCTCAGGTAGGATGGGAGCTTCCCAGAAAAGCTCTTCAACACAAGGCTGGAAAGATGATGGGTGCGTCTGGATCCCAGCGACAGCTAGTTTAGTTCTTTTAGCATGTCACAATGGTGGGCACTGTAATTACATTGTAGCACAAATTGGCAGAATGATGTATTGAGTTTATTAATGTGGGATTGTGGTGCAGATGCATATACTACATCCCCATAATCAATGATTGTTGATCAATGATATATGTGTATGTGTGGCATACATCCATCATTCAAACACCAATACTACACACAAACACACCCCAACTGAAATACCAAAGTACACAAAAACACACGAATACCAACTCTACATGCAAATACATTTAAACACAAACACTACACACAAGTACACCACTGCTTTCAAAAAGTAACAGTACATACAAACACACAACTGCATTCAAATGCTAATACTACAAACAAATATGCCCCTACATGCAAAGATGCGTACACTGTACAAAACCCCACTTACATTCAAACATAAACACTGCCCACAGATACAACTCTACAAGGATGGGCACATTGTAGATCCCCAGATGTCACTTTTGTTGTACAACAAATGGGGGTCTACCTTTTGGCAACCCTTGCGCTGGAGGGGGTCTAAAAAAATGGTTGCACCTTGGCCCTCTCTACATTAGTTCCACCACTGCTTCTCATTGAGCAACAACAGAAGCTTCCCTACGTGTGCAATCTCCACGTGTGCGCACACACAAACAGCACAGCATTCAGAATGGACCCCGGTATGATCTGAAGTCTGAGACAAGGTTTGCAAGAGGGAGGTAGCTGCACTCAAGTAGCTCACTCCGTTAGCGTTAGTGCGCTAAAGGAATCCAGAAGCAAACCTTCCTGGCTGTTTCAACTGACAGCAAGGGTGTGTTTTTCATAATTTAATTATAAAAGTGCTAATTGTATCATAGCAATCTGTTTTTTTTTTTGTAAAGTGCCAATTGTATCATAGCAATCTGTATTTTTATAAAGTGCCAATTGTATCATGGCAATCTGTATTTTTATAAAGTGCTTTTTATATGGGATACTCCTCGCTCATAAAGCACTTCAGAAAGCTGGAGTGCGTTATGGTTCCATAGTAGTCCTTTAAAGGACCACTATAGTGCCAGGAAAACATACTCGTTTTCCTGGCACTATAGTGCCCTGAGGGTGCCCCCACCCTTAGGGACCCCCTCCCGCTCTGGAAAGGGGAAAGGGGTTAAAACTTACCTTTTTTCCAGTGCTGGCCGGTGAGCTCTCCTCCTCCGATCCTCCTCTTCTCCTCCCCGTCGGCTGAATGCGCACGCGCGGCAAGAGCTGCGCGCGCATTCAGCTGGTCACATAGGAAAGCATTCATAATGCTTTCCTATGGACGCTGGCATGCTCTCACTGTGAAAATCACAGTGAGAAGCACGCAAGCGCCTCTAGCGGCTGTCAATGAGACAGCTGCTAGAGGAAATAGGGGAAGGCTTAACCCATTCATAAACATAGCAGTTTCTCTGAAACTGCTATGTTTATGAAAAAATGGGTTAACCCTAGCTGGACCTGGCATCCAGACCACTTCATTAAGCTGAAGTGGTCTGGGTGCCTAGAGTGGTCCTTTAATCATAGCTACTTTGTGTTTAGAGAAAGAGTAATGTATTTATTTACAGTGTGTAAAATAATTCTATACAATGTAATTTTGAGTCTGATTTCATTTGTAATGTCAGTTTAGGTATAAATTAGGAGAATGTTGTAAGTGTGAATTGCTACAAATAATTTATCACTTATGTCAGCACTAAAGAAAATGTTATTCTGTGCCCTGTGTGTAAATGGCTCCCAATGTGGTCCGCAAGGCCCACCAATAGCACTGCTTTGGAAATATCCCCTCTGGAACATAATTGGGTAGATCCTAAATCCCAGTTGTAACCATTACAACACGGCTTCACTAAATAATTTTTTCTCACTGGTATTATTTTTTATTTTTTTTGTAGTATGAAGGAATAGATCCAAAGAGTTTGTTATAAAATATTAAATGAAATTGGACAACATGGTTAATATATCTGTTGTAAATGTATTCTGACTCCTACCTTTCTGAGGATCTGCATTACTGTCAGTTCGTTATGCTCATTTAATGTTATGTTTTATAATCATTATAAAATAACTATTATAACTGAAAAGAAGACTTGACTTCACATCATTAATTCCCGTTGCTGTATCCTTATTCCTAAAGCAGTGCAATTGTTAGGAGTCCTTGTATTGTTAAATCGACAAAGCATTTTAACACTCAATAATATCTATTCTGCAGTTACATAAAAAGCCAGTTATAAATGGACCCTCGGCTCTGGAATAGGTCAGTTGGTTTGAGATTGAGTTGGCAATTTTCCAGACTAATTGTTTGTGTCCAGGATAATTGAATGCAAGTGCTGGCATTTTTAAACATTTACATGAAGATGTACATTAGACAATTAGTGAGCAAGATCTATTTATGCTACGTCATAGCTCCTAAATTCAGTACGCCATTTATAAGGTTATAGAAATGTCCACAGAAATCCCTACAGCTGTGCAGAATCTTACCAGTAATACTGATCAGCCTGACTTGTAAAAACAGAGTGGAACGCGATGTAACATTTACTTTAAAGGGTTCCGTTAGTCCCAAAAATAAGAATCTTTCTTTGGTGGCTACAATTACCCTTCCATTACAGTGACCTGCCTTTCTGTTGAAAATGTTAAGTTGTATTAGATTTTACTTGCCCTGTTTCAGCGCTGAGACTTCACCAGCCCGCTCAGTCTCCTTCTTCATAACTAGGATGCTGATTTCTTCTGTCTTCACATCCAATCCAATGCTTCTCATAGAGAAGCATTAAGGATGAAAAGTGCATGCGTGGAAAAATACCGCATTCCTCCAATCAAATCCTCTATATCGGTGCTCCTCGACCCTCTCCTCAAGGCCCATCTAACAGTCCAGGATTTAGGGATTACCCAAGGTGTGTCTAATGAGTTTTAAAAAAAGAAAAAAAACACCTTAGACTCTAAGGTGTTTTTTTTATCCCCTTTTGCTAAACACCTTCAGAAACATCCAGCTAATCCCTAAATCCTGGACTGTTAGATGGGCCTTGAGGAGAGGTTTGAGGAGCACTGCTCCATATGAGAATCATTGACTGAAGACCAAAGTCTGACTTGGTTATTGCAGGGAAAGCACCCTCTAGTGGCTGTCAGGGAGACAGCGGCTCAGGAAGACAGCCAAAAGAAGTGTGTTTAGCCCTGCAATGAAAACATTGCTGTATCTAGGAAAAAAAAATACAGCAATGTTTTACATTGCAGAACTAAAATTACAGAGCACCATTGATATAAAGTGGCCTGAATGCCTCTAATGGTCCTTTAATTCCAAGAGAATATCGCCATTGTACTGTTATCTTGTTTGTAGCAATACTAGGCACTAAAACCTGTGTATAAAGTATGATTTAACAACGTGGTGGGATCTTTCTTGACTACGGCACACGTACATGTATACAGTGTATGAAATGGAGTCTGAATGAATTCACTACATTGTTAAGGATAATGTGAACAGCCGATAAGTAAAATACAAGACAACTAAAATAAGAACTCAGGAAACCCAAATAAAACCAGAATAGTGTGTAGCTTTAAAACTGACACACAAATAAATGAAATAAATAAATGGGATAAACCTTTAAATGGCTTTCATTTTTACTTTTAACATTATTAGGCTATAATATGCTATACACTTGGGTTGCTTAGCCAGCTTATAAGCGTAAAATAAAGCATTTTTATATAGATTGATTTTCCAGATACATAAATTGCCACTTTAAAATGTTTCATTTATTTAGCTCACTCTACACTGAAATAGTGGGGTAAGGTTTATATGAGATGATGAGATTATATGGTATCCCTCGGAAACATATTTTTACACATTAAGAGGATCGAGGGCTAATGCTAGACTTCAGTTGCCTAATTTGGAGTATGATTGTGGGAAAAAAAGGGTGAAGATAAACTGCTTGAGCAGGTATTTGCAGAGATCACTGAGGTCTGCTAATTGGTTAATCCAATATACAAACAGAGTCACACTTATCTGAGGACATTTATAAAGGTGAGAATGAAGGTCAGTAATGGTTTCTGTCCTGAGACTAATCTAAGTGTATCTGCAACACATACATTGTGAATTTGTTTCCCTGTGCAGCAGTTCACCTACTTGGTTTACAAATCATTTTGGTTTAAAGTTGCTCTGTTACTTCTCACTGTTTCATGAAGACATAATCTGAAATACTGATGCTGACTGCGTTGGAATCTAAATGGAATCCAAAGACAAAGTAGGGACTGCTTTTCCCTTATGGGATTGGACAAAAGAAGACAGCTGAATCGTTTAAACCCTTTGTTCAATCCCTGCAGCCATCCCAAGTAATGACTGGGGGATTCAGGCATGGTTTAGTTCAAAGGGCAGACAACTTTCAGCACTCCAGATGTTGTGGACTAAATCTCCCATAATGCTCCAAGAGCCATAATGCTGGCAAAGCATCAGGGATAATCTAGTCCACAATATCTTGGGGGCCGAAGGTTGTCCACTGATCTAATTCATTGCGAGGCATCCTCTAGGGAGGGTCTTTCAAGATCCTCCATAGACCTCAGTGTTGTACTCTCTGCATTTGCAAAAAAAGCACCAGGAACTGGAAAAAGACAACCAGGGAGAAGATGGCAGCAGTCTGGTTATAGTCTGTTTGTAGTGTGCGGGTATAGGGGCTGTAATGAATGTGTGTAGTGTTTGGAGGGTGATATCTGGATAGACAATGAGCAAAAAAAACAACAACAACAAAAACACATTATTAAAAAAACAACTTTATGCCTCCCTCTCTTTTGCTTATCTTTGACCAAGGAGATGGAATGATGATACCTGGTGCCCTTTGGGGACAGCTGGTGGTCTGCACCTCTGGCAGGCGTAGACAATTTATATTGCTCCCTTCAGCTGGCACTGATTGAAGCACCAGGGCCTTTATCACGGTAACCACACAGCAATGCTCTGAGTGGCTGGTACTCGTGCCACAGGAACAGTGCTAATGGTTTGCACCTAAGAGGGTGAAGACCAGAAGTTCCCTGTGAACCCACATAAGGATGTGCTTGACTGAGCAGATCTTTGATCTCATGACCAGTTAGTCACAGCATTTAGTTTGTTCCTTGAAGGGTCAGTCTGTGCACCAAAACCACTGCAGTTTAAGTAAAATTTGATTGCATATCACTTCCCTATAGTCTCGCTGCTTATTTTCTATCATATAGGAGTTAAACCACTTTATTACTGTAGCCCTAGCCACAATACCCATGACGTTGACTCATATAGTCTCCCTACATACAGTTCCTGGAAAAAAAAGATGTGTTCGTTGAAACCTCTCTTTTTCAGTCAGTACAAGTTCTCCTCTATTGCAACTGCCTACTATTATCAGCAAATAGCACTGTAATCAGCCTCCTGTGTAAGATTATAATTCAATTGAGATCATAATCACAAAAACCTCACAGAAAACAAAAATCACACAAGCTCATTTGTGGCACCTACTGTAGCACAATATGAGTATTCTATTTTATTAATATCATTTTATAGAACCCAAATGTGCTCCCTGTAGTTTCAATGCATCTCTGTGAGATGGACACTGCCCAGCAACATGGACATTTGTGAACAATCTTGGACCATCTTAGCCCATAATCTACAGGCAAGGTTGATTTTAGAGACTTTTAGGGAGATAATTTTGAATGACTTATTCAGGCACTTGGGAAATAGTGTACAAAAGACGGAGCAGTTTTAGCGCTAATCAACCAGAAAAGGCAGCACAGCAAACCAAAAAGAGGGGATCCTTCCAACACTTTTCAGAATCAACAGAAATAAACAAAAACAAAAAGGTTGCTCCAGAAGAATACAATAAAATACTGTTGTCAGTAATCAAATGACATAGTCCAGAATAAAAGGGAATACCCCTTTAAAAATGTACTATTAATGACAACTCTATGTACTATCTTTAAGCCAAGAACACAAATTTTCATCTAGACCACTTTCTTCCAGTTACAACACTAACCTATTGAATGCCTTGGCAAAATCTAAGTAGATCACATCCACTGTAACAACCTTCTACTTCTATTTCCGTTAGTTGGATATGACCTATACTTCATAAAACCATGCTGAGTTTTGCTAACAACAATGGTCTTTTCAGTGTGTTCCTGAAAATTCTTCTTTAATAACCTTTTAAATACTTTCCCAGCCACAGACGTTAAGCTCACAGATCTATAATTTCCAGAATTTTTTTTAATCGTTTGTGAGTATAGAAACCACATTTGCCTTACTCCAGTCATTCTAGTGCAATTACTGACAGCAAAGAATCCTAAAATATTAAAAACATAGGTTCACTTATTTCCACACTTAGTTCCTTAAGTAAACTTGGGTGAATACCATCAGGCCCTGGGGATTTGTTTACATTAGCTTTCTTTACTTGTTGCCTTGGGTCATCCAAACACATTTTTCTGCAAATATTTTGCAGCAATCATTTGCATATTTCTTGCCATAGGTTCCTGAGGAAATATATTTATTTAAAATATCTGCCTTTTTCCTGGTCTTCATTAAGTAATACACCTATCTCTGTTTTCATTCTATCTACACTTTCCTTTTTTTTGGAATCTGTGTACTAACAAAAAGTGCTGGGGTTGCTTTTGCTCTCTTTGCTATCACTTACTAGTTTAGCCCATCTAATCTTTTTTTCCACGCATCATTGGCTTCCTCATGTTGGATGCCCCTGATTTGGTGCTTTGAATGCCGTTTCTTATTTTCAGTTTCTTGGTTAACCTTCCCACTAAGCCAGATTGATTTCAATTTGTTTCTTTTATATTTATTATGCAATGGTACATACAGAGAAATATACTTTTCTAATATTTGTCTTTATCTTCAGTTTATGCCAGTCAATATATTGTAAAGTTGCCCTGATCGTATTGAAATTGGTATTTTTAAAAATGATATGTGCATTTGCTTTTTTGGGGTTTATTTTATAAGACACCATATTGTGATCCCTACTTCCCAAGTGAAATATACAAAAACTAAAAAAAGGTTGCGCCACAAGAATACAATAAAATACGGTTGTCACTAATTAAATGAAATCGTCCAGAATAAAAAGGAATACCCCTTTGAATGCAATATAAGTTCTTGGGTAGATGGTAGATTCTTCTACTGAAGAGTAGGTTCCCCAGTAAAATCTGTATAGATTTGTAAAGACCTCCACGTCTTTTCAGTACTCTGTCACAGTCTTTCATAGCTCAACAGAGCATTTATTCTGCCTTTTGTAATTATTGGTTTTGACCCGTGGCTAGTCCACGTTATTGTTTCTTTTTCATGTTCCTTTACTTTTGATTATCCTTCTCTCTGTTAAGTAGACTTTGGTCCATAATTTGACTTTGTTAGCCTGCTTTGAGGTGTATTTCATGAAGCTCAACCATGACTATGGACCTGTAAAAGACTTACTATCCCTTTAATGCTTTTCTATCCATTCAGTTTAATCTCACCTATATTCCACAAGTACAGTTGTGCTGATCCTAGCAAGCCTCTAAGCACCACAGACAGAAATCATCATCTTCAGCCACAGTCCTCATTGCCTGCTTTGGAGACCATTTTGACATTTAAAGAGTTTTAACTATAAATGTTTTTATACGACTCTTAAAACATTGACCTTAAACACGCTGCCACCGTCTTTGTCCAATTTTGTACACAGACACTAAGAAAAACCTTAACCAACAATTAAACAAATAGTAAATTGAAAATGCAGTTGGTACGTTTTTCAAGTTCCACTTTTTTTAATATCCCATCCTTACAACACGTATTTGGGATTATTTACTAAAATAATAACAACAATAAGGAAAAAATCAGTTCATCTGAAAAGCTGCGTGGCTCTGTCAAACCTGAACATTTACCTGATATAGTGCATCATGTTATATTTTTATTTATATTCTTAATTTGTACTAAAAAAATAGTTATTGGAATATGACATTCCAGTAAAGAGAAACAATGTTGCAATATGTGCTTCAAGCAGCCTTGGGATTTTAATAATGAAGTATGTTAGCATCAGACGACTGTAGTCTCTGAATTAGGGCACATAGCACATAAACATGTATGAATCTAGAGGATACATGATGATATTTCTAAAATGAGAAAATAATGTCTCTATAACAGGGAAGAACATTTTGTGGATGTCTCTAGAACCCAGAGATATTATTATTATTATTTATTTATAAAGTGCCAATGCATCCACAGTGCTGTACAATTAGTACAAGTAAAAATATTAATTTAGAAAGGTGTCAATTTCTATTGAAATCTGCACTTTTTTGCCCCCCCCAAAAAGAGGACACACTTCATACATAAAGCTTTTAAGCAAGTTAAAGTGCTTTAGGGGTCTGGAGTGTCCCTTCAAGTTAATACCTGGTAAAATGTAAATTTAAATATAATTTCTCCCTTAAAAAAAAGAACATAATTCAATATGAAATTATACCTTAAAAATTATGTTGCAGAAATTAATGTCATCTATAGTCATAGCTTGTGTATTTTAGACTATATTTTGCAATCTGGATTTCAGAGCACTGAAATGTGTTAAGTGAATAAACTGATTAATAGGAGAGTTATCAAACGTTCTCGATCAGAAAAGTGATTGCCAATGTATTGATTCTGCCAGTTCCATTGGTTTCCATGGTGATATCCAACTTTTATAAACGTGTACCAGTTTTCTTATCACGACACTTGGATAAAACACGTCCATTACTCTCTATTTATCATATGGTCATCCTATTGTAGTAGTTGTTTTTTAAATTCTTAAATACAACCTTTTTTTCCACCTGTAAGTTATGATTAGACTACCTTGTAGCAAATTCTTCAGTGATAGACTTTGAGATATTGATTAGGGAACAATTTAAGCGCATGGGCGTCCACAAGGGGGGACAAGAGGGGTCACTTGTCCCCCCTGGATTTTTCAGCTTGTTCTGCTATTTTTCGTGAGATTGAAAATACACTGCAATACTGGCGAGAGACAGGGATAGGAAGCTGCATCTTATCCCTGCTTCTCTCTGACTGAATCCGCAGGGGAGCAACACATACAGCCAGAGACAGCCTACAGATCAGGGAAGTGAGGCATATGGGGGGCAGAGGTAGCCTACAGATCAGGGAAGTGAGGCATATAGGGGGCAGAGATAGCCTACAGATCAGGAAAGTGAGGCATATAGGAGGCAGAGATAGCCTACACATCAGGGAAGTGAGGCATGGGGGGGGGGCAGCTTACAGGAAGGGTCAGCAAGGAACAGGAAGGTAAATTAAGAGAAGGAGCAGAAAGGAGAATGAATAGAAATGAGCAGAAAGGGGCTGCAAGGAGCAGTATGGGTCTGCAAGGAGCAGGTATGGTCAACAAGGAGAAGGAAGGGTCTGCAATGAGCAGGAAGGTAAAGCAGAACAAAGGTAAAGTAGAAGGAGCAGAAAGGGTCAGCAAGGACCTGAAAATGGCAGGAAGGGACAGAAAGAGCACAAAGGTGAAGTAGGAAAAGGAACAAAAGTGAGCAGGAAGGGTCTGCAAGGAGCAGGAAGGGTCTGCAAGGGGCAGCAAGGAGTAGGAAGGGTCTGCAAGGAGCAGGAAGGGACAGAAGGAGCACAAAGGTAAAGGAGCAGAAAGAATCAGAAGGAGCACAAAGCTAAAGTAGAAGAATAAGCAGAAAAGGTAGCAAGGAGCAGAATGGGACGGCAAGGAGCACAAAGGTAAAGTAGGAGAAGGAGCAGAAAGGGTCTGCAAGGAGCAGAAAGGGATCAGAAAGAGAAAGGAGCAGAAGGGGGAGCAAAATAAGCAGAAAGTAGCAGAAAGGTAAAGGAGCAGAAGGAGCCAAGGAGGAGAGAAGACAGTGTCAGAAGAAAAAGAAGACTGTCAAATGAAGGAGAAGAAAAGGAGATTGGAGCAGGAAGGACAAGTGAAGTGAACCCTCCACTTTATTCTGGACACCACATACAGGCTTTGGTACCTGGGCCTGGCAGGGAAACTTTGGATCTTCTCATCTCCCCAGGTAAAAAAAAATATCAGTGTTAATGTGTTCAATTTTATTTACTGAGTGTCAGGAAGCACAGAGTGCCGCTGGGGAGGGGTGCCGCTGATTGGCTAGAGCGGGGAGCTGGCACTCTAAGCCAATCAGTAGCTCCCCATTCATAAAAAAGTAAAATCATTTTATGAACCGGGAACTAGCGATTGGCTTAGAGCGTCAACTGTCCACTCTAGCCAATCTGTAGCACCCATGCCTGAGGTCAATCTGCACTTCCTGACACTCCGTTTCAGAAGCTGAAAACCACTGAGCGACCTGGAAATCTGGAGCTGGAGGAAGCCTTTGGGGTTAAACCATTTGAGAACCCCTAAAGGAAAGAGAGCACCCAGGGGCTTCCTGGCATCATAGCATTTTCATTTAGATGAAGTTGTTATGGTGACCAGAATGTTCCTTTAATTTGCTTAAAGGAACACTATAGTGTCAGGAATACAAACGTGTATTCCTGACACTATAGTTGTGAAAACGCTTTTCACCCTGGCTTTATGTGATAATGACTATGCTCCTTCCCCTTATGACTGTCAAAAAGGGACCAAGCATGGATGTCATTACAATTATGCCCCTCGCCCTGGAAAAATTCCTGCGGACACCCATGTCTAAGCGTCATAACCAACATTGGGCATTGCAGTAGTTATGGTACTGCAGAGCTGTGGGAAAACCATGTTTTAAGTTAAATAAGATTTTTATTTATTTTATATTTTTGTACAATTTATGTAAGAATCTCTATTTTTTTCAGTTTTTAAGGATGTTTTTTAACTTCCTGCTGCCATTTACATAAATCTCTGGCTCAATCATCTGAAACAATCATCTGTGAGTTTTATAATTTGTATTCACTAACCAGGAATTCTCCAACAGAATTAACAATGGTGTAACGGATCACCTGGCACCCCGACTGGGTACCTCCGTTGAAGGATGCTCCTAGCGCTTCCTGAGGACTCCAGACACCACAACCACCGAACCGGAGAAGCATACAAATGCTCTCAAGCATATGAATGCTGTAAACAGCTGAACAGGAAAAGCATATAATCAGCTTACACTCCTGGCAATCAGCATACAATCCAATTCCCCCAATAACGAGACGACACTTCGTTTTGAGGTGTCACGTATTCATCCGCTTATAGAAATGTGGTTAATGACATTTACTGTCCACACAGGAAAAGTTGTGCCGAGCAGCAACCTAATCCACAGAAGGGTTAATGCTGAGCAGCAATTATGCAAATGAAACCTGGTAACTGACTTTGGGGTCAAAGGCCGGTTACAGCCTATCAGAACTAAAGGAGGGGTATTTAGGCCCAGTTCTCAGCCTGCTCAGTGCCCTGTCGTGGTTTCCCTTGTGGTTGTCTGAGAGCGCGTTCCTGTTTATAGTTTTCTACCTGGTTTTGACTTTGGCTTTGTTTATTGACTTCTCTATATTCTGGTATCCTGACTCCTGGCTTTCCTCATCGCTGTGTCCCTTTCTGTGTTCCCTGACCTCGGCTAGTATTTTTGTACGTTAAATCCGGCCATTCTAAGGACCGGTAATACGTTACTTATTTGTCATCCATGCTATACAGTTCTACGTGCTGGATCAAACAGTAATCCTGACATGAGGTCATGCAGAACTGACAGGGCTGTGGGTTTATTGTTGTTATATACACATTAGTACCACCCACAGGGTTTTGGAAAACAACCAATAAACACGCACAATACACTCAGACACTCCCACACAAAATCCTCCCCTCTGCCTGTGATAATTGGTATTACAAATTCCAACATACCCGCATTGGAAAAATTCTTCTAGTTTTCCAACATTTTTTTCCCCTCTAAAATTTGTACTTAACTTGATGTTTCTTCATCTAGTGAACAAACTCCAATATGACTGCAAACTCCAATATGACTGCATTTGTTCACTATCACTGAATAATGGTGAATTATTTAAGAAAGCGTATTATTATTATTATCGCCATTCATATAGCGCCAACAGATTCCATAGCGCTTTACCATACCCTTACATTTTGTGTCACTATACCCACTCCCTCTAGAATGTAAGCACCGAGCAGGGCCCTCAACGCCTCTGTTCCTGTGCGTCAAACTTATCAGGTTACAATTACGTGTTTGTTAGTCCACCCATTGTACAGCGTGATGGAATTTGCTGGCACTATATAAATAATAATAATTGCAAATTAAATCGCAAAAGTTAGACTAAAACAGACAATCTGTCACTATTGCTAAACTAGAGAGTTTCTCAACTCAAGCTACTTTTTTGATTCAAGGTTTACTCTAACCAAAAACCAGTGTGTTATGAAGGTTCTGGATTTGGTTAGAGTAACCCTTCATGCCCTCCCCCCCAAACTTAAAAAAAAAAAAAAGCAAAAACTTTGTTCCAGTGTTTTGGACAAGTTCTCCCCTCAGCCCAATCTTCCTCTGCTGAGGTTGCTCCCCCTAACGAGTGGGATGTAGAGGTAAAATGGGCTGCACGGATGAGGGGGCCATGTAGTCAGTTGACTTCTGTCGCCAAAGCTGATGTCAGACATCCAATCTGCACAGAATTGATTTTGGCCAGCCCGAACTCTTGTTGCTGGCTACCAAATGACACCCAAATGATGCTTCCAGAACAAAGAGGTTAAACGTTGTATGTGCAGTATTTCACAGCAAAGTTTGCAATTGTTTAAAATATCATATTTTAGCATTTAGTGGATAGTCTTTCAGCTGCTCCTGCCTTTACCTCATGCTCCAGTTTCTGAAAGCCTTCTTCTATGTGATGGACACACACACAATGGGAAACAGTACTGTGACGAAGTGCCCTTCGCCACTTGGTCCTGGAGAGGCCTACTTGCCAGCCTCCTCCCCTGTGACTATGACTCTTTCATGTATCTGGCTTTAAAGCCCCTAGTCTACCTTCAGACAGACTATTTATGTAGGCTGCTTTATTTATCTTATGTTTTAGTCACCCTGTACCCATTATAGGTGCAGGGTGTGTGTAATGTAATTGTTTATAGTGTGTGTGTGTACTGTGTAATGTATTGCCTGCTCTCTTGTATTGCTGAGGTTTGCTACCAACTAGGTGGTTTGGCTATGGAGCTTGTCTAGTGCCCTCTGTTGGTAGCAACAGCAATATGCACTACCTGAATTGCAAGACTGGTTCATTTGCATATTCGGGTAGATTTGCATATTGCTAATTCTGCAGGCAGGTGAGATATTTACTGTTAAATATTGTCTCCCCCCACCCCTTTTAAAATGTGCCATTGTGTTGTGATAAGTCACTGTGTGTTGCTTGATATGGTTTGACTGTTTGTGATTTTATTGAGGTTTCACAACAATGTTATTGTGGTGACCCTATTGGCTGGTCCCAAGGGAAATAAAGGTTTTGACAGTTCTTCTTGATCCCTCTAAATGTAGCCTTGTCTCGTTATTGGAGGGAGCTGTTATAATCACACTGGGGATTGCTATGCTCTGCATGCTCCCCTGAGCTTGAGTCACTTAGCTCTTTTAAGAGCTTGTTCCTGACACGCTCTCCTTGGAGGAGGGGTCTTCACCACACAGTCCTGGATGCTGGAGGTTCATACAGGGTGGAAGGAAGAGTTCTTTCCCACACAGTCCTGGAGGACTGAAGCTGATCCAGGGTGGAAGGAAGACAGCGAGACTCCAGTCAAGATACGGCGGTTGCGGAGTCTGCGGTGGTTGTGGTGTCTGCTGCAGTTCTTGGAGTCCTCAGGAAGCGCTAGGAGCATCCGTCAACGGAGGGTACTCAGTCGGAGTACAAGGAGCTTCGTTACATTGGTGGCAGCGGTGGGATGGCGTCCTAGTGCGAGGAGAAGCAGCTCGGAGACACTGGTATCGTATGAGAGGTTATTGAGGGCAACGCTAGCCACTGTGCAGCGTCCCTAACTACAGCAGCATGGAGCAGGGATGGATAGAGCCCTGCGAAGAGCACCTCAACATGATACGTCGCTACGAGGATGACGCTTACATTGAGGAGGTAAAGAGGCGGTTGGTCTGCTATGGCCCAGACCTTTCGAACGAGGTGGTCCACCAAGTAATGCGCCAGTTGAGTGCTGAGAACAGTGCGGCAATGGCCTTTGAGCGACAACTGTGGAGGTTGAGGATATGGACACCTAGTCTCCAGCGGCAGTGCAAGTTACAGGGAGCCGAAGGTGTCGTCCTTCCTCCCCAGCGGCAGTGCAAGTTACAGGGAGCCGAAGGTGTCGTCCTTCCTCCCCAGCGGCAGTGCAAGTTACAGGGAGCCGAAGGTGTCGTCGTTCCTCCCCAGCGGTAGTACGAATTCTAGGGGGCCGAAGGTGTCGTCCTTCCCCCCCAGCAGCAGTGTGTCCTACAGGGAGCAGAGACAGTTGCTCTCTCTCCAGCAGCAGGACAATGTTATGGGAGTGGAGACAGGCGGTCTCCCTCTCCAGCGGCAGCCTGTGTTTCAGGGAGAGGAGCACAGCACCCTATCTCCCCAGCGGCAGCTTACCCTACCAAGGGGAGACACCAATCTCCCAGATGGCGCAGATGGGACCGTGGTCTCTGTGCCTGACCTACAGGGATGCTGGACAGCCTGTCCAGATCCCCAACTACCCTCACAGGGACAACAGGAAGAGGGGGTAAGTACGAATTCCCCTCCCCAGCTAACTCCTAACTTGGCCCCAGGGTTAACAGAGGAGATGTTAACCCCCACTGACTCCCATGTTCCCCTGGCTACTGAGCCGGACTATGTTCCCAGCACCCCAGCGGAAGAGCTGGCAGCTGGGCAGAGTGCAGTCGGCCTCTGCCCTCCCTTTGTCCCTTGTCCAGAGCCTAATGTCCTGCAGGCTATACCAGCGGAAGAGCTGGCAGCTGGGCAGAGTGCAGTCAGCCTCTGCCCTCCCTTTGTCCCTTGTCCAGAGCCTGATGTCCTGCAGGCTATACCAGCAGAAGAGCTGGCATCAGGGCAGACCGCCGCTGGCCTCTGCCCTACCGATCCCCTTGTCACAGGACTGGCCTGCACCCCCCTCCTCCCAGCAGAAGTGCTGGCATCAGGGCAGAGCGCCGCTGGCATCTGCCCCTCAAGTCCCCACAGCGTGTTGCCCCATCACCCCAGAGGAATACCCAGGTGCAGTCACTGTTTGCTGTGGGTGGGCTGCTCTAATAACTGTTTGTTGTGGGTGGGCTACTCTGGCACTTGCTTATGGTCGGTGGGTGACTCGACTAACTTAGGCACTGACCGACAGAAAGTCAGGTGCCTGGTTAGTCTTCCCCCCGAAGGGGAGATATGTGACGAAGTGCCCTTCGCCACTTGGTCCTGGAGAGGCCTACTTGCCAGCCTCCTCCCCTGTGACTATGACTCTTTCATGTATCTGGCTTTAAAGCCCCTAGTCTACCTTCAGACAGACTATTTATGTAGGCTGCTTTATTTATCTTATGTTTTAGTCACCCTGTACCCATTATAGGTGCAGGGTGTGTGTAATGTAATTGTTTATAGTGTGTGTGTATGTACTGTGTAATGTATTGCCTGCTATCTTTCATTGCTGAGGTTTGCTACCAACTAGGTTGGTTTGGCTATGGAGCTTGTCTAGTGCCCTCTGTTGGTAGCAACAGCAATATTCACTACCTGAATTGCAAGACTGGTTCATTTGCATATTCGGGTAGATTTGCATATTGCTAATTCTGCAGGCAGGTGAGATATTTACTGTTAAATATTGTCTCCCCCCACCCCTTTAAAAATGTGCCATTGTGTTGTGATAAGTCACTGTGTGTTGCTTGATATGGTTTGACTGTTTGTGATTTTATTGAGGTTTCACAACAATGTTATTGTGGTGACTCTATTGGCTGGTCCCAAGGGAAATAAAGGTTTTGACAGTTCTTCTTGATCCCTCTAAATGTAGCCTTGTCTCGTTATTGGAGGGAGCTGTTATAATCACACTGGGGATTGCTATGCTCTGCATGCTCTCCTGAGCTTGAGTCACTTAGCTCTTTTAAGAGCCTGTTCCTGACACGCTCTCCTTGGAGGAGGGGTCTTCACCACACAGTCCTGGATGCTGGAGGTTCATACAGGGTGGAAGGAAGAGTTCTTTCCCACACAGTCCTGGAGGACTGAAGCTGATCCAGGGTGGAAGGAAGACGGCGAGACTCCAGTCAAGATACGGCGGTTGCGGAGTCTGCAGTGGTTGTGGTGTCTTCTGCAGTGCTTGGAGTCCTCAGGAAGCGCTAGGAGCATCTGTCAACGGAGGGTACTCAGTCGGAGTACAAGGAGCTCCGTTACAAGTACATTACAGCATTTTGATTCCTATAGGTTATTATTTATAACCAATATCTCGAGATTTTTTTTAGTATGTTTAAAAATCTTCTTAACATATTTATCTTGTCTGTATTTTATTTAGAGGTATGGATGTCCATTTTGGTATACACTGTAAATGGTCAACTAACTATTGCAAAACAACCGCGTGATTCAATTTGTTTTAACTGCTTTTTTATGCTTCATTCATTTGGGTAAAATTGCATTATTTAAATATGTAATGTAAGTGTAATAAACGTTTCCTGTAACATTCTCTCCTAAATGAAGACATCAGGGTTTATTTAATAAAAACTAAACTGCATTGAATTAAAATTTATATTTCAAAATTTAAGACTCAAATGGCTAATTTGTAAAAAAGATATATTCAACTCATCTATAGTCATAACTTGTGTATTTTAGCCTATATTTTAATTTGATGTATTGATTCTGTATTGATTCTGCCATGTTGATTATTTATTTATTTATAAAATATTTTACCAGGAAAGATACATTGAGATTTCTCTCGTTTTCAAGTATGTCCTGGGTCCACAAATCATTGCATTGTTACAATAGGGTACAATAAAATACAAAAACAATATTAATACACAATAAATACAAAATTTAACATAGAACAGGTAGGAAATATATAATCAACCATGACAGGTGCATTCTGTTTTGAGGTATGTAGAGAGGGATCTCTTAAAGGACTTTAGGCTTAGGGAAGATTTGAAAGTGTGCGGGAGGTCGTTCCATAATTGCGGTGCTCTGTAGGAGAAGGAGGATCGGGCTGCTTTCTTTTTGTATTGAGGTAGACTAAATAAAGTGTTGGTACTGGATCGGAGGTTATAGGAGGTGGGAACAGCTGGGGAAAGCATTTTGTTCAGGTAGGGCGGGAGTTTCCCTGAAAAGCTCTTAAACACAAGGCTGGAAAGATTGAAGGGTGCGTCTGGATGCCAGCGACAGACCGTTTAGTTCTTTTAGCATGTCACAATGGTGGGTCCTGTAATTACATTGTAGCACAAATCGGCAGAACGAGTTATACAATGTGTATTGAGTTTATTAATGTGGGATTGCGATGCAGATGCATATACTACATCCCCATAATCAATGATTGGCATTAGCATTTGCTGTACAATCTTTTCCTTTACTGTAGGGCTTAAGCAGGATTTGACAGGGCACCTAGTTTTGGATAAAGTTTAGATGCAAGCTTTTCTATGTGGAGGCCAAAAGATAGATTGGGGTCTAATATCATACCCAAGTATTTGAAAGAGTGGACTGCGGTCAGTGTGCTATTTGAATTTGTTTTGATGGATAGGTGGGAATTGTGTAATTTGTGTAATTTAGGTACTGTTCCAAAGATCATTGTGACAGTTTTGTCAGTGTTTAGGAAGAGTTTGTTTTTTGCAATCCACTTTTCTACCTCTGTAAACTGGTCTTGGAGCACAGCTTCAAGCTGCGGTAGATTGGATTTGCTCGCATAGATTACTGTGTCGTCTGCGTACATGTGTACATTTGAGGATTTGCAGACATTATTGGTTTCCATTGTGATATTCAACGGTTTTCTTATCCCGAAACTTGGATAAAAAAACGTCTCTATTCATCATATGGTCATCATATTTTAGTAGTTCTAGCGTCTTTCTGTTTTTTAGTAACTAGGACGAACTTAACATGGTAATTACAAAATAACTGGTCAATGGTTATCAATAAAAAGCAAGCTTTGCTGGATGAATATAATATATATAATATACAATACTCACAGCTCCTGGTGCCCAGGTACATTCTTATTTAAAAAAAAATGTTTGTACCTGTAAGTTATGATTAGACTACCCTGTAGTAAACTTTCAAGTGATAGACTTTCAGATATTGATTAAACGGATGGTCTAAGCATCATAGCTAATATAGGACATTGCAGTAGTTATGGTGCTGCAGAGCTGTGGGTGCAATTCTCCTGTTCTGGGTAAAACTGTTTTTGAGTGGTTTGGCCAACACTTGACAGACTGATAATACGCAAGTTAACCGATATCCTAAAACCACACATTTTTTAAGGATCTTTATTACGATTAAATACCAACCATTTTTTTTAAACTTTTTTTTTTGTATATTGCAGACCCTGAGTGATGGACCTGTAAATTCTTTGTGAACATTATTTTTAATGCAATAAGGTCTAGTCCTTTCATGTGGAGATCTGTGTGAGCTGTATGTAGGGATATAGAGCAGAAATGTATATGGTAAAGCTGAATATTCATAGGCAGGTCGGGAGACACTGAGACACCCATTTGGTCCTCTGGTCAATATCTGAAAAGACTATTATGAAAAGATAAGTTGATACTTCTAAATCAAGGGTTCTGGAGCTTGTTCTAGTAAATATTTATGAGCGATATGTTATCTTCTTGCTAATGAGCAGTCATCAATAATAACCCTAAATAATATTTGTTTTCTATTCTCCAGGTGCAACCTTGCTCCTGTGGTGGAGTTTGCCTCTGATGTAGGAACGAAGTCAGATTTTATTACCATGAATCCATCTGTGGTTCAGAGAGCGTTCGGAGGTTTTCGTAATGAGAGCGACAGAGAGAAATTTGTCCATCGGCTTTCAATGCTCAACGACAGCGTGCTGTGGATCCCCGCTTTTATGGTCAAAGGAGGAGAAAAACATGTGGAGTGGGTTAATGCATTAATTCTCAAGAATAAATTGAAAGTAAGAACTGCCTATCCATCACTTAGACTCATTCACGCTGTCAGAGGGTAAGTACCTGAAAATGACGTGCCTGTCCTCAGGACAATTGATTTCATAAGTAAAATGTTAGCTGAAAGAATGATTTATTGAAATGCTTTAAAGGGAATGTATAATTTGACTGGTTTCACTATGTTCTATTTTATAAAATTCATATTATAGGTTTTTTTTCTCTTGATAGGATTTATTGAGGTAAAATATAGAATACTGGAACGATACAACATTTTAATATATACTAATTTTCATGCAGAAATTGGTGTCCTTTATACAGACCCTCTCAATATATTAAGTTCATTTCAAAAAACACTGAATATTTCTGCACAGCAGTGCACAAAATGTTAACTGCTTATTTAGAGAAAGAATTCAGTATGTGGAAGTAAAGAAGCAAAACATTAAACCAGCATGCTTAAAGGTATGTTTAAACTTTGAGGCAGTTGTCGCCATAAAGTAGATCTCTACTGTTGTACAGTGCCAACTCCCATGATGCCTTGTTAGCCTTATGGCTGACAGCAGCTAATGACTGGTCACAGTTTTATAGCAGTAAATTAATTAACCATACTGTGACATTTATCACTATATTTATTAAGGCAAAAGTGATCGAATGGGCTAAACTTAAAGCAGTTACTAGAAAAATTAGCATAATTGCTCAGGTGTACATTTAATAAATATTGCACTTTTACATTCTCTCTTTAATCATCAATCCTTTTACTTAATACAGATGAGTTTTAATAACTCTGAAATTATAATTTTTTTCTGTGCATGTTTAGCCTGCGTTGTCACCAATTCCATATATTTTTTTATCAACGTCTGCTGTAAAGTGACGCTTAACTCTTTACAACGTTCAGCAGAATGTTAAACTGTCAATGTTCACCTTGGTGCAGGCCCGTCGCTACCAGGCAGGCAAACCAAGCAACTGCTTGGGGCCCCGACCTGGCCTGGGGCCCCAAGCAGGGCCGGCGCTTCCTATAAAGCTGCAGTCGCCTGAGCGCTCTATAGAGAGCATCAGGCGGCTGCAGCACTCCTCTCTCGTCAACTCCCCTTCCATGTAGCGTGGCCGAGCTCCTCTTCCTCCTGGCTGTCAGTCCGGCCCGGTACCGCACGGTACAGGAGATTCAGTTTCCTGTTCCCGGCCAGACTGACAGGAAGTGCACACTGAGTGCTCACTTCCTTTCAGCCCAGCCGGGAACAGGAAACTGAATCTCCTGTTACCGCGCGGTACCCGGCATGACTGACAGCCAGGAGGAAGAGGAGCTCAGCCATGCTACAGGGAAGGGGAAGTGAGAACTGAGAAGAATGTGGGGAGGGGTGGGGAGTAGTAAAAAGAACATAGGGAGGGAGGGAGTAAAAAACATAGGGGGGGGGGGAAGTAAGAAGGACACAGGGGAGTAAAAAAACACAGGGAGGGGAGGGGGTGTAAGAAGGACACAGGGAGGGGAGTAAGAAGAACATAGGGAGGGGGAGGGGAGAGTACTAAGAAGAACATGGGGGGAGGAGTAAGAAGAACATGGGGGCAGTAAGAAGAACATAGGGAGGGGAAAGGAGTAAGACTTTGTGAGTTTAAGGAGTTTGTGAGAACTGAAAAATGTGAGTGTGTGTGTTTTAAGTATGTTGGATTTAGTTGTTGTGCACTTTTTTATGTATATTTGATTTTATGGTACAGTGGTGTTTTTTGCAAATGTTCAATTGCTGAAAATGTTCAAATTTTATGCACATTATATGCAACAGCAGTATTTGCACTGTAAACGTTTTTTATTTATGTAAAGTGTGGGTGAACTTAAACTGTATGGCAATGCGGTGGTTCCTGTAGGCTTTGCGTGCGTGTGTGTGTGTGTTTGTGGGGGGGGGAGTGGGGTTGGGGTTCCAGGGGGGCCTCCATGTCCATTTTGCTTGGGGCCCCCAAATTCCTTCAAACAGCCCTGCCTTGGTGAACAATGGGCATAAAATGTGCTGTTTATCTCCTCTCTTTATCACGACGTGTACATATGCACAATTTATAAATGTTTAATGCAATGTACTCAGCAGGATGAGTTGAGAACACACAAGTGTATATATGATTTTGAGCATGTACATGACTGACTTAGACATGTGTAATGTTTCTTGTTGGTACTTGCACACATGATCTGTGATTTTTCACCTGGTAAAGATAAAGCATAGCAAGGCTTGATTTAGACCCAGAGAAAAAGTAAATAATGTATCTATAATCATGCAAAAATTCTTAACGTAGAAAAATAACATGGGTCTACATTTGCAAGCAAAAATGTGATCCTGTATGCTTTGCTATGTATCACTTCTAAATCTTGTATATTGTTAAACCTAATATAATTAATTTATACTTTACACTATATTTATATAAATCTGTGAGTAGCCATAGTAAGTTTCTTAAAGGAACACTCCAGACCCCTTAAGCAAGTCAGCTTGCTGAAGTTTACAGTGTCCTATCTTTCAAAAGAACTCAGCTTTTACATAAAGCACCTAAATTGCACCCACCCAGCTGTCAGACAGCGTAGAGCATAGGTAGGCAACCTTCGGCACTCCAGATGTTATGGACTACGTCTCCCATCATACTATTACAGCCACAATGCTGGCAAAGCATCAGGGGAGATGTATTTCACAACTTCTGGAGTGCCAAAGGTTTCTTACCACCGGCCTAGAGTGTTCATCCTAATTGCTTTGTGCATAAGTCCAAAATGGAAGGCAGTGCTTATGGAGAACTATTGGACGCAAATGCCACGTATATGCTGTGCTACCAAATGCTTCATTATTAGAAAATCGGACTGACCGGAATGTCATCATCAAGTGATGATCTTCTAGAGGTAGAGCAGGGCTCTTGTCACTGGATTAGATCAAAGTTATGTATTTTTTTTTTTGGGGGGGGGGGAGAATAAAGAGGTTCCAGTGAACTGAATGCTATTTATAACACAATAGATTTACTTGAAAGAGCCTTCGAGAAATCCCATGATCTTAAATGTAATGTATTATGATTTGATATTAAACGATCTAAAAGGAATCTTTACCAATATCAAAATGTATCATTTTCAGCCCTGGGGAATTCAGTTGCAAAGTGGCTCTCCTCAAACTTACTTTTTTTTCCTATTGTTTCCTGTTATCTACCTCTTCTGAATCTGTTTCCTTTGTTTCTGACCAATTTCTTTATAAAACATAAGACAAAGAAGAGACTATTTTGTTGTATGTGATGTTTCCTCTGATTGCTAACCTTGACAAAGGCTGAAGCTTAAGGCAAGCTCCACGATCTTGAAAAAGGAAGAGGAGCTTGCCTAATGCCTTGAGCTCTAGCACTTGTTATCAAGCATAGAAAAATACGTAAGACAAAGTAGTCACATTTATTTATCAAAATATGTATTCTTAATATGCTAATTTTCTGGTGTTTTTGTTTAACCCCTTAAGGACCAAACTTCTGGAATAAAAGGGAATCATGACATGTCACACATGTCATGTGTCCTTAAGGGGTTAAACTTTGTTTATGTTAAAAAAAAAAAAAAATTAAACAACATTATTAGTTTTGTCTTTTTTTATGCAAAAGTGTGTCTCAATAGTCCTCTTATTTGCAATTTAACATATAAACTAAAAGTAAATCTGTTACCTGGGAGACGGCTGTATTAATTAATTAGTTTGCCTCATTTTAAATAATTGCCATCGATAACCTCCATTGATTCAAACAGTGCCCTTTACAAAGTGGTATAGTTGACTTTTCGTTCTTTTATTGGTTAATTTATCAAATTGCTTTTGCAGACATACACAATATAATGTGCTTTGACAGTGTTTAAATCGCTGTTTTGTGCTGGTGAATATTTGTGGGTTTGAGGTTTTTTTTTTTTGTTTTGTTTTTTTGTTAGTTTTTATACGTTAGTGTAGACCGGATTAGCCGTATTAGTCCAGTAGACAAGATGCCAAAATACCATAGTATTGCAGTATGCAATGATACCTCTTTTATTGGACTAACATAATATTTCAAAGACAAGCTTTCAAGCGTTTCCTCTCTTCTTCAGGTCAGATTCTCTGTTTTTAATGTAACATCTTACATTACCACTGATTTCTGTTATCATAACGTCTGAAAATAGTCAAAATGTAAGACATGTTCAGCAATGAGTTTTGCTAAAATGCACATTAAAATCATGCATCACATTACCCAATGCACTGTGCAGTTACTTTCTGTCCATGCCAGACTCTCCATCTTATAAAATATTATTCCTGATAAAGCATTTTTCAGAACCTTTTTAACATTGAATGCCAGCTTGTGATTCAAAACTAATGTGTAACAGCAAAGACTTGGATGGTTAAGAAATGTGTGAATAATTCTAAGAAGTAGAAAAAGTTTATATAGTACAAACGACTAGAATGGTGCATTTGGTTTCAGATAAATTGCAATTCCATAGAAACAGAATGTGACGGCAGATAAGAACCAATAGGCCCATCTAGTCTGCCCAATTTTCTAAATACTCTCATTAGACCCTGGCCTTATCTTAAATTCGATTTGTAAGTGAGAATTGTCACTGTAGTAACTAACCCTGTTATTATCTACATTATGAATATATTTTGCATTTTATGGGCCATTTTTGTGCTGTTTTGTGTTGTCTGAATCGGTTTTCCTGGAACGAATGCATGGACAAAATATGTCTGTAGAGAGACCATCTGATAGGCGCAGTGCAGCTTTTTGCCAATTACGCACAATAATCTCACAGTTCCTTCCTACAGGGAAGCATTGGATTGGCTAAGAGTATCAATCTCCATGATCTCAGCCAAAGAGTCAGGACCAGCATAAATGGTAACTAGGACACTATAGCGTTATTCCATTAACTACCTGAAATTGTCATCCACATGTTGGTAGATAACATATGCACAGTAAATGAATACTGCAGCCCTAATTATACACACAAGCTTGCATTGTCAGTTCATCTGGCATTAGTGAGATTAAAGAAAGAACTGATTGGAAGTTTTTAATCTGCATCAGCCTCCGAGATTGCAGCATTGATCAGCACTTATTAGCAGAAGATAATTACTCAGTGGCAAAGTCTGTTGTACCATCTCCAATATGCTGAGCAGGGGATTATCACGTTTGCCACTATCGCGGCGCGCACAGCAGTGATGCCGGAGCCGGAATATGACGTCACACCAACATCATTAAGAGATGCGTGAGGGAGCTGAGCAGGAAGATCACTGCACCCTCGCCGCCCGTACGCCAGCCGCTCAGCCCAGAAGCCCCAATGCCCTGATGCAGATCCTGGCACTCGTTCATTGGTTAGAGCGTCAGCTGATTGCCCCAATGACTTTGCAGGAGGTGGCGTTTCACTTTCTTCAGCAAAGGGATTAAACTCAGTATGTGAAGCATGTCAGAGCAAAACACTACACATACAGACTCTGGGCACCATCACTACTTCAAATCAATGACATGGACATGCTACTTGGAGTTACACAAAATTTAAAAGTCCATGAAAAAAAACCTCAAAGATTTTAGTTTTTTCCCCTTTTTTGTGGGGGTTTGGAGTTAGAAAGTAGGTCCTACAAGAGTCCCAAAAATGCATAGGCTCGATTTGGTAGAACATGCTGTGAATGTTATTTTATAATTGATTCAAATATCTAACATGGATGATACGGCTTGAAATCACCAGGACATGTAATTGACAAAATAGTAAAAAAATATCTTATAGTTTGTTTGAAGGACTTAACTAAAAAATGTGGGAAAGATGGGGAAACCAAAAAAATAAATAAATTATATTTTTAAAATATTTTGTTGGTATCTCATAAGGTGGATGAATTGGGGATACTACAGGTGATACTCGAAAAATTAGAATATCGTGCAAAAGTTCATTTATTTCAGTAATGCAAGAAAAAGGGGAAACTAATATATGAGATAGACGTATTACATGCAAAGCAAGATAGTTCAAGCCGTGATTTGTCATAAGTGCGATGATTATGGCTTACAGCTCATGAAAACCCCAAATCCACAATCTCAGTAAATTAGAATATTGTGAAAAGGTGCAATATTCTAGGCTCACAGTGTCCCACTCTAATCAGCTCAGTAAGCCATAACACCATAACAAAGGGTTTCTGAGCCTTTAAATGGTCTCTCAGTCTGGTTCAGTAGGAATCACAATCATGGGGAACACTGCTGACCTGACAGTTGTGCAAAAAAACATCATTGACACCCTCCATAAGGGAAAGCCTCAAAAGGTAATTGCAAAGGAAGTTGGATGTTCCCAAAGTGCTGTATCAAAGCACATTAATAGAAAGTTTTGTGGAAGGAAAAAGTGTGGAAGAAAAAGGTGCACAAGCAGCAGGGATGACCACAGCCTGGAGAGGATTGTCAGGAAAAGGCCATTCAAATGTGTTGGGGACTTTCACAAAGAGTGGACTGAGGCTGGAGTCAGTGCATCAAGAGCCACCACACACAGACGGATCCTGGACATGGGCTTCAGATGTCGTATTCCTCTTGTCAAGCCGCTACTGAACAACAAACAATGTCAGAAGCGTCTTACCTGGACTAAAGATAAACAGACCTGGTCTGTTGTTCAGTGGTCCAAAGTCCTCTTTTCTGATGAGAGCAACTTTTGCATCTCATTTGGAAACCAAGGACCCAGAGTCTGGAGGAAGAATGGAGAGGAACACACTGCAAGATGCTTGAAGTCCAGTGTGAAGTTTCCAGTCTGTGTTGATTTGGGAAGCCATGTCATCTGGTGGTGTTGGTCCACTGTGCTTCATTAAGTCCAGGATCAACGCAGCCATCTACCAGGAGATTTTGGAGCACTTCATGCTTCCTTCTGCAGACGAGCTTTATGGGGATGCTGACTTCATTTTCCAGCAGGACTTGGCACCTGCACACACTACCAAAAGCACCAAAGCCTGGTTCAATGACCGTGGGATTACTGTGCTTGATTGGCCAGCAAACTCGCCTGACCTGAACCCCATAGAGAATCTATGGGGCATTGCCAAGAGAAAGATGAGAGACATAAGACCAAACAATGCAGAAGAGCTGAAGGCCGCTATTGAAGCATCCTGGTCTTCCATAACACCTCAGCAGTGCCACAGGCTGATAGCTTCCATGCCATTGAGGCAGTAATTGCTGCAAAAGGGGCCCAAACCAAGTACTGAGTCCATATGCATGCTTATACTTTTCAGAGGTCCGATATTGTTCTATGTACACTCCTTGTTTTGTTGATTGCATGTAATATTCTAATTTCCTGAGATTGTGGATTTGGGGTTTTCATGAGCTGTAAGCCATAATCATCGCACTTATGACAAATCACGGCTTGAACTATCTTGCTTTGCATGTAATGCGTCCATCTCATATATTAGTTTCCCCCTTTACATTGCATTACTGAAATAAATGAACTTTTGCACAATATTCTAATTTTTCGAGTATCACCTGTATGTCACTTAAACAGTTTATAACACCATGTGTAAACCAAACAGGTGTAGTTTGATGGTCATGTTAAGTCATGTATCAGGCATTTTATGCTTGTAATCTGGCAAAGTAAACGTGGATGTGTGAAAAGTAAGTAAAAAAATATTTATTGAAAGGGTCTGTCTTTAAAAAAATTAAATCAGAAAATATGTTTTGACTTTTTAACACTTTTGAGAATGTTAAATCTATTGTAATTAGAACAACATTAGAAGGTTTATCAAATGCATTGTTACATAACAGGATTAAGGTCTTATTGGTTTTCCCACTTTCTTTCTTAAGATTAGAAAGTATATCTACTTTAATACAACGTGATTTGTGTAATAAGGTTGGCTAGCTGAACGACTAGAGTGAACAAGCTTTTATTTTTGCCCCACTGGGATTAACATAGAAACATAGAATGTGACGGCAGATAAGAACCATTCGGCCCATCTAGTCTGCCCAATATTCTAAATACTTTCATTAGTCCCTAGCCTTATCTTATAGTTAGGATAGCCTTATGCCTATCCCATGCATGTTTAAAGAAAAATTTTCTGTTATAAACAAGATGGTCTTAGTTGGTTATTATTACTCAGTTCTTTGTCTGAAGAATCATTTTTAGAATGGTTTTAATGTACATCCCCAAGGGGCAGTATTAAGCTCAGTTACCGCGTATTTCAGTATGTCTGTTATGATAGTATGCATTTATTTGTAATTTCACAGATCTTGAATAATATTGTAATAATCTTATGTAATTTGATTTCCCCGAGCATCCTGTTTGGCGTATCACCGTAAGATTTTTAGAAGGTAGTGATCATATAAACGAAACACAATAACTGTTTCTGATTCAGGAGAAGGAGGAGTTCTTTATATAGGCTGAAGTTATGGACACTTATTAGAAATAATTGTAAACCTATTTTTTACCTGTACAAGGATAAAGACACTCAAAGTCAATGTTAAATGGATACTGTAGGCACTAAAACAACTTTAGCCTAATGTAGTGGTTTTGGTGTATAGATCATGCCCCTGCAGTCTCACTGCTCAATTCTCTGCAATTTAAGCGTTAAATCACTTTGTTTAAACCACTTCCATTCATCTGACTTGCGCAGCCTTCCTAAACACTTCCTGAAATATAACCAATTTTAGTTTCCTGTATTGCACAGTCTGTTTAATTAGTGATAACAATAATACATTCTAGATTATTATTATTATCTCTTGCTAGGTTAATAGCCTTTTAGATCCTGCAGGGGCCTCCTATCTGTGATTAAAGTTCAATTCACACAGCAGGAGATAAACATTTCTAAAGCAAGTTACAGTCTGCTTAATATTGTAACTGTTTATTTTTTTTTAAGGCGGTGTGAGTCAAAACCAGAGAAGGGGTGGCTAGGGCTGCATAAACAGAAACAAAAGTGATTTAACTCCTTAAGGACAGATAACTGAACAGTGCAACTGCAGGGGCATGTTCTATACACCAAACTGCTTCATCCAGCTAAAGTGGTTTTGACGCTTAGAGTGTAAGTCTTTTCACGCCTTTAAAAATGTATGTTCCGCCCTTCTGTCCATATAGATAGATGGATAAAGAGAGAGTTAAAAATGAACACATTTTATTTGCAAATCATATTTTCAAGGCTTATTTGGGTACAAAATGTCCAAATAGACTGGTTTACTTTATTTGCTCAATGTAGACTCCATTTGAATTGGTTAACATCTAGTGCTGAATTTAGTTATATATTTTTTTTCTTGAACACAACAAGAGCCCTTATAAAAACGTTGCTCTTTAGAATGCAATCAGATACTGTTCAATCAATTGTTCATCATGGCAATAATTGAGATTGTTTTATCCTACTTTCCAAACTCCTTTTGTGTCTTCAAGTAACAAAGTTGCTGGCAAAAACTGCATTTGAGTTCTGTGTTACTTGGAGATTAGAGCAATTCTTTGTTTTTGACATGCTGTGAATTATTTATTGTTTAGTACTTGATGTTGTTTTTTACTGTATTAATTACTTGCCTATACTGTGGCTCATTGTCATTCAAATTGAGCAATGGTTGCAAAAAAGAAAGTGCTCTTATCCGGTAGCAGAGATTTTTTATTACATTTTTGTTAGACATATTGCAACAGCACTGCACATGTTTAATTATTTGTTTTGGTTTTACTTTTGTTTGCTTGTTTAACCCCTTAAGGACACAACTTCTGGAATAAAAGGGAATCATGACGGAATATATCCGTCATCTGTCCTTAAGGGGTTAAACTAGTGTTTACTGTACACAATGAATATTTTCAATTTGGCCAGGTTACAGCTTAATCAAAATTTGTGGATAACTTTCTATCATTTTATTATGGATACATAGTAACATAGGCTGACGAATGCTCAGTTCATCTTCTAACCCAGTGGTTCCCAAACTGTGTGCCGTGGGGTGCCATAGGGGTGCTGCAGAATGCTTCCCCGGTGCTATGATTATAGCACCAGTGGGAAACATTACTGCTAAACAGGGGCCCAGTCGGGTGCCGCGGTCCTTTAAGACCGTGACCGGCCACCTGGAATGTCGGCCGGCTGGGAGGAAGTGACAGTGACATAGTGTTAAGCATAGGAATAATACATAAGACAAGGTAGTCCCTACTTCGTCTTATGTTTTAAAGAGAAATAGATCAGAAATGAATACAATAAGAACAGTTTCTGAAAGAGGAAGGGAAGTGGAAACAATAGGAATGTGATAAAGCCACCTAGCCACCTCGCTACCTCGCCACCTCTTTGTGAAGAAAATGCTGTATCTTTATTGTCATCACTTCATTTTTGTGTTATTGTAAGTAACACTCACGTGGGGGATCTGTTGCTTAGTAAATACCTCTCAGCCAGTTTAGTTTTACAGAAATACAGTATCCTTGTAAATTGTAATATTGTATCATGTTATTTTTGTCTCATTGGAGACAGTCTATGTATCCAAGGCTATCGGATGAAATATTTGCAGTCAAAAGCGTGTTTGGGAAACTGAATTTCCTTGCTTCTGTTATTAGAGGAATTGGGCTTCAAGAAATAGTGCAGAGATTTATGCCTTGACTGGCAGAGAGGAATAAAATGCACTGCACCATTGTGTTTTTAGATTGTAAGCTTATTGGGCTGGTCCCCCTCTTGTATGTCGATCATGTTTTGTTACAATTTAGTGTTGGTTTTGTTTATCTCTTGTAACCGTGACATGGAATATGTTGGCGCTATATAAATAATTGTACCGTATTGCTCTCTAGCCTTGTTTTTCTGTCATTGTTTTAAAATGTTAAATGTTGTTGAACAAACTTTTTCAATGCAGTTACCATCCACATTGGCTTTATACTAGTTTGCTAATCTGCACGAATGTGTTTTTATAAGGAAACTGATGAACATGCACTTTTGCTTCATTTAATAAACTGTCACTAGATATTGACAAGGGGGGCTTGTATTCGTTTTTGATAGTGGTTTAAACAAATTTGAGAGGATCTGCTTTTTTTTTTATTGAATATGGCTCATGGCAGCGGGTTGTGATGTGGCAATATTCCTGCAAATAGAACTGAGGCACTTCATCTCTGTTCTAAGAATTAGCAGTGTGTTCGTGTAGAAAGTGGGTTCGATTAGAAAATGCTCTTTGAAGTCAATACAAAAGGCATTAGAAGGAGCGAGGGGGAATAGATAAACAGACTTGTGTTTTTTGTTTTTTTTTCATTTTCTTTCCGAGAGCACTTAATCATAGGATGGAGTAGGGAAGTGCGAACCTTTTAAATAAAATCTAATCACAATTGTGACTTATAGCTCTTCGTAATTTTATTTAGAGCATAGGATTATACACCACTTTATTATTCAACAGTGAAGCAAAAAGTGTAGGAACTGGTCTTTTAATATGTATTGTTAGTCCAATACAAAATGCATATATTACACTGTGTTTCAACAATACATATTTTTGGCATTTTTGAAATTTAGAGATTATTAAGGTTTCAGGCATTGGTTTCAACGTTGATTATATATTGGTAGGAAATGCTTTGCTTAGTGTTTCCCTAGGGGAAGGTGGGGCAAAGCATCAAGAGTAAGTGTGAAAACATCCTATCATAGACTGGCGGGGCTGCAAATATTTTTTTCAAAATAGATAATAGTAAATCTTTAACCCCTTAAGGACGGTGGGCGTTCTATGCCGTCCTTGGGGACCCAGCTTTAAATGCCAGCGGGCGGCATAGAACGCCCAATCCATCCTTTTGTGGGGACAGATGTGTGGGACTTACCTGGGAGTCCCGGGAGTCCCCCTCTTTCCTCTTTAGCCCCTCTGGGCCATGTGATCGCGAGGTCCTTGCGAGAACCTCACGATCACATGGACGGCATAGCCGTCCAAGGCAGTGCCAACAGGGGGAGTGCCTGTAATGACAGGTACTCCCCCTGCTGCCTAGAAATAGTAAAAAACTTTCAAGATACAGTTTAAAATAAAATATATGCTTCGATCATATATATATTTATTATATATATGATCTAAGTATATATATATATATGTATATATATATATATACACTGTCTAAGTGTATTTTAATATTAATATATACCGTATATACTCGAGTATAAGCCGACCCGAATATAAGTCGAGACCCCTAATTTTACCCCAAAAAACTGGGAAAACTTATTGACTCGAGTATAAGACTAGGGTGGGAAATGCAGCAGCTACTGGTAAATTTCTAAATAAAATTAGATCCTAAAAAAATTATATTAATTGAATATTTACAGTGTGTGTATATGATGAATGCAGTGTGTATATGATGAATGCAGTGTGTGTATGAATGCAGGGTGTGTGTATGAATGCAGTGTGTCTATGAGTGCAGTGTGTGTGTATGAGTACAGTGTGTGTGTATGAATGCAGTGTGTGTGTATGAATGCAGTGTGTGTGTATGAGTGCAGTGTGTGTGTATGAATGCAGTGTGTGTATGAATGCAGTGTGTGTATGAGTGCAGTGTGTCTATGAGTGCAGTGTGTGTGTATGAGTGCAGTGTGTGTGTATGAGTGCAGTGTGTGTGTATGAATGCAGTGTGTGTGTATGAATGCAGTGTGTGTATGAATGCAGTGTGTGTATGAATGCAGTGTGTGTGTATGAGTGCAGTGTGTGTATGAGTGCAGTGTGTGTGTATGAGTGCAGTGTGTGTATGAGTTCAGTGTGTGTGTATGAATGCAGTGTGTGTATGAGTGCAGTGTGTGTGTGAGTGCAGTGTGTGTGTATGAGTGCATGGTGTGTGTGTGTGATGCAGTGTGTGTTTGTGTTGCAGAGCCTTGGTGGGGGGTGGGCATTTTTATAAAAAAAAAAATTAATATTATTTTAATTATTTTTTGTTATATTATTATTTTTTTATTATTTTGTTATTATTATTTTTATATTTTATTTATTTTTTGTCCCCCCTCCCTGCTTGATACATGGCAGGGAGGGGGGCTCTCCTTCCCTGGTGGTCCAGTGGCATTGGCAGTTCAGTGGGGGGAGGAGGGGGGCTGGCAGAGCTGTTACTTACCTTCCTGCAGCTCCTGTCAGCTCTCTCCTTCTCCGCGCCGGTCCGTGCAGCTCTTCTCTCAGCTCACACTGTAAGTCTCGCGAGAGCCGCACTATGACCCCGCGGCTCTCGCGAGACTTACACTGGGAGCTGACTGAGGTGCTGACCGGACCGGCGCGGAGGAGGAGGGAGCTGGCAGGAGCTGCAGGAGAGGTAAGTAACAGCTCTGCCAGCCCCCAGTCTGTATTATGGCAATGTAAATTAATGTAAATTGCCATAATACAGACACTGACTCGAGTATAAGCCGAGTTGGGATTTTTCAGCACAAAAAATGTGCTGAAAAACTCAGCTTATACTCGAGTATATACGGTATATAATTATATATATATATATTAATATCAAAATACACGTACAATGATATTGATTAAATATATACATAATTTTCATTATATATATTTATATATAATCTAAAATAAATAAATATGTAAATACGTTAAAAAATAAAATTAAAAAAAGAAAAATATGTGTAAATTCGTTCTAACTGTATTTTAAAATTAATATATATATTGATATCAAAATACATGTAGAACAAAATAATATATATCTATATACCTAAGTATATATCATTATATATACCTATATAAATAAAAATAATTTTAAAAAAAATTTAAAAAATTATATACGTGTGTGTGTGTGTGTGTGTATATATATATATATATATATATATATATATATATATATATATATAATAATTCTACCAGTAGTAAATAGTGTTGAAATGAGGAGTGGGTGGGAGGGTCATTCTGATGCTGACCTCAAGCGATATGAGTCAGGTAAGGGGTGTCCCTTATATAGGGGAGTGAATTAATTTAAGCCCCTCCCACAAATACAGGCCAAATGGCCTTAAAACTTGTGTTACAATTTACGGGACCTGCATGACAGCCCAGGCCAAAAGTCCAGGGAATTTAATTTGCTAGCACTATATTTAACTTTCCAAGACACCATAAAACCTCGGGAGACTTCGCTGAACACAAATATTAGAGTTTAAAAACAGTAAAATGTATTACAATGATGATATCGTCAGTGAAAGTGACATTTTTTGCATTTTTCACACACAAATGGCACTTACACGGACGATATTATTGTTGTGATACACTTGAGAATGGTGTTCCTAAAACTGGGAGAGGACAGGATGTGCCTATACTACATAATAAACATAATATATATGAAGATAAAAGGCACGAGTAAAAAGACCGAATGGTCAAAAAACAAAAAAGAATTTATTGTATGTCAAATGATATCATAAACTCATAATGACCCAAAAGTGCTAAATAAAAAAAAATATATATATACAAAGTGAAAAAACTAATGAAAAACAAAACAAAAAAGAAAAAAGATACATTACTAATATACTAAGAATATATGTATCAATAAAAGCAAAAAGATACAGTACTGTTTTCCTTGTATCTGTAAAATGATATAGATTTGATGAATATATCAACAAGGTGTGATGGAGAGATATAATAGACTCTAATGTCTTAAATGGTATCAGAGTAATGAGCAACAGCACACGTCTGCACTGCTTAGGGAAGACATAATGGTAGGGAGGGGGTTGTATTTGGGAGTGTAAACAGATGATCTACATACAAACAATAAACTTGAGCAAATGGTGCAGAAATATATGTCTATGATTGTCAGAATAAAGACCTCAAGTCCTAAATGTAATAAGGTTTGAGAGAAAGATCGTAGATATAGTTGCGCAGTCCTATCTATGCGTCCGTAGAGTCTGTAAGCATATGAATGCTGTATACTGTGAGAGGTATGCAAGTAGATACTATATAATGGAACCCAAGCCGTAAACTGTTAACAACCTGAAAGGCTATAACAGTGGCGGCTCTAAAAAAGAAGAACATCTAAATGGCGTGCTATGATAAAAAGCACTGAGTAGGAGTTTTAGCGGGTTAGGACTGTATAGTGTCTAGTATGCTAAACTAAAAGGATAATAGGCGATTCACTAAATAGAGGCTAACATGATAATCTAAGATGGAATGTAGTATAACATTACGCATTACTTTTGGGTGATCGTGTGGGGACATTTATTTAGAGGGGCATCATGTGCACTGTTTTGTAATTTATTTTATGGTTTTATATAGATGCGCCATTCACACTTTTACTTATCTACTGTTGGAGCTGCAAGTATGTTTAACCCCTTAAGGACACATGACATGTGTGACATGTCATGACTCCCTTTTATTCCAGAAGTTTGGTCCTTAAGGGGTTAAAGACACTCAATGTTCTACATGTGGACCTTTTGACATACATGTATTTTCCCAAACCAGTCCCAGTGGAGGACTAGAAGCTTTTGGTCTGCAACTATAAATAAATATTTTTTTACCACTGATGAAAGTCACAGAACTCTGTGTGCATGGGTCTGACAGATGGCGGCTGCTAGCGTTCAAAGGCGTGAGCGTGACCCCCTTCAACCTGTATCAGTATGACCTGCACAGCATAAGAGAGCATAAAGGAGAGTTTTACATAAACTGTAACAGGTTTAATTTTCAGTTTTTTAGTATTCGAAATTGATGAAATTAATTCCAACGCGTGGGGATTTAATGTATACCATTTTCTTCACTTTTGATTTTTCCTGGCTTTAAAAGTTAAGTTTTGTAAGGGTACAAATGTAATCCTTGCTTTGTTAACTTTTTATTTTTTTGGCAACTACTCATGTGCATCTCGGCCAGATGTGCTTTCTGATACCATAATACAGTGCATTTCACCAAGGGAGCACTTAGTATTTCTTCAGAATTCAGCTACAGCAATATTGAAATGCATGCGTGCACGCTTACTTGCATTTATGAGAAACAGGACTTTGCATACATTTGGTCAGATAAGCGTTTATTTGACCTCCGCGTGGGTAAATATTTTGCAGTCTAAATTTTCACAAGCAAAGTAGACTGGATTTCCATGTCTCTACACACCGAGAAGAGGCTAAGGAAGAACAAAAATAAAATATTAAATGAATATGGGTTTTCTATAAGTAAAATGTTGAATTCTACTTTATTTTTAACTTATGTGAAACCCTCGGCTGTCTCTTTGCACGTTGATTGACTGACTCGTAGATTTGGGTTTATGTTTTGCCATCTTAAGTTGAGTATATATTTTATTTCTGTCTCTGAATAGTAAGCATTTAATTTCACCTCAAAGACATAATTTAGTGTGATTAAGTCGCAAATGAAACCAAAGCACAGGAAATGGTTAATAAAAAACGTTAAAGGGCTTATTTAAGTACATAAGTGTCACGTATTCATCCGCTTATAAAAACGTGATTAATGGCATTTACTGTCCACACAGGAAAAGTTGTGCCGAGCAGCAACCAAATCCACAGAAGGGTTAATGCTGAGCAGCAATTATGCAAATGAGAACCTGGTAACTGCCTTTGGGGTCAAAGGCCGGTTACAGCCTATCAGACCTAGAGGAGGGGTATTTAGGCCCAGTTCTCATCCTGCTCAGTGCCCTGTCGTGGTTGCCCGAGAGCACATTCCTGATTCAAGTTGCTTCTGGTTTTTGACTTTGGCTTTGATTTTGACTTCCCTGTATTCTGTATCCCTGACTTCTGGCTTTCTCTTATCGTTGTGTCTCTTTCTGTATCCCCTGACCTCGGCAAGTATCCTGACTATTCTTTGGTACGTTAAGTCCGGCCATTCTAAGGCCCGGTAATATGTTACCTATTAGTCATCTGTGTGACACAATTCTACGTGCTGGATCAACTAGTAATCCTGACATTACGACATGGCCATAGATCCTGTAGAATTGTGTCAGCACATAACTGCTTGCGAGAGAAAGCTAGTGGAGAATGATCACCGTATGGATCAGTTTGCCCAGGCTTTCAGTACGCTCCTTACTCGAACAGCGCATCTGCAACTTGCGGCTTCTCCAACTGTATCACCTCCGCCTAATGTACCTCCAGTAGTACATAAGGCACCTACTAGCTCCCTATCTCCTCCCCTGCTGGTAATATTCAAGAATGCCGGGGATTTATTAACCAAATTGAGTATCATTTTGAGGCCTCACCGGGATCTTTTCCCACTGACAAAGCTAAAATTGGTTACCTGATGAACCAACTTAAAGGTAAAGCTTTAGCTTGGGCTAATCCGTTATGGGAGAGTAGTGGTAGCATTGCACACAATTACCAGGAATTCCTTGCAGAATTTAAACTTACATTTGAACCATTAGGCAAGGAGGATGACGCCTCCACTGCGCTAATGCATATTAGACAAGGGAACCGGTCTAGCTCGGAGTATGCCATAGAATTCGCACCTTGGCTTCCGAGGTAGACTGGACTAACAGCAGATTAATCTCAGCATTTAAGAAAGGATTATCTGAGACTATGTTGGATGAGATTGCTGCCAAAGAACTACCCAAAAACCTCAATGAGTTTATTACGTTTATTATGCGAATTGATAATAGACTCAGAACCAGAAATAAAACCAGACATATGGCTTTGCCATTAGCACCTCATTTCTCCAGACCGGTTGTTCCTGACCTCTCTATACTGTCCGAACCCGAACCTAGACTGTACTTGTCCCATAAATCTGGAAAACTACCGCACCTAAGAACCTTAAGGGGACAGGTCTTAGGTGTAATGGATATGTCCTCTGGGAATAACAATAATAGATTTCTCCTTGATATTACGATCATAGTTGACAAAAATAACTTTTCATGCAAGGCCCTGATTGACTCAGGTGCAGCAGGAAATTTCATTGATGTTCATTTTGTTAAAAAGAATGCTATACCTCACCACTGGCCGTTGAGGCTATTGACGGGAGACCACTCTCTCAACCCTTAATTACCCATGAAACCTTGCCCATTAACATGTCTATTGGTGCCTTACATAAGGAAGATATAATATTCCAAGTTATTGCATCTCCTTCTTGCCCTATCATATTAGGCTTTCCTTGGCTTAGTAAGCACAACCCTCATATTGACTGGGCTAATTGGGAAATATTGGAATGGGGCACGGATTGTAATGAGAAGTGTATGTTACACCTCACCAAGAGAGTGGGTACCATTAAATTACCCACTACTATACTTCAAACCCCCAAAGTTCCCATACAATATTGGGAGGTTAAGGAAGTATTAAGTAAGAGTCAGTCCAATATCTTACCTCCTCACAGGTCATATGACTGCTCCATAAATCTGTTACCCAGCGCTATGCCACCTAAAGGGGCAGTATATGCCTTATTGCCACAGGAGAGTAAAATAATGGAAGAATATATCAAAGACTCACTAAACAAGGGCCATATACGGAAATCATCCTCACCTGCTGGTGTAGGCTTCTTTTTTGTAGAAAAGAAAGATGGAGAATTACGTCCATGCATTGACTACAGAGAATTAAATAAGATTACTGTTAAGAATGCCTACCCTATTCCTCTCATTTCTGAATTGTTTGATAGACTCCAGGGTGCTAAGATATTTACCAAACTGGATCTCAGGAGTGCATACAATTTGGTAAGAATCAAGGAAAAGTTTGCACCCAGATTCCTGGGCCCCTTTCGTATCCTTCGAGGATTAACCCTGTGTCATATTCTCTGGCCTTCCCGGCCTCATTACGTATTCCAAATACCTTTCATGTGTCGCTACTCAAACCTCTTGTTTGCAATAAATATACAGTCTCAAGTGTCCCTCCTCCTCCTTTAGTTCTTTCTGGACAGGAAGAGTATGAGGTCTCTTTCATAATTGATTCCAGGTTTTCTCGGGGCACTTTACAGTACTTGGTGGATTGGAAAGGTTATGGACCAGCCGATCGTTCTTGGGTTCCAGCATCTGATAGACATGCTGGTCGCAAAATTCGCTGCTTTCATGCCAAGTTTCCTCTCACGCCTGGTCCTGCCCACCCAGTGGGCGTTCTTCAGGTGGGGGGTTAATGCTGAGCAGCAATTATGCAAATGGGAACCTGGTAACTGCCATTGGGGTCAAAGGCCGTTTACAGCCTATCAGATCTAGAGGAGGGGTATTTAGGCCCAGTTCTCATCCTGCTGAGTGCCCTGTCATGGTTGCCCGAGAGCACATTCCTGATTCAAGTTTCTTCTGTTTTTTGACTTTGGCTTTGATTTTGACTTCCCTGTATTCTGTATCCCTGACTTCTGGCTTTCTCTTATCGTTGTGTCTCTTTCTGTATCCCCTGACCTCGGCAAGTATCCTGACTATTCTTTGGTACGTTAAGTCCGGCCATTCTAAGGCCCAGTAATATGTTACCTATTAGTCATCTGTGTGACACAATTCTACGTGCTGGATCATTCTGTAATCCTGACAATAAGTACGAGTATGCATATCAGATACAAAGATTAAACGTGATGGGAAATTAACACTGAAAAAGAGAAATAGTACGCGATAAGCAGTTTTTGTGTTTTTTTACCACTACAAAGGAATAAAGACATTTTCTGCTAGACCTATGAAATCTGCACATATTGCTATGTATCATTCATTTTCTGTTGATTAAGAAAACAAACATTTTAATGTGAATGTTCTTCACAAGCCCGACTAGTGTTCAGTCGATGTACAGTGAACTTATTCTAGATCTGTAATTGAAATTAAGTGTTGAAACATGATGAAAAATTAGTCATTCTTTCTCTAGAGGAGTGCCATTTTCTTGGTAACATTGTAAATATTCACTGATTAGATAATTAAAGGCTCTATATGGTGTAAATATACACTGAAGTGACAATACAGTATGAATAAGTCACTTATAATTACTTAATTGGTGTTATCACACCTCTGCAGTTTTTGAATCGCATATCTGTTTTCAAACTCATTGTGAAGGTGCAGAGTATTTAAATGTATAATTACATCATTTATTTATCGTATAGTGCTTTGAGGGTTGCAGTAATAATACTAATAATGTATTTAACCAGGAAAAGGCTTGTTGCTATTTTTATAAAGTGACAACTTGGCCGTACTTCCACTAGAGGAATATAGCAAGGTGGTGGTGATTGCGGGGCGTGTTTGTTTACATTCCCTATTTTAAGTATAAATGAAGCTAGCCCACAAAATGCGATCGTAAATAGGGCTTTAACCCCTTAAGGACCAAACTTCTGGAATAAAAGGGAATCATGACATGTCACACATGTCATGTGTCCTTAAGGGGTTAAACTGACTTCTGAACATAACTCTTTACTAGTTTAACACCGATATGGCTAGAATAACCAAGCTGTGGGTGTAGCTGAATTGAAGATTTTTTTTCCAAATTAGATACATTTGTTTAAATTGTCCAATTAAACTCTTATATAACAATACTACTGCATACTATGTTTTATAAGGGAATCTCAAAAAGTCTTGCAAAGTCTGGTTAGATTTTCTTTTCTTTTTTTTAATCTAAGTTATGTGAGCTTGAAAAAATAATTGATCATTTTGAATAATGCTGTACACATTGAAAAGGTTATCTGCTTCATAAATTGCCCCTCTATGTACATAATTGTAGATTTGACCACTTACTGAAAGAATAAGAAAAAATATACATCTTGTGCACTCTTATGTTAAATCTGCCATGATTAAGAGATGAAAATGTAAATAAAAGTAGAAGCACTTCATTTTAATTTTGACATTTGATGCAAAATGGGAATGTGTTTTGTTCTGGAAAAATCCATTACAGGTAACCATAAACCTTTTTTTCTAGAGGTGAAGGCTGAAATTCTTATAAACTGGGTACAACTCAATGGAATATGGGGGTGCTAAGAGTTTAAAAGTTTTATTCACTAAAATGAGAATTGCAGGGAGTTCAAATTGAAGGCCAAAGTAGTCATACTGTAATTCTAACTTCAGTGAATAGTCCTGCTTAAGCAGTAATGCTTTTATTTCAGCTTAATGCACTTAAAAGATAAAAAAGAATACATACCTCACTTATATTATTAAAGGGACACACCACTGCCCAAATAAACATATTTTTTTAAATCACTGTTTAGTAGATATACCCCAAATAAAAAACATGCATTGCATCTAATTGTGAATTTGATCATTTGGGGTATATCTGAACACAGCTATAAGCAAAATCTATAGTTTTCTTGTCTGCTGCTTTTTCAAGCCCTCTTATTGCAGACTTCCCAATACAGCTCAATGAGAAGTCTTTGCAAGGCAGGTGCTCAGTGCAACTGTTGCCTCTTGAGTTTAGCTTTACTGGGCTAACCAAACCAGGAAGTAACAGGACAGGCTGTCTGACTGACAGCCAGGGGTGGTGTAACAATATTAATTTAGAAAAGTGCCAAATTCTATTGAAATTGAATTTTTTTACGTTATGCATTAGGCACATAAACATTTGCAGGTACACGGTTTACAGTTTAGGTGTTAGGTCAATCAATTACACAAATTGTGGTGGATACACATGTGAGTGTGCGGGCAATAATCATGTCAAGGCACAGTAGAGATTATACTTTGTAACAGTTTGACAGTGTGAGATTCGTCACTTGGTACGGAATGCTGAGAGGTTGGTATAAAGTGTGGTGCCTCTGGTGGCCAGGCTTGTGAGTAGCTGCTTGGTGGTGGTAGGCTGCCTTTACCCGTGTGGTGGGGAGGTCAGTCCCCTAAATTGTTGATTAAGTGTGTAGATTGTAGGCAGGTCATTAATGAATGTCTGCATTTCCCCACTTATCTGTTTTGCTGTGCCAATTATTGCTTGAAGGAGTGACAACAATGCTTCCATTACTGGTGATATTTCTTTAACAGCAATGGGAGTTTAAAAGTGGAAACATAAAATATGGAGGTAAAGATATTTCACTCCGCATACGAACATATATCTCACACTAGAGTCTCTTGCTAACAGGTAACGGGTCCTAGAAAATGCACACTTCCACATATATATCCCATGCTTTTTGAACTACTCCCCATCTGATCCCAATTTTGTAGACACATGGTCCGCTTCGGGGAACCTACCCACTATGTAAAACAATAAGAACCTATGTACATAGTGGGTAGGTAGCCCGAAGCAGACCTCGTGTCTACAAAATCGGGATCAGGTGGGGAGTAGTTCAATAAACATGGGGTATATATGTGGAAGTGGGCATGTTCTAGGACCTGTAACCTGTTAGTAAGAGACTCTAGTTTGAGATTTATGTTTGTATACTGAGTGAAATATCTTACCCCTTCCCCCTACTGTGTAAATATTTTGCCTGGGGTGTAGCAGGCGGTTTGTCCTGGTGTTTTCCTTATGCCGCAGGTAAGGTTCTTAGGAACAGTATGGGATTTAAAATATAGGTTGGTAAGATTTTTCCAGCTGTTTTTTACAGCAGTGATTTTTCATTTTCCCAGTATTCCCTCCAAATCAACCTGCTTTCTCAGTGTGTTTCCCTCGTCTAATTTGCCTGTTTGCCATAGTTTCATAGTCCAAATGTTGAGCTGGTTGAGCAGTGCTCCCCTAGTGGGGGTTTCTGGCATTTTCCAAGCTCTAGCAATTAGAGTATTGGCAGCCACAAGGATTTGGAAGATACATTTTTCTTCTATTTTAGATATCTCCTCTTGCCACATAAATAGGAGGCATTTTTCAGGGGTCAGCAAATGCTGCAAAGGCAGAAGGCTGGCTATTATGTCTTCTGCCATTTTCCAGTATGGGCAGATGATGGAGCAGGACCACCAGATATGGTGCATCGTCACTACATTTGTGTTGCTTCTCCAGCATTTGTTAGAGGAGTTTGGATATATTCGTGCCAGTTTCTCTGGTACTACGTACGAGCAACATAGAATTTTACTCAGGCAGACAATGTAATAGAGCAGCAGGAAATGCTAGCAGAATGCTTGGTTGTATAGGGAGAGGTATTAGCAGTAGAAAGAGGGATGTGCTCATGCCATTGTACAGAACACTGGTGAGACCTCACTTGGAGTATTGTACACAGTATTGGAGACCGTCTCTCCAGAAGGATATTGATACCTTAGAGAGGGTTCAGAGAAGGGCTACTAAACTGGTTCATGGATTGCAGGATAAAACTTACCAGGAAAGGTTAAAGGATCTTAACATATATAGCTTGGAGGAAAGACGAGACAGGGGGGATATGATAGAAACATTTAAATACATAAAGGGAATCAACACAGTAAAGGAGGAGACTATATTTAAAAGAAGAAAAACTACCACAACAAGAGGACATAGTCTTAAATTAGAGGAACAAAGGTTTAAAAATAATATCAGGAAGTATTACTTTACTGAGAGGGTAGTGGATGCATGGAATAGCCTTCCAGCTGAAGTGGTAGAGGTTAACACAGTAAAGGAGTTTAAGCATGCATGGGATAGGCATAAGGCTATCCTAACTATAAGATAAGGCCAGTAATGAAAGTATTTATAAAATTGGGCAGACTAGATGGGCCGTCACATTCTATGTTTCAATGTTTTCTCAGGAGTTTATGACAATGGATTGTGCATGCTGTATTACTTTTGTGAGCGATAAAGGCTTTTTCCCATATGTCATCTGGGAGGATGGTGACCAGTTCTTTGTGCCAAGAGGCCATAAAACTTTACATGTCCTTCTATCGATCATTAAGGAGATGGTATATAGTAGACATAGTTCTGTTTGGTTGGGTTAGTGCCAGACACATTGTTTCAAATTTGGTCATGGTTTGTGTTTTTGCACGTTGGGTGGGCACTGAGTGTATGGATGTAGAAAACTGCACTTTTTGTAAAATAAAAAAAGGAAACGCTCTTCACACTAAGAGCATTTCAGCATGCCAAAGTGCTTTAGGGTTCCAGAGTGTCCCTGTAACCCCTTAAGGACACATGACGTGTGACATGTCATGATTCCCTTTTATTCCAGAAGTTTGGTCCTTAAGGGGTTAAAGTATGTCTGCAGTTTACATCATACACATTGAGCTTTGCAATAGAGTTAGGAAATATGTAGGGAGCAGAATTGTGGAGGAGTTTGTAGGTATTCATTTAAGGGGGAACTGTGACTTTCTCACTTTTAAAACAACCAAATAGCTAACTAAAATTAGTTATTGGTTGTATTTAAAAGTTTTGAGGTTTTATTTTAGTTAATTTACTTTATTGATTTTTCAAACTTATATATGTATGTAAATTAGTTAACCATATTTGTGCCGATCATACGAATTATGAGGGTGCATGCACACTCCTGGAATATCTCTCTGTTAAATGACCAAGCGCCCACTTGAGGCATCATGGGTCAATAAAGACCGCAAAATGCAAAACTAAGCTTTTTGGTTACCTCCTCTGCGCCGCTCACCCATTAAACACTATAATTGTGTTTACTCGGATGAAGGAATGAGGAATACTCTGTGCTGTGGACGTGACAGTTAGTCGTTTAACTGGATTGTTCATTGGGTGGAGAATGGCAAAGGGGTGTGCAGAATTAATCTGAGTGAGAAGGAAAATGTGTAAAGAAGTGATATTAGGCAAACATTCTTCTGGACGGCTGATAAGGACATGTTTTTGCTATGTTTATGTATATATGTAGGTGTGTATGTTTTTAATTATAAATATACTTTGAGTTATAAAGAAAAGCATTATTGACAACAAACTTTCCAGTTCTGACCTGCATCAACTACATAGTGCTAACAGATTAAAAAAATAAACTTTAAACATAGAAATGTGAAACTTTATATGCAATATGCAAATTATCATACAGTGTGTCTCTCTTAGATTATAGCCATGGGTGTAGGAATTAAAGAAAATTGGGAGGGGGACAGCCTTCCATTGTAACAAAAAAGGGAAATGCATAAATCCTGGACTGTTGGGCCATGAGTACTGGTTTAGGTACCACTGTGTTAAACCATGGTGCTATCTTTGGGTAAAATGATACACTGTCACTTGGGAGGCTTTTAGTCGGATGAGATCTAGAACTCGTTTTGCTTCATGACTTCACCTTTTAATAAATATGCAATTTCTCACAAAGAAATCAATTAGTCCATTGCAGATCGCCTTATGTAATAAAAGTAGAGTGGTTTAAAGTATTAATTGACTCATTTTATTTACTACCCTGGTCAGTAGAATACCACTGTTTCTACTAAGCAAAAATTGTGTATATTTAATTGTGCATGTCGCTGATGAACAGACGTACTTGGACCCTCATGTAAGTTGGTCTCTGTATAAAGCTTGGTTTGTAATGTGCTCTGAAAAAAACAAAATGTGCAATATGTGCGAACCAGGAGTAATATATATAAATTTATAATGTATTTAAAATAGAGTAAAATTTGAATTAAAACCCTAGAACTAATAGCCCAGTAAGTGCAAAGTGCGGAAACAGCTGCACACAAGGCTGTGTGGATGTAATTAAAAACATTAATAAGAATGTTGTCTATGCAAAAACATAATCACTCCAGACCTGACTAGATACATGGGTATTTACAGGACCATAATCTCACTGTTAAAGCATTTCATTATACAACAATGTTATACTTCTATATAGTTTACTATGAAAATTCACAAATGACTAGCATACCTTCCTCTGTCAGCCACACTTAATGCAAAGGTTTTATTAAAACACATCTATACATCAGTCATACTCATATTGTTTTGTCACTTAATAACATAGCTGTTTTATATATACAGCAGGGGCCAAAGTTTAGAGTAGAGTTTGAAGAGTCAATAACTTTTTTATTAATAAAGTAATTTCAATGATATTACATACAGTGAATGCTTAATGTATAGAGATTTGTTTGACTACATACGGAAGATGACATCTTTTAAATGAGCTCCATTTGCCACCTCGCAAAGTCGGGCTATTTCCAGGGCCGTCTATAATATGAATAGGACCCTGGGCAAAGAATTTTGTTGGGCCCTGCGACCCTCCCAATTCCCCCTCGCCCCCAATTACGCCCAACCCCCAATCACACTGACATACTGACACAAACACACAGACAGACATATTAAAACATTCACAGATACATACTGACACACACATACACTGACACACAAATATATACTGGCAGACATATTGACACACATTCAGACATACTGACACCCACATACATACACACAGACACATACACTGACAGATATACTGACACACAGACACATACACTGACAGAAATACTGACACACACACATACACTGAGAGAAGTATTGACACACACACAGACATGCTGACACACACAGGCATACTGATATACACACACTGACACAGACAGACATAGTGACACACACAAAGACAGACATACTGACACACACACACAGACAGACATACTGACATAGACACACACACATACACTGACATAATTTTGACCACACACACAGACATGCTGACACACACACACAGGCATACTGCCATAACACACACACAGACAGACATACTGACATACAGACACACATACACTGACATAATTTTGACCACACACACAGACATGCTGACACACACACACAGGCATACTGACATAACACACACACAGACATACTGACACACACACAGGCATGCTGACATACACACAGACAGACATACCGACACACACACACAGACATACTAACATACAGACAGACATACTGGAACACACACTGACAAACATACTGTCTGACACACTCACAGACATACTGACACGCACAGACATACTGACATACATTTAGCCACCCTCAAACCACCCTTACCTTTTCTGGAGAGTGGTTTACCTGGGGTCCAGTGGCAGGCTGAGGCAGTTGGGAGTTCTCCTCTGAAACTCCTCTCCTCCCTGCCTTCCTCCTCCCGCGCGGCTCTGATCTCCTGTAGGAGGAAGTGACGCGAGGCACTCACTTCCTCCCAGCCGGCTGCCAAACAGAAAGGGGCCTGGTCGCGCTGTTTTAAGCGTCACAGCGCCCGACCGGGCCCCTGCTGACTAATGCCCACCAGGTGGCCCTTAGTGCATGGGCCACCCGGGGGCCCTCTTTAGCGTGTGGGACGATGCGGCTGTGCAAATCGCGGGGCCCACAGGGCAGCTGCTCTGGGGGCCCCCAGGAGCAACTGGGCCCGGGGCAGCTGCCCCATTTGCCCCACGCTAAAGACGGCCCTGGCTATTTCGATTGCATTGTTCATAACATTAGTTAATGTTCGAGGCTCTAGGGCAGTGGTAGTCAACCTTTTTCTACCTACCGCCCACTAATGCATCTTTTTGGTTGAAAAAATTTCCTTACCGCCCACCAGTTTTCGTGCAAGTGCAGAATATTTTTTCGAAAGGAGGGCGTTTTAACCCCTTAAGGACCAAACTTCAACTTCTGGAATAAAAGGGAATCATGACATGTCACACATGTCATGTGTCCTTAAGGGGTTAAAAAAAAATAAATGTACGTATATTTATCTTTTTATTTCTACTTAATGCATGTTTATAATGTTTTTAACTTCATAAAGTATAATGAGAAAACAATAAAGTAAATTGAAATTACCTTTACTAGTGATTAATGAGATCCTTGAGGTTGATGCTGCAAGACTAAATATTTGATATCTGGTTCGATTTTTGTAAGGAACAAACAAAGGTCTCCTCTTTTGGTGATATTCAGACGATTTCTCTGTTTGCGCATAATATGACTTCTCAACTGTGCGTCAGCTCCCCTCCTCTCCTTCCTCAATTCCCCTCCCCACCTTTTTACTTTTTACTTACTATTACTTACTATAGCCCACTATAACAGACAGGCAAACATACACACAAGACACACATACAGACAGACAGGCACACATACATACAGACACACACACAAGACACACATACATACAGGCACATACAGACAGGCACACATTCATACATACAGACACACACAGGACGATCTGTAGCGTGAGGCTGCCTTGAAGCAGCAGTGTTTAGTATGTGTAGGAGTTATATTTAGCCAGTATAGGTTTTGATTTTTTAATCTATCCAGGTGGGTTTGTGCTCCAAGGAAAGATCTTTTCATCTGTTGGGTGGTGCCTCTCTATATATATAAGACTGCACTTTTAATTCAGTGTACTATCATCATGAGACACCTATGTACTAACCCCCAGGATTATTTTGCTTAACCACCTCCTTAGATTTATCTAAGCTTTCACCTGTATACTGTGATACTCCCTCTACTAAGCACTAATTATCTATACTCTATCTAGGTACTATTGATTGCTGGTTAATTAGCTATTGTTTGCAAATAAGCAGAGGCCTACCCAGGTGTTAAACATTCCTAGTGGGCGGTGATTTAAGGAGTTATATAAGGGTTGTTGTCATTAGCTTGCCTAATATAGCTTGGTGCTACTTCTAAGTGCTGATTCTAAGTGTGTGGTTGGAGATATTCTGGATGGTGCTGCTTCTAAGTGTGTGGTTGGAGATATTCTGGATAGTGCTGCTTCTAAGTGTGTGGTTGGAGATATTCTGGAGATAAACTGGAGGTAATCTGAGGTATTCAGGAGGACAAAAAGATTTAGATTTTTTTAAATTTAAATTATTCACCTCATTGAAATGATAAAAAATGATGGTGATGGTGATAAAAAAATTAATCAAATTGCCCCTCAAAACAAGGACAGAAGGTGTCTGTAGCAAGTGTGTTAAAAAATGATAAGCTTAGAGTCATGTCTACAAATGCTCACAGTTTAGGGAATAAGATCCATGAACTTGTGGCAATAATGGCAGATGTGGCCAAAATAGTAAAAAACTAAAAGTTAGCATTTAGTAATTATAAAAAAAAAACCCAGAGTGAGGAAGACAGAATGCTCTATAAGATTAGACAGAAAGAGGCTAAGCAAGTTACAAGAGCTTCCAAATCACACACAGAAGAGAAAATAGCACAGTCAGTAAAAAAGGGGATAAAACATTTTTTAGATACATAAATGAGAAAAGAAAAGTAAAACAAGGATTAGTTAGATTAAAAACAAAAGAAGGAAGGTATGTAGAAGAGGATAAAGGTCTAGCTGACTGCTTCAATTAATATTTTTGTTCTGTATTTACAGATGAAAATGAAGGAAAGGGACCTCAGTTAGGAAAAAGGACAAATGAGTCATTTATTACATGTGAGTTTACAGAGGAAGAGGTTCTATTTCAACTGTCAAAAGTAAAGACAAATAAGTCAATGGGACCTGATGGAATACACCCAAAGCTATTAAAAGAGCTTAGTGGTGTACTAGCAAAACCATTAACAGGTTTATTTAACCAATTATTGTTAACAGGAGTAGTCCCAGAAGATTGGAAGTTAGCGAATGTTGTGCCCATTTACAAGAAAGGTAATAGGGAGGAGTCGGGCAACTATAGGCCAGTAAGCCTTACTTCAGTAGTGGGGAAAGTGATGGAAACCATGTTAAAGGATAGGATTGATGAACATCTAAAAACACATGGATTTCAAGATCAGAGACAACATGGGTTTACTTCAGGGAGATCATGCCAAACTAATCTTATTGATTTTTTTGATTGGGTAACTAAAATTATAGATCAGGGTGGTGCAGTAGACATTGCTTACCTAGATTTCAGTAAGGCTTTTGACACTGTTGCACATAGAAGGCTTATCAATAAACTGCAATCTTTAAGTTTGGATTCCAATATTGTTGAATGGGTAAGGCAGTGGCTGAGTGACAAGCAACAGAGGGTTGTAGTTAATGGAGTATATTCGAAGCTTGGACTTGTCACCAGTGGGGTACCTCAGGGATCTGTACTTGGACCCATTCTCTTTAATATTTTTATTAGTGATATTGCAGAAGGTCTTGATGGCAAGGTATGTCTTTTTGCTGATAATACTAAGGTATGTAACAGGGTTGATGTTCCAGGAGGGATAAGCCAAATGGCAAATGATTTAGGTAAACTGGAAAAATGGTCAGAATTGTGGCAACTGACATTTAATGTGGATAAGTGCAAGATAATGCATCTTGGACGTAAAAACCCAAGGGCAGAGTACAGAATATTTGATAGAGTCCTAACCTCAACATCTGAGGAAAGGGATTTAGGGGTGATTATGTCTGGTGACTTAAAGGTAGGCAGACAATGTAGTGGAGCAGCAGGAAATGCTAGCAGAATGCTTGGTTGTATTAGAGGTATTAGCAGTAGAAAAAGGGAAGTGCTCATGCCATTGTACAGAACACTGGTGAGACCTAACTTGGAGTATTGTACGCAATACTGGAGACCGTATCTTCAGAAGGATATTGATACTTTAGAGAGAGTTCAGTAAAGGGCTACTAAACTGGTTCATGGATTGCAGGATAAAACTTACAAGGAAAGGTTAAAGGTTCTTAACATGTATAGCTTGGAGGAAAGACGGGACAGGGGGGATATGATAGAAACATTTAAATATATAACACAGTAAAGGAGGAGACTATATTTAAAAGAAGAAAAACTACCACAACAAGAGGGCATAGTATTAAATTAGAGGGGCAAAGGTTTAAAAATAATATCAGGAAGTATTACCTTACTGAGAGGGTAGTGGATGCATGGAATAGCCTTCCAGCTGAAGTGGTAGAGGTTATCACAGTAAAGGAGTTTAAGCATGGGTGGGATAGGCATAAGGCTATCCTAACTATAAGATAAGGCTAGGGACTAATGAAAGTATTTAGACAATTGGGCAGACTAGATGGGCCGAATGGTTCTTATCTGCCGTCACATTCTATGTTTCTATTTTTTCTTTGGCCAATTCGTTGTTTCTCCACGAAATTACCCATGATGAATCTCCCAAGCCTCAGTTATAATATTTACCTGTAGCAAAAACATTGAACTTGACAAACAAGTTATTTACCTGTCAAATCCTACCCTGTATAAAAATCAAATATATAATATAGTATAATTAAAACGAATCAATCTCCATAGAAACTAATGGAATCTTCCTTGTACAATGTTTAAAAGTTTATCTCAAAACTGTGCATTATGTCTAATTATCATTGTCTGTTACCAAAGGGGCAGTCTAGACACAGTCTAACCCCAGAAGCCTTTGAACATCATTCATTAGCTTAGACTGTCAGGTGACTCTCTCAGTCAATTACTTAACACCTAACTGATAAAAATATATATTGCTGAAGTGGTATGGGCAGCAGTGGAATACCACTTAAGGCCACCCAGTGGGCATGTTTGATCAGGGCCTGGTTGGGCACCATGGCCCTTTAACAGAGCGACCAGATCTCTGTCAGATTGGCAGTGAGATCAGATCTCTTCCTCCCAGCTCCAGTCCACCAGATTTCAGTTCATGGGGTAAACAGCCAGATTAACCCCTTAAGGACCAAAGTTCTGGAATAAAAGGGAATCATGACATGTCACACATGTCATGTGTCCTTAAGGGGTTAAAGCTTAGAGGACCACATGATTTATTCCTCTAGCCCTGTATTTCTGGAGTCTAATAAAAAGACAGCAGACAAAACTGGTTCTGCACTAGAAACTCACATTTTGTGGTTGCCTTCTCCTGATCTAGGCAACAGGGAGTGCAATGGAAGAGAGTATAGAGAGCCAGCTTCAGACTCCCATCAGCCTCAATATTTAATATAAATGCATCCCTACATTTAAACACAAACACTACACACAAGTATACCTCAACTTTCAAACAGAAACAGTACGTACAGGAAACAACTGCATTCAAATGCCAACTACACACAAATACACCCCATACATTCTCACACACTCTATACAAAATGCTTACATTCAAACACATAAACTGCTATATCTTATGATAGCTCAGATACAACAGAATACAGTCTCTGAGGCATGGCCAATTCCTTTGCTGATATACACATCCCTGTTGTGGCCTCTATCTAACATGACTGAAACCCAAACATCACTGGGGAGATAGAGGAAATCTGGGGGTGCGTCCAGCCCTACATGTCCGTTACTGCAGGAGCAAATTACTAAGGGCAAATCGTACATTTTGCACAGTTAGCCTAAACGTTACTGTCGGCGTACATCACGCGAACACTCCTCGCAAATACAAATCTGCAAGGATGTACAAGCGGTAGATCCCAGCTGGCAAAGAGTCGTTGGAGATGTACGACAGCTAAGGTTCAACCTTTTGGCCACAATTGGCCACTCCACTGCTCAAATAAAAATGTTTTTATTTTCTCTGCCAAAATAAAAAAAAAATCACTATGTATTACATAGACCTCCAAATGAAAACATGCGTTTAATTATGCATTTTTTTCATTTGGCATCTTTTGTTTAATGCATTTACAAGCCCTCCCCTTCTTACCCAGACCAGACTTTATGTGACTATCCTAATGCAGCTCAGTGAGAAGACTTTACAAGGCAGGTGCTCTCTACTGAATCTGTACTTTTTGTACATTTAAAAAAAAATGACCCATATATCACATCCAAAGATCTTCAGCAAGTGTGCTAGGTCTTTGAAGTGTCCCTTTGAACTCAAAGATCTGTTATTTTAGTTTGAGTCTGATTTTTTTTTTTTTTAAATATGGGTGCTGTATGTTTTTTTTGCCAATCTCTTGATACAATTCCTGAAAAAAAGGAAATCTGGAAAACTAAAAAGTGGTTTTGAAACTTCTATACTTGTCTGTGTACCCATTGGTAAATTCCATCTGCCCTTAATTGTATTAACTATATTGAATTGCTGTAGCACATTACCCTGTGTTATCCAGTTGCATGCTTGCTGTAAGAGTTTGTGACTTGCATATCTATCTACAGCCATTGGTTCTTTTTTGATAAACCAAAGGAGGAAAAAAAAGTTCCTTACATTCCTGTTTTTTCCTTATCCTCGTTTACTAACACTCCCATTTGTGACTGCTGTACAAAATGTTAAAATCAAGCACAATGAACATTGTATGAAAATTGATTACAGACCTAGATCTGAAATTTGTGTCTTAGTGAGATTTTGGTTGCTGTAGAGCAGATGTCATTGTCCACTCACCTTGGGGCCGAATCATCTTCTCCCATGGGGATACACAGACAAGTAGTCACACACACACAGTTACACACATGCACACATACAAATACATTCCCATACACACACTTTTACAGTACCTGTAGCTCTCCACGAATGCTGCTTCCTTATCCTGAGTGTACTGGAAAACCTAATCACTGACATTCTAGCTAGTGACTGCAAAATGCTGGAACTTCAATAGTGACGCTTGTGACAGGCAAACGTTATTCCCCAGCCACACTTAAAGGGACACTGTAGGCACCCAGCCCACTTAAGCTCATTGAAGTGGTCTGGGTGCAATGTCCCATGTCCCTTAACCATACAGGGGTAATTATTGCAGTTTCTGAGAAACTGCAATAATTACTGTAACGGAACCGCTGGCACCCCGACCGGGTACCTTCCGCCGACGGATGCTCCTAGTTCTTTCCGAGGACTCCAAGCACTCTGCCCGACACCATAACCACTGCAGACCACATGAACTGCCACAGCTTGGTTGGGGTCTCGCCGTCTCCACCCACTCTGGACCCAAGACCAGGGTCCAGCTTCCCTGACCTCTCCGAATTAAAGAGAGCAGGAACAGGAACAAGCTCTTAGCGGAGCTTAGTGATTATACCCTGGGGAGTATAGTGATTATAGCAATCCCCAGAGTGTAGTTCTCCAGTCCCCCAAACATGAGCCGAAACTTCATGAAGGTACAAGATGATCTCACTTTTAATGACCACACACTCGCTTTTATGCAAGCCCCCATAGACAAAGTATTTGAAAGGTCTGGGGACATAGTCTTAAAGGGGCATTGTCACACAAAGTCTCAATATATCCCCAGACGGTTCTTAAAGGGCCAGCATGGTCCAATACAAGTCCATAAACCACAATGCAGTTCTTAAAGGGCCAGCAGCACAATATAAATCCATTAGCCCAAATAATGTTTGTAAAGTGCCATGCAACCCAGGGCCGTAGTCATGAGGCAGGAGGCTGGCACTCAGGCTCCTCCAACAGCCAGGGGCAAAGGGCGACTTGTCACCTAAAAATCCAGTGACAAAAGGCATTTCGTCACACATCTCCCCTTGGGGGGGGACTAACCAGGTACCTGACCTGTCGGTCAGGGCCTGAGTTAGTCGATAAACCCACCCACAGTGAACAAGTACATGAGTAGCCCACCCACAACACACATTTACTGCACCTGGGTATTTCTCTGAGGTCACTGGGTAACACGCTGTGGGAGCTTGGGGGGCAGAGGCCAACTGCGCTCTGCCCCGATGCCAGCGCTTCTGCTGGGGCAACTGGATTAGGCTTTGGCTGGGGAGGGGAAATAGTACTTACTCCCTCCTCCTGGTGTCCCTGCGAGGGTAGTTGGGGATCTGGACAGGCTGTCCAGCATCCCTGTATGTCGGGTGCAGAGACTACGGTCCCATCTGCACCGTCTGGGGGAGTATGGTCTCCCCTTGGTAGGATATGCTGCCGCTGAGGAGAGAGACCGGTTGTCTCTTCTCCCGGTGCAACACACTGCCACTGGGGAGTCAAACCGACCGTTTCCACTCCCGGTAACGCTGCCTGGTGCTGGGTTGCAGGAGCAACCATTTCCTCTCCCTGGGATGCTGGTTGCTGCAGAGACGAGGGACTGACAATCTCCTCTCCCTGGGATGTTGGTTGCTGCAGAGACGAGGGACCGACAATCTCCCCTCCCTGGGATGTTGGTTGCTGCAGGGACGAGGGACTGACAATTTCCTCTCCCTGGGATGTTGGTTGCTGCAGGGATGAGGGACCGACAATCTCCTCTCCCTGGGATGATGGTTGCTGCAGGGACGAGGGACCGACAATCTCCTCTCCCTGCGATGTTGGTTGCTGCAGGGACGAGGGACCGACAATCTCCTCTCCCTGGGATGCTCTTTGCTGCTGGGGCTGAAGTGTCCCCCACCCGGCTCGTTCTGCTTGGTATTGCAGGTCCTCGGCCACGTGGGTCTCAAGTATCCTGACAACACTTTCCGGAACATCAGGGCCAAAACACGCCAGTCGCCATTGCATCTCCCGAAGGAATGCCTGCTCGTATGTGAGCGCTGCCCAGGGGCTAACTCTCTCCATTCTGCTGTGGACAGGGCCGCTCTGCGAATACTAGCGTTACCCTCAATTTGTAATTCCAAACGTTACCGATGCCTCTGCGCTGCTTCTCCTCGCACTAGGACGCCATCCCACCGCTGCCACCACTGTGTGTGGTTCCGTTACAATTACCTTTGAAGGTTAACTCCTCCTCTAGTGGCTGTCTACTAGACAGGCACTAGAGGGACTTCCGGAATCGAAATGGATCTTTGGTCCGTTATCTGACGCTGGAGGTCCATGGGGACCTCCAGCGTCAGGTTTTTTTCCCCATTGGAAAGCATTGATTAATGCACGGCCATTGCTGCGCATCCGCATAAGGTCTCCCCTGCTGGCTGATGATGGCAGGGAGGAGCGTCGGCAGAGCCTGACCCAACGCCGAGGGATATTAGCACTGGATTCAGGTAAGTGGGTACCGCAGGAGGGGGGGCGCAAGGGAGGGGGGCACTGCAGGAGCTTATGGTGCAGGGAAAACAAACTATAGAATCCCTTTAAGCCTACAATAATGACCCCAATGTAGACAAGTCTGCCAGCAATCCAAGTTTAGAGAGGTCTGCCCTCATAGACATAGAAATATTTTGTTACCCTGAGGCTGTCCAGTCAAAATTGAAAGGTAGACTGTGGCGAAACCGACCTCGCCACTGGGCATTGGAGAAGACTGATTGCCAGCCTCCTGCCATGTGACTATGGCCCCTGGGATGTATTGCCCTTTAAAGACATGATTTGGGCATAAGGGATTTGTGTTGTGCTGCTGCTGGCCCTTTAAGAACCATCTGGGGACATACTGTGGAGTTACTGGGTGGCCACCATTTCCTGTATCAGAAGCACATGGTGAGAACAATGGATGGCGGCCATTTTAACTCACAGACACTGTTTGGACTTTTCAACACGGTGCCATCTCGCCAGTATTTGGTGCACAGAGACATCGTGCAGTGGTTTTGGACTATACAGCAGGGGACACATTATACAGTGATTGTTTTTCATTTAGCCTGTATATGTGCTGCAGAATCTGCATTAAACTGTACCTTCCAAAGTACTGAACGGATCTGGGTGAATTTCGGATATGTGGTTCATACTTTTATGGGGTTATTGCATGTTTTAGGGTCCCTGTGATGTGTTTTATGAAACTGTATTTCTCTGTCTGTGAGAAATAGATTACCCATTGTGTAAGGTAATTGTATTACTGGCAGAGGGGAGGATTTTGTGTGGGAGTGTCTGTGTGTATTGTACAGATTGATTGGTTGTTCTGTAAAACCCTGTGGGCAGTACTAAGTTTGTGGATTGGGAATAAAAGAGGCTGTATGTGCCAGTACAGTCAGTTCCTGTTTTAACCCTCAAAGTGAAGTGTCGTCTCATTATTGGGGGAAGGATTTATTGTATGCTGTTCCAGTTTGACTGCTAGGAGAGTAAACCTATTCGTATGGTTCCTATTCAACTGTCTACAGCATTCATATGCTTGGGAGAATTTATTTGTTTCTCCGGTTCGGTGATTGTGGTGTCTGTCAGAGTGCTTGGAGTCCTCAGGAAGCGCTAGGAGCATCCTTCAACGGAGGTACCCAGTCGGGGTGCCAGGCGATCCGTTACATAGACCATGTATCCCATGAAAGTATTTAGGTGGAGGGTGGTCTGAGGGCAAGAACCTCAAGTCCCCTCTTGTAGATAAAGAACTTTGTTTTATTCAACCTCTAAATAACGCATCTTGTTATTCATTACCCAGGCGAAACATTATACAGCAAGTCCTACCAATTTTAATTTAATTTTTGTTCTTTAAAAAAACAAGTTACAATATCTACCAGACTTCCAAATTCATAATAAAGCATTCATATTCTGAAGCATTAATCTTCTTTGAAATGTCATCTATAATTTTTTAGACACATACAGTATTTTGTGGGAATGATTAAAATGTATTGTTCACTGTATGAGAGCTGCTCTCTATTTTATTAGATTATTTGTTATGATGTTGCATAATGTTGAACTTCTCATAAGCTGTTTTTCAGTAGCTAGCTTTCTATTACAATGTATGACTTTAAATTGCTTTTGCTGTGCATTCTTTTTTAAATTTCGATATATTGATGGAAAAGTTGATCTGCCAGATAACAATACAAAAGTTGAACTATGGAAAGTACAAACTATAAATGAGGACTGTAATTGATTGAAACGATGCTTCGCTTTTAGGAGTTGTTGCCAGGAAAAATAATTACTGTGTAATTCCAGTAAGCAAACCACAGAGTATTTAATGACCTTGAACTAATAGGGCATTCTTAAAAGAAACACAATCAGCTACTTAAAAAGATAGGAGATATGACCTCTGTCACAAATGGAAAGTCGGCAAAAGAATTAGAGACAAAGCAAGAAATTCCACCATTTGTTAATCACTAGCGGAGCAAATAAATTGGTACAAATGACCACTGGATGCAGTACTGCTTTATGTTATACAAGATTTATAGTCCAAGTTTTTAGACTACAAGATTTATAGGGTTGTAGCCAAAGAGAAGTGAACTTCTAGTTTTAACCTCCTGAGTGCCCCCATCTTCTTCCTTAATCTTGGCATGCCAAGACTTTCATCACCTTGGTTCCATGGTGCATATACGACAATATTAAATGGGGGTCTATGGAAGATCCTGACAATCTCAGTTCTTTGCAGTCATGCTTAAAGGATCACTATAGGGTCAGGAAGACAAACATGTATTCCTAACCCTATAGTGCTAAACCCACCATTTAGGTGGCTTGCCCCCCCCCATTAGCTCCCTATAAAAGTTTAAAACTCACCTTATTTCCAGCGCCACACAGGTCTGCAGGCGCTGGCTCCACCCCCTTTGTGACATCAAAATGGCTGATTTTTAGCCAATCAAATGCTTTCCCACAGGGATTGGGCCAAATGCCATTTTGGCCAATCGGGACCTCCTCATAGAGATGCATTAAATCAATGCATCTCTATGAGGAAAATTCTGCGTCTCCATGCAGAGCGTGGGGACGCTGAATGGCAGGGCTGCTTACTGTGCAGCCCTGAACGAAGAAGCACCTCCAATGGCCATCTAAGGAGGGGCCAATGGGCAATGTAAACACTGCCCTTTCTCTGAAAAGGCTGTGTTTATATGAAAATGCCTGAAGGGAGCTATTATACTCACTAAACAACTACATTAAGCTGGAGTTGTTCTGGTGACTATAGTGTCCCTTTAAAAAGAGATGGTCCACAGAGGTAGGTAGGGCTGTGTCTGTGCTCCCAGTTTTTGATGCAAAGAAAGTTAAAACAGGACATACTTAAAAACAAGAGAAATCTCAATGTATCCATCCTGGTATAATATTTTATAAATAAATAACTCACCTTGTGAGAAGATGTTTTTTTTTTTTTCCCACCAGCCATTCTTCATGACAGCTGATAAGAAATGGCACTCTCCTCCCACAAGGCTTACTGTGTGTGCTGTGCTTATGGGCATTTATACACTAAAAACAAAATTCTAGTTAATTGAAAATGGAGTTGGTAAAAAAAAAAAAAGTAGATTGTTCAAAAGAATTATCCAAATTAGCTTTAGTTTAACTATCTTAGTCAAAAATGAAGCAATTTAGTTTTCTGTAGACTATAATTCACTTTATGAATTATACTTTATGAATATTTTAATGAGGAAGAGATAGGAACTGAGATGTGGCAAGAAAAAAAGAGGGGTAACCCAAGGTAGAAAGTAATTAAATAAAGAGGTACTTGCCTACTGGTGTCAGTTTAAAGGAAGATTTTAGATTGTACACTATATATTGGATAATTAAATATTAGTCTTTTTCCATTAAAGATATATGTTTTTGTTTTCTTTATATATATATATATATATATATATATATTATTTTTATTTTTGTTTTGTTTATTTGGTCTATATTATTGATAATTAACTAATAATTAATAATATCTTTTGAGTTTATCTGTTGATCTTCAACAGCAATGTTTTAAAACTAATATATTAAATGTTATGTTTTAATTAAATTGACACCAGTAGACCAGTACCTCTTTATTTAATTACACTTTATGAATAGCATGTAGTCTTTCCTTCAGCTCACCTACAAGAAGTTTAGAAAACAGGTGTCACTTGAGTAGGTCACAGGAACGTGGCTCAGATGAAAGTAATGTGTGGTCTAAAAAAAAACAAGTACAATCTCACTGCGTGCTAACCTCTGCATGATTGTGGAACGTTAAAATAGGTAAGAGGGACATGTCCTAGTTTAAAATAAACCGTGAGCAGCTGTTCTCCAGAAATATGACTTTGTAGTTCAAGTTCCACCTAAACTTGAAAGCAATATACATATGCTTTACGGTACAATTTCTTAATATGCGGTAGATATGTCCCATTTTAGGGTTACCAATTAGGGTCTGAATTAGGGTCACCTATAAAAAATGGAACACGGCACTGACGTATGTCTTTTCTTCGGTATCTTTTATCACATCAACGATCTGAAAATGATTCATGGAAATGTGATCGCATCAGAGGGCCAAAGGTTTTATTTTAGACATTACGGATATTTTATAAGAATGTCTGTTTCACCCTTAACTATACAGTCCTGACAGAGTAGGATAAAACAGTTGTTTCAAGGTGGTCAGCTATATTTTAAGGCCTCCACTTGTGTTAGTCTTTTTACAGAATTCTACTCTGTAACTTTATTAAAATATATTTTATATGAGTGGGATGAATTAACTATATATTTAAAATAACTGTTCCTGTTATCATAATATAACATATTGAAATTGTACTGTATGCTTTTGTGCGTACGGAATTAGAAATGGATCATGCGAGATAGACAGACAGATCAATCGTTTACGCAGAGCGATATACATTATTTGCTTCCTTAAGGATGAAACATCCACTTTGAAATAAATTAGCTCAAGTACCAGCAGATTCACTGTGTATAAATATTCACATATATAAACCTCTGCCAGCCGGCTCATTATTCCTGGGTACAAATCCCTGAGCACTCATCATGACCATGACCTCATCCTGGTACATTTAACATTCTACAGACTAGTCAATGATATATTCCCTTCCTGTTCTTCCTTCTTTGTTCCAACAATAAATTATTTATTTGCATGCACGCAGAATTGGGCCACGTGACTTTTTAAAAGCCATCAGTTCTTGTGTTTGTGTTTTTTTTTTTTTTTTTTGCTGTTGTTTTTACACATTTTGATCACTTCCTTCCCTCTGTACACCATTTATCCACCGCTTCCTTCCACGCAGGTTTCTTGCTATCCTATTAATCAAAATTCTATTTCCTTCTAGACCCTAGAGTACATTTTGAATGGATCTTGTTTCTGCAGGTTCTATTTGTGACCCACGCCGTTGCGCCAATACAGAACTTCCTTTTTGTCTTGTCTAAAGTTGGTGTCAATATCATCTCTTGAATACGGATATTTCATGGTTTGCTTACGTTTTGAAGTCCGTACACTTCCTCCTCATAGCTTACACTTTTCCTGCACTAAGTGCACAATGTCCGTTTTGTCATTATTCCTTTGTTCTTACATCTTTACAAGTCCCCCGTTGTTAGCATTTCCGATAATTCCCAAGAATTCCTATGAATGTAATTGTCTCCCTAGGTTGTAATTTCTGCTTGCTTTATATTCTAGATGAAACATGTAAATATAAATACAGTACTACAAATCTGATTTAATGCTGACAAAGTAAATAATTAGACCTCTAGTTCATAATAAGTGGGGAATAAATTATTTAATAAAACTAGACTGCATTAATGCAGCATAAAAACATAACTGTAAACATTACTGGTGCCTGGAGTTAGTATGTGCAGCGTTTCCTTTTAAACTCTGCAAATACAGAAATTAACCCCTTTAGGTAGTAGAGGTATAGGGGTGTCATCAGCCAGCCCCAGAAAAGAGCTCCAGGCTAGCTAAATCAATTCTATGCAACTGTCGTTGCGAAGAATGTTAGTCATTGGTTGAGATCATTCTACGGTCGCAACTTCTGGCTTCTGCGGCTATGCCTGTGGCTATAGTGCATCACCAGAACATCGGAGCCTGGCAAGGACCTAGCTAAGGGGACAAACCAAATCAGGATACTACTGGCACCATAACTACTACAGTGGGATATAATGGTCATGATACTTGGAGCAACCGTTTAAGAGTTCATGTAATTTTTATTTTATTTCTATTCAGATAATATGCTATAAAGGCAAATATACTGATATGGATTGAAGAAATAATTATTGAATATCATCCTTTTTTCTGCTTTTGCGATAAATGTTTGCAGCAGTAGTTAAAGTAGTTTTAAATATATTGTAACAGTGTTGTTGGGCCAAGATCAATCAAAATCCTTTACTTCCTTTTAGTTTTTCACATTAAATTATACAGACTCTAAGACTAAAGACGTCTTCATTAAAGGATTGGAAGTGAGTTTAACGTGTGTCAAAAACACTTGCGTTTAGGGAATCAAAAAGCCAATACAAAATGCAAATTCTAGAACAGAGGTGTTTGTACTTGTACAAGTGGGAATTGATATCATAGCAAAGTTTCAAATTAATTTAAGATTTCAATATTTGATTGTCAGGTGCCCTTTTACACTTTACTTTGAACCAAAGGGAAAGTGGGCTTAATCAGCGAGTCTTTGAAAAAGCCTGTCGATTTCTGCTCCCTTCACAGAAAAATCTAATTTGAAACATATGGAATTTGTTTACAGCAGACCTTTGAGCGGCTTCTAAATGATATATTCTTGACATCCAACTCTTATGGCAATCATTAGTTTTATTTTGTATTATATTGTATATATCAAACCAAAACATCATCAATTATATTCTAAAACACCTATCTATGCATTTGAACTTGCACTAAAAGAAATACACAAAAAATGTGGCTAGTATTAAACAACCACTCCAAGCACCATAACAACTACATAATGCTAAAGTGGTGATGGTGCCAGTATTGCCAAACCATGTTAGAACAGTTGAACTTGTTAACTGGGGTCTGCCGGGCCCCTGCTTCCTGCCTTCACTTCGGTCTACAGGAAGTGAGTGAAGAAGGCAGTAATTGTCACCCAGCTGCCCGCTAGTTATGAAGCCCACTGTTATAAAATGGTTTGACTATTTTCATTTTCATTAATTATTCAAGATATCTCTATTTTCAATGTAACTGGTGTATGCTCACTGCATTTGTAACCCTGCTTTTTACTTTTGCTTATCACACATATTGATATGTACATCCCAAATACATACAGAATACTTTGAATACAGAGAATTGACCTTACTGGATTCAAAAGGCAGAAAGCAATTTAATTGGCTGGGTCTGTGGATCTGCACAGCCAATCATTATTGGCTCCTTTAGTGATGATGCAGAGGTATAATGGCCCACATTATGAGGGCAGATATCACTGAGCAAACCTCAAGTACATGTGACCTTTATAATAGAACATATTAAGGGGAACTCCAGGCTCCATGATCCCCCTGGTTATACAGGTACTTGTGTAGAGTTCAAAGACCACCTCTGAGAGGTTCCCCACTAGCGGTTTATGATGAATCCATTGCAAGCAAATGCTTCTATAGCATTAGAGTACAACAAACATAAAAAGATCTCTTGGTAAAAACCAAAGAAAAAGTCACCTGCGCTCTCTCCTAAATCCCTTTGTATATTTAAACAAATGGCCACTGGATGGAATGCCCGCCTGCCAACGTCAAGGCAGACCACCCTAGATGGGTCCTACACTGACCTTTCACCTTGCTTCCTTGACCCTGGATCTCTTGGTAAGCTGCTAACACCATATCTTCTGAATGTGATATATATGTAACCACTATTATTAAATGCCATATGAATGGACATGCTAATAGTACCATAGCAACTTAAACCCATGCCAAGTCCCCTACTTTATTATGTTGTTTGTAGTGGTGGTGTTTTACAATGCGTAGTCTTTTTAAGCAAGATTTCATTAGAGTCACTTCGCTTGCATTTAGAGTAAACTTGAAGCGGGTATAGAAATCAGAGCCTGAAGTCAAGGGGGACCTGGAGCAAGTCACAATGCCCATAGGTAACACCAGAAAAAAATGTTCAAATAGTAAGCGTGATATACCCCAAGGTGAGCAAATGTGAGCGTTTCAATGATCTGTTTGTTAAACATTGCAGCTGAGAATTGTTACATAAAAAATCAATAGTTATCAGTTTATTCATTCTCTAAAGTATTCTCTGCTTCAATCCCTATCTCTCATAATTAGATTTGCCGAGATAGATTGTCAGCAAGTTCGGTGTTACACCTAAGGGGAGCTTCATCTCAGCTAAAAACCAGTTCAACTTAAACAACAAAATGCTTACATATCAATCAATATAAAGGGGAACCTAGAAAGTATCTAAGTCTAACTTCCCATTATTAACCCAACCACTCTTACACACTGTTCCTCACTCCTAACCATTGTCTCCAATCCTTCAGTACCATGAATCAGAGTTTAGACTTAAAAAGCAAAACATATTCATTTAATGGAACCATTTGTATCTCTGCAGAGTAGTTCATAAAGAGAGAACTGATCTGTATAGAGAAACATTATTTTACTAAAAAGAGCGCTGATAATGTTCGTACAGACTGTAACGTAGTGATTTGGGAACAATTACAACTCCAGGAACCGATTTTGGACCCAAATCCTTCTGCCTCTCTTTTCTATCGTAATGTCCCTCTTTTCTAAAAGCTCCATATTGTTTGTGTGTCCGAGTGCATAACGGAGCTCCGCAGTAATAATACTAACAGTAATGTGTTTTTAAACTACAATAAATGTGTTTAGAAATCAGTCTGTAAATAAGATCCATTGTTCTTGTTCTGAATTGCATTTCAGTTGTAGAAATTATTAGTAAGTCACCTGCAATTTATCAGAAAATTCCTACCCCTGGCCACATCCCACTCACACCCTTAAAATGAAAATGTTCCTCTTTGTCTACTTGAAATGTTGGGAAGTATGCAACCCATTCATGCACCATGTCTTGGGCAGGGCAAACAGTCTACTGTTGCAGAACTGTAACTACCAAGATGCATTGCAATTCTAATGGCTGTCAAAGCATCATGGGAGTTGTAGTTCTACCATGTACCCAACTCTGCCTTCAAGGAACACTTCGAACACATAACATTCCTGAAACGCTTTATGTTTGAAGACTGTGTCCTCAATTTTCTAAAAGAAGAAATTGACATATTTATAAACTGACATTGTAACACTCCCCCCCCCCCATCCACCGGCCATCAATCAGACACCAAGTCCTATTGGTTCCTGGTTTGGTTAGCTCAGTGGAGCTAAACTCAAGAGGCAGCAATTGCTCTGAGCACCTGCCTTGCAAAGACTTCTTATTGATCTGCATTGCAAAACTTTTTAATTAAGAAGTATGAGATTGAACATCTACAGAAAGTCTGTGCTGGGGAAGAAGTCAATATTTCATATAACCTCAAAGTCAACCTGCAAAACAAAATACATGGAACGTTTCTTCGCAGATATATCTACTGATTTGTTTATTTTGTATGGAGTGTTCCTTAAAAGCTCCAGTTAGCGTAAATACCATTTTAAAATGTGCAAGGTACATGCAGTATGAAAAAGGTAAATGAATGGACTGTGAAATGAAAAGCATTTTCTTACAAGATTGAAGTGAGTTCTTTTTGTTACATTATGCTACTTCTACATATTAAAGTCTTTTTAAGAATCATCAGGCGGCATGAGTAGTCAAGTCCAATAAGTGCTAAAAAGCTCTGCCATAAACTGTCATAGACCCATTCAAGTTAACTATGGCTGACAAAATCTGCACTTTACCAAAAATGATCCCAAATTCTTGGTTCTATGTTATTCAGAAAGCATTCCTCTACAACACGTTTCCAGTAATGAAAACTTCTGTTCTCGGCTGCTGTGGCTTCTTCTAATGCAACCTCGGGTTTCCGTGGACAGACAGAAAGACTGGCAGACAGATACACTGACAAACTAATTTAATTAGTTCATTATCCTCTCATTGTTTGCTGGAAAATGGAGTTGAATCCTCCTACTGATTCTGACAGTTAGATCCACTCATTACTGGTGTATATTGGCACTGCTTATGCGGTATGTGTTAATCTCTCATTCCTTTTGTATTATGGTGTGTTACACTCCCATTGTTGTTATAGTATAGTGTTTTACCCTCCCATTGTTGTTAGAGTATAGTGTTTTACCCTCCCATTGATGTTGTAGTCTGGTGTGCTACCCTCCCATTGTTGTAATATGGTGTGTTACCGTGCCATGACATAGTTACATAACTGAAAAGAGACTGGTGCCCATCAAGTTTAACCTTCCTCACATTTGTTTTCTGCTGTTGATCCAAAAGAAGCCAAAATAAACCTAGTTTGAAGCACTTCCAACTTTGCAACAAACTAGGAAAAAAATTCCTTCTTGACCCCTCTGCACTTTTTCTAGTGCCATAATATCCTTCTTTAGAACAAGTGCCCAAAATTGCACAGCATATTCAAGATGTGGTCTTACCAGTGATTTATAAAGAGGCAAAATTAAATTATCGTCCCGAGAATGAATGCCCTTTTTCATGCATGACTATACCTTACTGGCCTTAGCCACTGCTGATTGACATTGCACATTGTTGCATAGTTTGTTGTCTATAACAATTCCCAAGTCCTTTTGGTGTGTTGTTCTCCCTTATTCGCTTCCATTAATGGAATAAGCTGCTTGTGCTTTCTTTACGCCAAAGTGCATAACTTTGCATTTTTCAACATTTAATCTGCCATTTGAGTGCCCAGTCCCCCAGTCTATATAAACCCCTCTGCAGCAAATTAATATCTTGCTCACATTGTATTACTTTACAGAGTTTTGTGTCATCTGCAAACACTGAAACATGACTTTCAATGCTTTTTTCAAGATCATTTATGAACATGTTAAATAGAAGAGGTTCCAGAACAGACACATGAGGGACACCACTCGCCACCTCTATCCAGCTTGAAAATTTACCATTAATGACAACTCTTTGTACTCTGTTTTTAAGAATTTTCATCTAGACCGATTTCTTTGAATTTTCATCTTTGAATTTACAGTATGTTACCCTCCCATTGTTGTTATAGTCGAGTGTGTTACTCTCCTGTTGTTGTTATAGTACAGTGTGTTACCCTCCTATTGTTGTTATAGTACAGTGTGTTACGCTCCCATTGTTGTTATTGTAGTGTTTTTACCCTCCTATTGTTGTTATAGAATAGTGTGTTACCCTCCTATTATTGTTACAGTACAGTGTGTTACCCTCCCATTGTTGTTATATTACAGTGTGTTACCCTCCTATTGTTGTTATAGGATAGTGTGTTATCCTCCTATTGTTGTTAGTACAGTTTGTTACCCTCCTATTGTTGTTATAGAATAGTGTTACCCTCTCATTGTTGTTATAGTACAGTGTGTTACCCTCCTATTGTTATAGTACAGTGTGTTACCCTCCTACATGGTCTTTCTCCCCCTCCCTCCCTCACTCCCTACATGGTCTCTCTCCCCCCATCCCTCCCTTCATGATCTCTCTCCCCCCATCCCACCCTTCATGATCTCTCTTCCCCCCTCCCTCCCTTCGTGGTCTCTCTCTCCCCCTCCCCTGACACTCCCTTCATGGTCTTCCTCCTCCTCTACCACTGTTGCTCACTGAGTGAGCGCGTCCTGTCAGTCCGGCCGGGTGCAGGAAACGGATTCTCCTGTACCGCGGACCGGATCGGAGCTCGGCCATGCTACAACAGAGGGACTGCCTAAGTCGCCTATAGGATGAGCCGGCCTTGATTGATGGTTGGTACTGAGTCTTCCCACAGGGTAATTTGCTAAAATCAGAATCATCGACGATTCAAAGCGAATTTAAAATTTTAGATCAAAATTTGCCAAAATGGAAGGCATATCTAACGTGGAGAATTTTTCCAATTCAGAAATTTTGTCCACAAATTTCAAATGCTCAACATGTCGTATTTTAGTTAATACCTCTGTCAGTATTGCTTTAATCTTCTCCATATTGCAGTGAGCAAATAGTTATTTTTAACACTATACACACGATTTAAAACGAGCAATTAATGATGTTTAAGTAACAGAAGCATCTTTAACATTACAACATATGTCATGTAAAGCTGTCTTTTTTTCAGGCATCTGAACCATTATGTTAATTCTTAGAAAATGAACTCATATGTGTTAGTTGCATACTCCTAAATAAATGTCTCTAAACCCATACTAAATCCATTAATCTAATGGATTGGTAAGTAAAAGACAGTAATAGAATAGATTTTCAAGGACCAATTGCTGCAGAAATGAAATATTGGAGACAGAACTTCGATTTAGTTAAAACCTTTCTTATTTTAAAATCATTGTTTTACTAGACATGCTGCCCTCCAAACCTATTGTGAAGTGCAATCAGTACAAGTCTATATAGTCACAGGGATGGGCAACCTTCGGCACCCCTAATGTTTTGGACTACATCTTCCTTGATGCTTTGCCAGCATTGTCTGCAAGAGCACTATGGGAGATATAGTCCTGAACAACTGGAGGCCGAACGCCTGGAGCGTATACGGTATTACTGGAACAATAAAAATCTGGCAATGAATCGTTCAATCTAGTGCTTTATCTCTCATTAAGTGTGTTTGTTGCATATATACGTCCAGAAGATGACAGTGCGTGCCTGCGTTTCTCATCACTTAGTGCCTTGCTCATTTTATCTTATGATCGTTATATATTTTGCATCTTCCCTCCTAATAGTTTATAAGAGCACCGGATGGAGCACAATGCTCCACTGCACTAACAAGCTTCAAATTGGAAAAAAATATGTCTGTGTTTTCTGAATTTCAGTCTTGGCAGGCTCAATTGAATACAAAAGACTTTTTGGTGGCTTCTGGTCTTTATCTCTGTAAACCTGAGGAAAATGGTAATTTAATTCAAGATTACCCATAATGCTTTGCTTCCTCTTTCATTTCACATGCACATCATTCATGTGTAAAATATTGATAAGAAATTGAGCTGTGAGTATATTGGCTCCCATTTTACCTGCTGTCTGCCGGTGTTACATTGTCTCCAAATATCTCTCAGTATCATCTTTTTCCACCCTGAATTTTCTTAACTCTAAAATATAAAGAAAGAAATAACCAGTTTCTTTGGTTTAAAACCTAGATTTGTGTATGCATTTCAGCAGCACTTTATTCTGTGTTTTTATTGTCTATATGTGCACTGCATAATTTTATCACGGTTGAGAAAATAAGGAACTCATGCCTGAAAGAACAGGGAGCTGTGCTTGTCTGTTAGAATTTCAAACACTGCTACAGACATTTGGACAACTTCAAAGAATTCCGCCCTACTGAGAATATAGACATATAGGCATCCACAAGCAGCTTGTAGTGCTTATTTGAGATCCAAAGCCAGTACTACCAGCTGAGTTTTACATTTTACACACTTACCAGGTACCGGGAGTTTTGCATATATATAATAACAAGTTTTTATAACACTACGGAAAATATATAACTAAGGAAATTTGCAGGGTCTGCAGTCTGAAACCTTACGTGGAGCTAGCATAATAAGTCAATGCATTTCATAGTCATTCCTAGGAAAAATAATGGAATTTATCATCACATTTTTACATTTAAATGATATCTGATTTCATGCCTACAGAACGTACTGTTTTCATTTTTTCTGGACATATTGAGGGCTTAAACAAAAAAATATTGCCTTATTCTTGGTTATATCAATTGCATTTAATGTTGAAAGACACTAACTATTAATATAATTGTTTCAATATATGTGACCATATATCCCTAAGATATATATATATATAATGTAAGGTAAAAGAACACTCCATGTGTAACGGATCACCTGGCACCCCGACTGGGTACCTCCGTTGAAGGATGCTCCTAGCGCTTCCTGAGGACTGAAAGAAACCACAACCACTGAACCGGAGAAGCATACGAATGCTCTCAAGCATATGAATGCTGTAAGCAGCTGAACAAGAAAAGCATACAATCAGCTTACACTCCTGGCAATCAGCATACAATCCAATTCCCCCAATAACGAGACGACACTTCGTTTTGAGGTCAAGCAGAACTGACTGGACTGGCACATACAGCCTCTTTTATTCCCAATCCACAAACATAGTACTGCCCACAGGGTTTTGAAACACAGCCAATCAATCCGTACAATACACACAGACACTCCCACACAAAATCCTTCCCTCTGCCTGTGATATGATTACTGAACAGAATGGTTAATCTAATTATCACAGGCAGAGAAATACAGTATTATAAAACATATCACAGGGACCCCAAAACATGCAATAACCCTATAAGTATATCCTTGGAACCGGGGGATCTGGGTGAACCACATATCCAAAATTTACCCAGATCCGTTCAGTAGTTGGAAGATACAGTTTAATGCAGATTCCACAGAACATATGCAGGCTAAATGAAAAACAATTACTGTATAATGTGTCCCCTGTTGTATAGTTTAAAACTACTGCACGATGTCTTTGTGCACCAAATACTGGCGAGATGGCACTGTGTTGAAAAGTCCAAACAGTGTCTGTGAGTTAAAATGGCCGCCATCCATTGTTCTCACCATGTGCTTCATCCATTGTTCTCACCATGTGCCTCTGATACAGGAAATGGTGGCCACCCAGTAACTCCACAGTATGTCCCCAGATGGTTCTTAAAGGGCCAGCAGCAGCACAACACAAATCCATTATGCCCAAATCATGTCTTTAAAGGGCAATACATCCCAGGTGCCATAGTCACATGGCAGGAGGCTGGCAATCAGTCTTCTCCAATGCCCAGTGGCGAGGTCGGTTTCGCCACACCGTGCAACACAACTACTGCAGCTCAATGTAGGGGTTTTGTTACTATAGTCTCTGCCTCCCAATCATCACGATTTCGGCAGGACAATCCTGATTTTTAGGATCATGTTCTGCTGACCCAGGTTTATTCCCTGGTGTTCCACTTTTGGGTACACCTGGGACGTGTCTCTAAAAAGCATAGTGTGAAACAGTGATGGCTAACCTTGACACCATAAATTGTTTCTGGACTAAATTTCCCATGATGCTCAACCAGCTTTTAGAGTCTAAAAGCTAGCTCAGCATCATGGGAAATGTAGTGCAGAAACAATTTATGGTGTCAAGGTTAGCCATCACTGGTGTGAAAGCATCATTAGACATGATCGTGGTATGCAACAGGTACTAGAACCCTGCAGAGAGTACTGAAACAGGGCTCCCCGCATTGGTCTGCCCTCAGTGGACTGGCCTGAGTGATTGGTAGGCAACCTGCCAGTAATTTGGGTGGACATGCCCCCATTCTGGTCAGGCCCACCACCTGCGGGTGCCAGTGACGCAAATGTCCTGCTCCCTTTTACCCTGCTCACTTGCTTTCATGGGATGTCGATGGCGGGGGCTAAATAGGTGATAAATACATTAAGTTTTGGTTTCAGCAGTTTGACTTTTGTATATATGCACTGTTTATGCACTTTTTACATTGGCTTTTTCCCAGACTGGCACTTTGTGTCTTTATGATTGGGGTCCCTGTGTCACAGGTATTTGTGCAATTTATTATACCCCTGGGATCAGGGAGAGCATTAACTAACTTTAGTGACTTAATAGTCACTTTTTGATTGTTTGCATTGTGCATTTTATATTACGATATCAGCTTTTTAAGCCATTAAAGGACCACTATAGTGCCAGGAAAACATACTCGTTTTCCTGGCACTATAGTGCCCTGAGGGTGCCCCCACCCTCAGGGACCCCCTCCCGCCCGGCTCTGGAAAGGGGAAAGGGTTAAAAACTTACCTTTTTCCAGCGCTGGGCGGGGAGCTCTCTGCCTCCTCTCCTCCTCCTGGGCTGAATGCGCACGCGCGGCAAGAGCTGCGCGCGCATTCAGCCCGTCGCATAGGAAAGCATTTACAATGCTTTCCTATGGACGCTTGCGTGCTCTCACTGTGAAAATCACAGTGAGAAGCACGCAAGCGCCTCTAGTGGCTGTCAATGAGACAGCCACTAGAGGAAATAGGGAAAAGCTTAACCCATTCATAAACATAGCAGTTTCTCTGAAACTGCTATGTTTATGAAAAAATGGGTTAACCCTAGAAGGACCTGGCACCCAGACCACTTAATTAAGCTGAAGTGGTCTGGGTGCCTAGAGTGGTCCTTTAAGGCTAATTTTGCTTGTATTTTTGTCCTTTATAATAAATTGTTTTCAGTTTTACTATCTACCCTCTGGCTATAATTGTCCTATTTTAAGTTGAGACAAGCTGGTAGATTAAATATACATTATGATAGTGGTGCCCTGAACTCTGTTATTGGCTCATCTTTAACTACACTGATTGTTTCTAATTAGTCAGTTTGTACTGACTCTGCGTAGGACACCGCACCCTTCAAAGACACAGCACCTGTCGCAGGCACATGTTTTGCTGCCCACCTACAATAAACTACTGGGAATGGCCAAGGAAGTGCTATAAGAAGCCAGTCTTCCCTTGTCTCAATCATTTTGGACTGTATTTTGTTATTTGAAACCAAGAGGCTGCACTCACCTAAACATGCATAAATTATGGGGTGCTGCTGGGCCAATTCATACACAGTAGCACCCTATAATATATGCATGTTTAGATGAGTGCAGCCTCTTGGGATATATATATATATATATATATATTTCTATTTGGGAGTCTAGGCCTGTTTTGCACCCCTCCCTGTCACAGGTGCCTCATTCAAGGACCCTATTTAACCTTGACCCATGCAGAGAGTCCCAGTGGGTTAATCGCATAATAGCAGACATTAGGCTGCTAGAGTAGGGCATGCCAAGAATGGGGTACATTGACGTTGTGGCAGGTAGGCTAAACCTCCACTATTTTTTGTCTAGATTAGGTGCTCCTAAATAAAACTATTATATTCTGTTGAACTTGAAATCATTGTTTGGTGAATAAGCGAGTGCGCTAGATCTTGTATGTTGTCAGGGCCAGTGCAATAATTTTTGCCGCCCTAGGCAAAAACATTTTGCTGCCCCATTCACTCCACTCACTAATGCAGACTAACACACATGCTGACTCAAGTATACACACACACTGACCCATACAAACACACACTGACCCATACAAACACACAATGACACACACTGACCCATAAAGACACACAATAACTCATACAGACACATACTGACCCATACAGACACACAATGACTCATACAGGCACACACATTGACCCATACAGACACACACTGACCCGTACAGACACACAATAACCCATACAGACACACACTGACACATTCAGACGCACACTGACCCATAGAGACACAAAATAACTCATACAGACACACACTGACCCATACAAACACATAGTGACTCATACAGGCACACATTGACCCATACAGACACACAATAACCCATACAGACACACACCGAACCATGCAGATATACACACTGACCCATATAGACACACACACTAACCCATGCAGACACACACAATAACCCATGCAGACACACACAATAACCCATACAGACACACATACTGACCCATGCAGACACTCACAATAACCCATACAGGCACACAAACACCCATACAGACACAGACACTGACCCATGCAGACACACACACACATTGACCCATGAAGACACACACCATAACCCATACAGACACACAGACTCCTACAGACACACACACTGACCCATGCAGACATACGCTGACCCATGAAGACTGACACACACAAACAAACATACTGACTAAAGCAGACTAACACACATTCTCTGACACACATCTTACCTTCACTGTGGTTCCTGTGTCCATCTTTCATTCGCCTGGCTGCCTTCACTTCCTGTCCTGAGCGAGCAATTGAAGCGCCCTCGTGGTGCTGCCGCAATGGATGACTGGGTGGGGACCCTGGCTGAGTGGGCTGAGGTGGATGCTGCCAGACCAATCTTCAACCGGGCGCTAATTAGCAGCAATGTAAACGCACCCTTGCGCCCGGTAACATGGCCGGCGGCACGCTCTGATTAATTAAATAATCCAATGTGATAGTGAGTTGGCCGCGGCACAGATGGTCATAAAGCCATTGCCGGCGCCCTCCTTAAAACAGCGCCATAGGCAGCCGCCTACTTGCCCTATAGGAAGCGCCGGCCCTTTATGTTGTATTTTGTTATTGACTATCCTAATTTCCCTACTCCTGACCCGGTTCTTTTATTCATCAATCTGTTTGCCACCCACACCAACATCTTCTGTATCAAACCTCTGGGTTTTTGACCAGGGATGTGAGGGAATATATCTTGATTCCAATGTTCAGCGTAATTAAGGCCTACAGCTGATGCTCTTCATATGTAATGAACTTTTTCTCTGTAACGTGCTGTATACGTGTCAGCATAAGTTGCGTTCTCTGTCCACCAGAGCACTTATTGGAAACTGTACATTGTGTGACTGTTTGCTAGCTAATTTTATCTTGCGACCTTCCTATCTTATGAAATATGTAACCACATATTGTTTTGTAAACAAATTTTATATCTTATGAAATATGTAACCACATTAACTAATTTTATATTTTGACTTTCCTATCTTTAACTACATTATTTATATTTAAACCTTCAAGCTAAGCTGTAGCAATATTGTGTATAAATGCGCCTACTTTAACCACCTTATTTTTAGCCTTCAAGCTAAGCTGCGACAATATTGTGTATAAATACACCCTACATTGAATAAACAAACAGAAGTAATTCTGGACTCACAACCATCTGTGTCTTTCATTTATTGCTTCTCCAAGCGCTTGTTGCCAATTTGGAGTCCCCTGAATATAAGGGGTGACCAGCCTTTGATGGTCCATGACAGGGATTGTTGGGGATATGTGTGCTTTCTCTGTTTGCTTTTCTGTAAACTCCAGCCGCTCTAAAACTGGTATTATCATTTATTATCCCTTTGCCTATTTCTGCTGTTCGCAATTTGATACTGCTTGGCCCATTGATTCTGTCAGGGTGCCAAAGGAGTGGGTCAACATCAAAAGAGCAGTCACTAGGTTTGGACTGAAAAGGACCTGCCAACATGGGGTATATCAACGGTTGTGGAAATATTACGCTATGCATGTCATATTTTAACTCTCTGTTTTGTTTTGTTTGTTTGTTTTTTACTTTATAGGCTTTAAATCTAGTTTGGAAAAGATTTCACTGTATTTTGTACATTAAAAAAAAAAAAAAATCTTGTTCTGGAGAGATTTTGTTTTAGAATCCTCCGATGCATGGGTAGTGATGATTTCGGTACAATTATTCTGTGTAATAAACCGGGGATAAATCATGCCTCACCTCTGGACAGATCATGATCCCTAATCCCTGGTAGAACATTTCCCTGCCTCTCCAAGATTAATGGGAGTTAAACTCTCACACAGCAGCTGCCTCCATAATATCAAACTGAATTAATGGCGGCAGTTGAAATAACTGTATTTCAGGATTTGTCTAGTAGGATGGGATGTTTTATTTTCGGAAGTCATGCAATAATGTCCTTATACTAACATGTGCATTGAATTCATCTTCTTGATATTTTTTATTTTTATTTATTCTAGGTATTGGATAACGAACAAAGTCCAAATTAAAAGACCAAGCACTGGCCTCCTAATGTACACACTGGCAACCAGGTTTTGTGACGAAATTTATCTGTACGGATTTTGGCCATTCCCGAAGGATGTTAATGGAAATCACGTAAAATATCATTACTACGATGAGCTTAAGTATAAATATTTTTCCAATGCGGGCCCTCATCGGATGCCTCTGGAATTCAAGACTTTGAATTTATTACATAACAAAGGAGCACTTAAACTGACAACTGGAAAATGCTTAGAGCAATAAAAATACATCATAATGCAATGGTTGAATAGAACGAACCATCTTTCTTGGGATATGGTCAGAGCTTTGAAAAGGAGTGCTCTTTATAAAGAATAACAATTTCTTAGGATCCGGAACATAATACTTAAGGCTGGGTTATGATTGGTTGCTGGACTGCCAGTTGCAAGGTGCTATAAACAATGCTAAGAAGCCTGGGTTTTGACGTACAGTAAGTGCCACTTTTGTTAATAAAGAGCCTGAATGTTTAACTAGTGTTTACAAGACCTAAAAATGCAATCACAACTAACTCAAAGAATGAACTTGAATATGTTTCTGCAGCTTGAAGCAACAGATGAGCAGAAAGCTGTAAAGCTCAAGTGACTGGATTTCTATAAAGTTTGAAGAACGTTCGGCTCCTAGTTTACATTCAAATTTGATAATTCTGTATTAATTTAATGGTTTCCACCTGATGATTTGCATTGCACTTGTATTATAGATTTGTAATTTTTTTTTAATTTATTTTAAAAAAAATGTGTTTTTCATAGGGTAGAAATTGCAAATGAATGTAAATAGAAAAGATTAAAAAAAGTTAAAAAATTCTCAGAATACAAAAAAAAGTCGAACATGGCCTTGAAAGATCGTTTTACTAGAGCCTCTTGGTTAACCCTTTAAGTGCCAGAATTTGCCTCCAGAATGACATATTGCATACTATTCCGGCAAACTGTTAAAGTTTAAAAGAAAAAAAAAGTGTGGTTTTTTTTTTTCAAAAAAACTGTAGCTTCATGCCATGCTTAACCCGTTAGCGCAAACTGAACCTTGAGTTGGCCGTGAGTCGGCCACATTGCTACTAAGGAGAAACAAAGACCTTTTTAATTTCAGTATTATTTAAGAATGTTTTGTTTAATAAACAATAGGTGCCCTTACTTTTTGGTACCAAAGATTTTAATGATTTTGTATAGATGTGCAACGTTTTCTGTTTATTTTTTTTTTTATTTTTTTTTTATATTACGTAAATATAAAGAAATGTGTGTTTTAGTACTGCAAAGCTATGCTGCTGGAAAATACCTTTAAGTATTGTCTATAATATTTTTTTCACTGAAAATGCTCATGATTTTCTTTGTTTTAAAAGTATATTGCATTATTTTGTTATTTGTAACAAAACAATTCACTGTTTTTTTAGGGGCCTGACATTATTTAACAAATGTAAAAGTAAAAAGAACAAACATTTATCGAAGCAAACACATATAAAATATTACAATAGAACAACCCCTGAAAGTAGAATTCCCACAGAAAAAAATTACTGGGGGGTGAGTGCCTTGTGGCTAAAGATTGATTAGATTAGAAACTAAAACTTGAAACCTCAATTTATCCCCAGTGTTAGATATGAACTAATTTGAGGAGCATCCATTTCTTAAAGGAATATTCCAATCACCATAACCACTAATGATTGATGTAATAGTCACAGTGCCACGAGTTCCCCAGCACCCGCCCATTGTACGTTATCAGCATCAGCTGATGAACTTTAATTGTGCAGGCAGGGAGCTGTGCCCGGGGGAGGTGAACTCCAGGTAAATAGTCAAACCTTAGTTCTTAGAGTGTTCCTTGCTAAAAGTCACAATTATGTAACACAATTCTTGTTTAGTTAGTCCACCATAGCCTTTTATATTCAGTCTGTCTCACAGGAAAAGATAGGCCCAAGTATTTCATATCTTACCACAGTACAGGAAAAAAGTACAATAAAAGTAATTACTTATTGACTATGAAGGTCTGAACGTTCATGATCACTAAGACGTTTTGTTCGGTGCATTATAGTAGATAAATTGTACAACGTGAAACTAAATCAGATCTTTAGACAAACATAACGTTGATGATTACCACTTTCCTTATGTTTGGTTTTATGAAGTATACAGCAGTTAAAGCCACCGAAATATATATAATGCTGACTGTTCTGTATTTATAAAGTTGGTCTTTTAAAAATAAAACTGATAGAATTACACTTTGAGTACATGTAAACAAAAAACTTGATGAAAAAATGTGGAAAAGGAGCTCCTGGAAAAATGAAGGAAAATTACAATAAATTGCAACTGTAATCATGTGAAACTTCTCACATTACCCAAAATGAATAGTTAGTATCTAGTGCAAAAAGCACAGCTAAAATAGTGCAATATTGTTTAAAAATTAGTTGGTGGTCAGCGGAGCCATGTCCATACTGTGTGTCAGATTGCAATACGATAATCCATTGTAAAAATAAATGTGGCTTCACTTTTGTTAAATGAATTGGACATTTACCTATACGTTTATTTAGGAGTGACTCTGCAATTTACAGATTGTGATTGGCTGTTGACATAACATGCTGTTTGTACCTTTATCTCATTTTATATAGTTTATCGCTAAACGTCAATGAGAGTTTGAAAACTAGGATGTGGGATAGGTTAATCCACACTTCATGTGTTACATAATATGTAAATCCTGAAACACTGTTTAAAAATTTTAAATAAGAAGACTCTGAATACATTCCATTTTTATAACTGTTTTTTTAATTGCAATTCGTGGCAGATATTGATTTGAGCGATTTACAAGAGGTGGACTTCAAGGTAGGAATCAGCAATTTGCTAGAGATGCTTTGTCCATCAAACTCGTGGTATCTTATTTCAGTGGAAGTGAAGTTGGCTGGATGAGATAATGCACAGATAGGAGTACCAGATGACCACAAACTAGCTATAAATCCATAGGACAATACTGGCCACACTTCAGATTTCCTCACAGTCAAAGTCAAATAACTTACACTAATGTTAACACTGGATCTATTTCTCCAGTAACTTCATATCCCATAAAAGTGCCCTATTTAAAGGACCACTATAGTGTTAGTAACATAAAGCTGTATTCCTAAAACCATAGTGTCCTTCTGCCCCTCATCCCCCTCATCTCCCCCACCGGCAATGTAAAGGGTGAAAAAACCCTTGAAATACTTACCTGATTCCAACACAGATGTCCCTTGGTGCTGGGTCTGGCTCCTCCACTTTCATCAGCCTATGGGGGTAGCCTAACGCGAACACCACATGTGTATTTGGCCTTGCCCATAGGAAAAATTGAATCAATGCTTTCCTATCGGGTTTTTCAAGATAGACATCCTCATACAAACCGTGAGGACGTCCAGCATTGCTTCATGGAGTCAAACTCCATGAAACTGCAAGAAGCACCTCGACACAGCTACCCGAGGCAGTCATAATCCTGCAATGTAAACATTGATGTTTCTCTAAAACTGCAATGTATTAAGTTGCAGGATTATTAGAACAGGTACAGTGCATCCAGACAACTTCAATGAGATGAAGTGGTCTTTGTGTCTATAGTGTGCCTTTAAGTTAATGTTAATTATTGTGTTGGCAAAATCAATGCGTGTTTTATAGCATTTCTATATTATGTGAATGCCTTATCATGTGAAATGTGTGGAACCATGATATATTGTGATTTTTTTTATATCCATGATATAGCACCCATTACACTAACACAAAACATGGATAAGTCTTTGTTACCCCATACCACAGTTCAATAAATATTGTAACAGAATACCTGTTCGAGACAGAGATGTGGAGGGAGGCTTTAGAATGTCCACCAATATGCCCATTTACATTTAATGTGAGTATAAGATTCTAAGTATTCAAATTGAATTTGTGTATTTGTCTAATATTCACATATGCTTTGATTGTAATACATTAAAATATAAAAGTATCCCAAAGTTTACAAAAGTATACAGTGTTACATCAAAGGAACATTCCAAGCACAATAACCACTACAGCATGCTAGAATGGTAATGGTGCGAGGAGTGCCCCCACAATGTTTGCTGCCAGCCGTCTGTCACCTTCTCCGTGAGAGATGGAAGCTAAACTGATGGTACAGGGCTTAGTTCATTGAGTAAGCGCTATGGGATGACACTCTAAGTCAATGAGCTTGCCCTGCACATCAGGTTTTAGCTCAGGAGTGCGAATCGAAGCTACATGCAGGGGGAAGGGGCTTGTGCTTGGCCGACCCAGCTAAGTTGCCCAAACTATTAGCCAATAGTTTGACTACTTAAGTTGGGTATGGTGGGGGAGACAGAGCACGGCTAGCATTATAACTACTACATCGTGCTTGGAGCACAGTGATAGACATTTAGGGATGTATGAAATTCCAGATGTTTTGTGTCGTACACACCATTTTCAGAACCCTGTTGGTCATTATATCATTATGTATGACAGTTTTACTTTGTATTCTGTTTGCATAGGCAAAGGTGAATAGATCATACCACAAAAATACATAAATAGGATGCATATCATTGAAGTGTGTACATTATTAAAAAATAATGCCATTGTGCCGTTCTGTAGACACAATAGAAACCACAAGACAGAAGGTTAACTGGTTTATAAATGTCTGCAGAACTCCCGAGGACAGCATTATTTTTTCATAACGTAGACTTCACCACTATGTATTTTTTATATATGACGCCTTTTTAAATAATTAAGTACATTGCAAAATATACCAATTAGCTATTGCCTTACACTCTGATACATTAATGTAACTATGAGATAAAGCATTTTGATTGTAAATCTAAATCCCTTTCAAATGTAAGTGTTAGAAAAGTGTTTATATTATGTAACAGCATTAAAGAAAATAGGAGTATTAAAGACAAATTAAAGTCGAGCAGCGAGTATTTTAAGATATTACGGGTTTTGAGGTTAAAATGTTTATATGCTGGTAAATGTTACAAACTACTTAATTTTCTATGTTTTGAACTTGTTTTTTTTCCACACAGCTCCTTATTGAGTTTTAATAAATATAATTTTATTACATTTTAATTTGTTTACATTTTGTGTTCTATTTAGTATCATACAAACTGTTCAGTGGACCAGTATGCAATTTCTGAAGAAGAAATAAGAAAAAGAAAAAAGACAAGGAAGATCTTTGTGGGCATTGGAAAGCCAGGAATTAGAGCACAGGGTATACACATAATGAACATTCTTAATTAGGTCCAGTAGATTGTAGTTAGAGGTATAAAGCATATGTAGGTTAGGTACAGTAGCATAGAAGATTCAGATAATCTTGAGTTGGTAATGGATTGGCATTTGTTTGTATTTAAAAGGTTAAGCAATGTTTTAGATAGAAGAATTGTTATTGTGTATTATGGTTTGTTGTAGGTATGTTGCTTGATACCCAGTTATTTTAAAAATGTTGGTAGAATTTGGGATTATGTTTTCCATAATGGAATTGATTACAATGATGATTTGTGATGTAGAGGAAATAGTTGCAGTTTACAGTTTTTACTGTCGGGATTCCAGGAGAAACCAACATAAGGGTAGGAAGGATCTTCAAGACCATCTGACAACCTGGGAACCTTCTAAAAGAGTGAGTTCAGGTATTAAAGGGACACTCCATTGCCCAAATAAATTTTTTTTTAAAAATCACTTTTTAAAAGATACACGCAAATCTAAACTTGCATGCATTTAATTATGCATTTTCTCATTGAGGGTATACATAAAAACAGCTTGCAAAATCTGCAATTTTCTTGTCTGCAGCCTGTGCAAACCCTCCCCTTCTAACTCCACCCAGACTTTCTGTGTCTGTCCAATCACAGACTTCCCAATGCAGCTCAATGAGAAGTCTTTGCAAGGCAAGTGCTCTGGGTAATTGCTGCCTCTTGAGTTTAGTGCATCTAAGCTAACCAAACCAGGAAGTAACAGGACCTGTTGTCTGCTTGAAAGCTAAGGGGGTTTAACCAGATTAATTTATAAAGGTGTCCGTTTGAAATCTGCACCTTTTGCAAATGAAAAAAACCGAGGACACACTCTTCACACATAAAGCTTTTCAGCAAGCTACAGTGCTTTAGGGATTTGGAGTGTCCCTTTAAGATGGAAGACCAATATTTTTGTAATTGCATTGCAACATTTGTGAAATAGTCTACATAAGTCTCTATGGCCAGTTAAACTCCAGCCAGATGTTTAAGGTGCACCAATTATACTTTCATATTTTCAGCACATAAAGGAGAATCCCTCATTCTACAATACAAAGAACAACCCATATAAAGAAGAGAGTTTGTATAATTTGACATGTTATATAAGAGAATAGCACTCATAAAGAAAGCAGTTGACAATGTCTTAGTTGGAAATGTCTTGTGATTTTGTGTTTTTAGATGTCTGTAATTTATGTAAAGGTTTTGTATTATGACATCCAACAGCACATAGCAGCATGGTTGGAAGTATGACAGGAGAACATATGTCCAGGTGTAAGTACCAAATGGGGAAGGAAGTAAGGTAGGCAACAAAATTTATCATTCTGCTAAAGAGAAGGGATGATCATTTTTAAGCTATTTAGCATTCCAAACCTGCTTGGAGATATTGGTTGAAATTCAGTTGTGTCACTGTTAGTTGGGGGAATATTGGTTGCTGTGATATATAAAATTACGAGTTTAAGGTCTCAAACATTTTCATTTATTGTGGAACAGACAGATCCAAGTAATATTATTTCTCATTTAGTCTATGGGTTGGTAACATATGTGAGGGATATGCTTCTGGGGGGGTAGTTTTAGGCACCAAATGCCAAAGATAGCAAGAGGCTTCTTTAAAAAAAAAAAAAAAAAATCTCATCTAATATTCACAAATAGCGTTAAGTAGACATTCACATGGCGGATTGGCTCACACTATCTCTTGGTATTATGACTATCAATCAGTCTAGAACAGTGTTCTCCAACCCAGTCCTCACAGACTACCAACAGTCCAGGGTTTATGTATTTCCCTGTTTAATTCCAATGGAGATACTGACAAAACCTGGACTGTTGGTGGTCCATGAGCACTGCGTTGGAGAACACTGGTCTAGAATATGTGTATGTCTGGAATGTTCATTGCTATTGCTTAATCATTAGAAGAAAGAGGCAGATTTTTTGCTGGCTCATGTCTATAATTTCTTCTTGTTATGTTATGTTATACACTTGATATGATAATGTGGGGCAAGATAGTGGTTTTAGAACCTTTGTAGTACACATGGAATTCTATTTGATCTGGATTCTTTGCCTAGCTTATATTGGTTAATATGTGTTCACTTATTTTATAGCAAAGTACTGTTTCTCAAGGTAAGTGATATGGAAAACAGTGTAAAAAGTGATTGAGGAAACAGGCTAAGTAGGGCTACTTGTAGAACATTCTCCTAAATCTTGCAAACAATTCTATCTAGGATTAGAGATGTCACGATCTTCCCGCGAACGGCTCGCCACGGTTCGCCACGAACCGTTCGCGGCGAGCTCCGGTCAGCTGACACATCCCGGCCAATCTCCAGCAGACCCTCTCTCACAGACCCTCCCACCTCCTGGACAGCATCCATGTTGAAGCTGACCGGAGCTCGCCGCGAACCGTGGCGAGCCGTTCGCAGGAAGTTCGCAAACGGTTCGCGACATCTCTATCTAGGATTTGTAAAATGTCTCTGTTTTGTATCATGAGCTCATTCGTGTCTAGTTATTGATTCAGACATCTTGTTGTGCTACTGGTAACATTTTATTTTATGTTTGACAGAGCAAATGTTCTAGGTATTCTGATTTGGCTAATAGCTAGTTTAGTGTTTTCGGTGTGTTTTAGTAAGCCAAGAGAGGTCATTCTTTCTTGATTCTTAGAAAAAGCGTTTCGAGGCAAGGAGTAACGTAGCAAATACAATATTATTCATAATATAATTTGGATCAGACATGTTGGCAGGAAAATTCGGTTGGACTTTTTCAGAATGTCTGATGCTCATTTGCATGACGGAGTGATTTAACTGAATATAGTCAATGGAAATATATTCAGACATTCCAAAAAGGTGCAATAATGGACCAATCAGTTTACTGCGAAATATATACATAGCCACCATTTGGTTCAAATATCAAATGATAAAAAGTTACCAGTGACTTAACCCTCAAAATACATGCAGCAAAACTATATAGGAAAATTATATAGGTACATTCAGTAGACGCAAAACAATCCACCTTAGTGAATATGTACACTTAGCTGTTATAATGCTGGAGTAGTATGTTCAAGGTAATAGCAAGCATACCCAGACAGTCTCAGAGCTATTCACGTGTTTATTTGTATCTCAAGCATGACACCTCAATAATAAGGCAGTGACTTTCCTTAAGATTTTTCCTCCATGGCATAAGTAATAAAAAAAGCCATGTGTAGGTACTTGACAAAGAGCTTTTCCCTTGATGTCATAAAATGAGCTATAATTTGACACACAAGAACAAAGAAATATGCAGACCGTCTCAATTATATGAATGAAACTTACTGCATTGACTGGAAAAAATATATCTATGTATAGCGCGATGTTCCAAATATAGAACCTGGCTATTAGAAATAATATGGTCAGAGACCCTAATTAAACAAAGTATATACAAGTGAACCTACAATCCTATGCCAGCCCAGGGTGGTATAGATCAAGAGGTAGTAAAAAAGATAACCTCACTCCCCCTTATAATTAAGCTTTATTGTGATCTGCTTATGGGATAGGAGTATACAGTAGCTAAGTCTCTATAATCCATGCATCCTAGGAAGTATCCTGGTCACACTAGAAACATATTCAGAAAAACAGAGAGAGATAAGGACTGAAAATAGAAGTAAAAAAATCAGTCAAAAACAGACTGATAATTAGCATTAATAAAGCCTCTCTCCCTGTAAAGCTAGCTAGATAGGCATAGGAAAGAAAAGAGGAAACGATATAAAATAAAGTTAAATTAAATAGTGATCATGGTGCTCCAAACACCAGTGGAGCGTTTTTTCTGCACTGGGCACTGGTGTTTGGAGCACCATGATCACTATTTAATTTAACTTTATTTTATATCGTTTCCTCTTTTCTTTCCTATGCCTATCTAGCTAGCTTTACAGGGAGAGAGGCTTTATTAATGCTAATTATCAGTCTGTTTTTGACTGATTTTTTTTACTTCTATTTTCAGTCCTTATCTCTCTCTGTTTTTCTTAATATGTTTCTAGTGTGACCAGGATACTTCCTAGGATGCATGGATTATAGAGACTTAGCTACTGTATACTCCTATCCCTATAGCAGATCACAATAAAGCTTAATTATAAGGGGGAGTGAGGTTATCTTTTTTACTACCTCTTGATCTATACTACCCTGGGCTGGCATAGGATTGTAGGTTCATTTGTATATACTTTGTTTAATTAGGGTCTCTGACCATATTATTTCTAATAGCCAGGTTCTATATTTGGAACATCGCGCTATACATAGATATATTTTTTCCAGTCAATGCAGTAAGTTTCATTCATATAATTGAGACGGTCTGCATATTTCTTTGTTCTTGTGTTTATATTTGGGGTTAAGCCCCTCTGAGACAGCTGGAGTCTCATACTGGTACGTTGGTCTCTGCGTGACCCCTGCAGCCACTGCCCCCCTTTTGGGGAGGTTTTGAGGTGGTGGGTGCGGCGGCTATACAGGGACTTGGAACGTTGTGTTCCTTGCTCTCTTTAAGGGGTGCCCTCGAAGGCACAGCAGAGTAGGGAAGCTAGTCTTTCCTATCCACTTTCTCTCCTCGATAACCACCTCGATCACTGGCAGGACTAACAGTTTTTCTACTATTTATGTTATCTCCCCTGTCTGGGCTATTTGACAAGCAACATATGTGACTTTCAGCTTGTAGTTACATTTGTTGCTAATCTTGTATCAACTCCTTGCAGTAGTCGATCTAAGCTTCCAACTATCACGGTTTTGACAGTATTACTCAGATACTTTGTATACTATATGTGCTTTATGCACCTTATACAGGCAGAAGTAATATTTATTCTGCTGACTATTTTTATATTTGATTTAGTATTTTTTCACTCATTTCTTTTACTATATTTATTAAAAGTTACGTTTTAATTTGGGTTACTCGCTTTCCAAAGGGGCTCACCTACTAAACGGTTTACCCCTTGGTTTTTCTTTGCCATACTTATGTTTCAATTACAACAAAATGGGGACTCAACTTGAAGGACCTACTGGTCCCAAGTCCTTTAAAAACACCTTGGACAAAGCTTAAATCTCCCACTATTGGAACTTACCAGTGTGGGAGATGTAAAGCACTTAGACATTCTAAATGCTTCTCATATTCTGCAAACACAGAGAAATTTACAACGGATACATTCTTTAACTGTCAAACTATGGGAGCTATCTACCTACTAACATGTCGTTGTCAGAAAAAAAATATGTAGGTAAGACACACCTTTAACAAATGAATCCTTGAACATCTGAATTCTGTCAACCTTTCTAGACATATCAATACCCCTATTTTTAAAAACAAATATATTCTTTATTTTTGTATTGGCAAGACAACATACAACATTGGTACATTCAGCGAATGCACAGCTGAGCACATTATAAGAAAAAAACTTGGGTGTCACAGCACCCAGATAATAATGAGTAAAACACTGTGTAACTTGGTGTGTACAGTCTGTATGAGTCCGCATTTCACATTGTGCATACTTCATAACAGTAGAATGTAACCAGTTTGCCATTCAGGGTCGTTCCCCCCCAATTTAAAAAAAATAAAACACGGGATCATGAAAAAGTAATCTGATACAAGAAGAGAAAACTACAAAAGGCAAGGCCCTAGCCTAACAGTTTGAAAAGGGTTACAAAATATAGCCCTTAATAATAACTGTGACGAACTAAACTTTGCCACTGGCTTTTGGAGAGGCCTGCTTGCCAGCCTCTTGCCCTGTGACTATGGCCCCTGGGGTGTATTGCCATTTAAACACTCGATTTATGCATATTGGATTTTAAAGCACTGTTTCTGCCCCTTTAAATATTATTGGAAAAGATTTGCACTTTCGAAATGGCACTTCGGAAACAGCCGAAGTGCCAAAGTAGTCGAAGTGTCCGCCATTCTAGATTCAAACATGTGGCGGCGGACATCTTAAATTGTCCAGCAGTGTTTTGGGCACGGTGGGGCAAAAATAAGACTTTCCTGAACCAATTTGGGTGATTTTTGGATATGTTGTTCACCCAGATCTCAGGGGATGTGACTTTTGTGGGGTTATGTTGTATTTTGGGGTACTCTTTGGGGTTTGTAAAAATTTATTTTTTTTCTGCTAAAGTTAACTGAGTTAGTCCGTTGTCTTTGTTCATTGTATCATAGGCAAAGGGGAGAGTTTGCGTACAGTAACCGGGAGTGTTCAAATGTAAAGACTCTGTTTTTATTGGATTGTGCATTTCATGACATGTGCCCCACAAGGTCCACGTGGGCGGTAATCTTGTGGGGAAATACTGTATAAAAGAAGCAGCTGTACTGTTAAACCTTCAGTTCTACTTGACCCTCAACTCGCAGCCTTGACTCATGTTTGGAGGGGACAGCTATAATCACTACAGGGATTGCTATGTTCTTCATACTCCCTTAGCTTCACTGAGCTCTTGTAAGAGCTTGTTCCTGTTCCTGCTTCACTCTCTGGGGAAAGAGAGCTTCACCCACTGGAACCTGGAGCCTTGTCATAGGTCCAGGGTGGGTAGGAGACGGCGAGACCCCAACCAAGCTGCGGCGGTTATGGTGTCTGGTGCAGTGCTTATGGTCCTTGGTGGGCGCTTCCTTCTACGGTCCAACTCTTAGCTAGCCCGGGGCAACCGTAACAATAACTGATAAAGTTGGTTACCTCCTAAAATAAGGAGGAAAAAACTGCCCCACAGGAATTACCTCTAATTTAAATTCAAAATACGGTAATAAACTTTATTGAAAAAAAACACACATACAAAACAAAATAAAGTTAGGGTGCTTGTGCAACCAAAAAGTGAAATATTTAGGCTGAATATGTAACCATTAAATGTAACCTTCAGACCAATTAGACACAAAGTAACAAACAAATGTCTGTAGTGTCCTATAGTTAAAAGAAGCAAGATATATTAGAAGATATATGATTAGATGTTGGACATATGAGTCAAGAAATTGAGGTAGTAATTAAATATTCTTAAATAGTTTCCATATTAGAGTTTGATAGTCAGTAGACATGGATAAATGAAAACGAGCTACATAGGCTGGGAGTTAAATATATAAGAGTATATGAGTGTATCAAATGTGCAGACATACACACAGCCTATATAGCCTTAATAGGTAGAGTACGCTGAGGGGAGAGGCTAGAGAAAGATATAAGATAGATAGAAAGGTGTCCCGTACAATTCTTAAAACTATCTAAACAACCCCCTTGCTGCTACAAAGCAGCCCCCTTTGCATAGGGGGCTGGTGCAAGGATTTTTGCCGCCCTAGGCAAAAGAAAGATTTCCCCCCCCGCCCCCGGGACATCGCAATGCCCCACCCATATGATCTGCCATATGAACTAATGCCAGTGCTGCACGCAGTGTGTGTTTACATTAAAAAGCCTGCAGGGACAAACTATAGACACCAGAACAACTTAATTAAAGTGCAGTGGTTCTGGGGACTATAGTGTCCATTTAATGTGAGGTAAATTAGAGATTAGTGTCACTAATAATATACTAGATTGCCTACTTACAAGCAGATGAGGATGGTGATGGGCTCTGGCTGTAGTCTGGCTCCACTGGTCTGGTGTAGAACAGGATCTCTGGAGGCTGTTTGTAACTGTGGTCACAAAATTCAATGTTCTGGGAGAACGGGAAGCAGCTCCATTTTTTGGGGCCTCTTACATAGCTCAAGGTCTGGGCCCCAGGGCCTGACGGTGAGTATGCCCATAAAGTCCACCTACATGTTCCACCCATGAGTAGGGGATGTGTTATGTGTGACTGTAGAGGATCTAATGTGTGTGCTTATGGAATGTAGTGTATAGGGATACCAGTTTGTGTAGATGATGCAGTGTGTTTGTGTGTAGTGGAAGCAGGGCCGGTGCAAGGATTTTTGCCGCCCTAGGCAAAAGTAAAGTTTGCCGCCCCCCCATGTGACATCACATTGCCCCACCCGTATGATCTGCCATGTTAACTAACGCCAGTGCTGCAGTGCCGCCGTGTTTACATTAAAAGGCCTGCAGGGACAGGCTATAGACACCAGAACCACTACATTAAGCTGCAGTGGTTCTGGGGACTATAGGGTTTCTTTAATGTGAGGTAAATTAGAGATTAGTGCCATGAATAATGTACTAGATTGCCTACTTACAACCAGATGAGGATGATGATGGGCTCTAGCGGCAGTCTGGCTCCACTGGTCTGGTGTAGAACAGGCTCTCTGGAGGCGGTTTGCAACTGTGATCACAAAAATCAATGTTCTGGGAGAACGGGAAGCAGCTCCATTTTTTGGGGGCCCTTTACACAGCTCAAGGTCTGGGTCCCAGGGTCCATCTTCATGTTCCACCAATGAGCTTGTTCACAGGGGGTAGAGTGTGTAGGAGATGTCATGATATGTGTGTAAGGAATGCATTGTGTGAATCTGTGTTTGTATGTGTAAGGGCTGCAAGGTGTGTTTCTGTGTGTGTACGGGAACGCTGTGTGCGTCTGTAAGGGATGCATTGAGTGTGTGTAATGAATGCATTGTGTGTTTCTGTTTGTGTAAGGGATGCATTATGTGTAAGAGTTGCATTGCTTGTGTATGTGTGTGTAATGCATTGTGTGTTTTTCTGTGTGCAAGGGGTGCATTGTGTGTGATGGATGTCAATCTCTCCCCTTGTCACTCTCTCTCTCTCCCCCTCCTTGTCACTCTCTCTTCCCTCCCCCTTGTCACTCTCTCTCCCTCCTTGTCACTCTCTCCCCCCCCTCATTGTTACTCTTTCTGCCCCCTCATTACTCTCTTCTCCCCCCTCATTGTCACTCTCTCCCCCTCATTGTCACTCTCTTCTCCCCTTCCCCATTGTCACTATCTTTTTCCCCTTCCCCATTGTCACTATCTTTTTCCTTTGTCACTCTCTTTCTCCCCTTCCCTCATTTGTCACTCTCTTTCTCCCCCCCTTCCCTCATTGTCACTCTCTTTCTCCCCCCTCCATTGTCACTCTCTTTCACGGAGCGATATGGAGCCAGCAAGTCCCTGGACAGCGCTCAAAGTGGAGGATGAGTTCGACTGGAGGTTACAGAGCCTCTTGGCCTCAGTGGGTGAGCCAGTATCAGAGGCAACCAGGTTGGACTGCAGAGGGGGCGCCAGAAAAGAGATGGGGGACGAAGCCCTGGAGGGTGTCCAGCGTTGGCGAGGTGAGCGTCTCCCCAGCGAGGAGCAGCGACTACAGGCCCGAGTGGCCCTATGGATGCCTATGATGGGAGAACAGCCCAGGTGGGAGTTGGTAATGCAGCTTAATTCTCTGGCATGGAACGAACTGGGGCTCGAAGATGCATACCAGGCACTACATTGGTATGCAGTTCAGCGTGTTCCCGGGATTGGCTAAGTGCGACAGACCATAGGGCGAGGATTACAATGGCCCTGGCGTATTATGGTACGCCTGTACCGGACCAAGGTTCGGGGATGCTGCAGAGTCACGGCTATGGGACATATATGAATCCAGAGAAACCATTCTAGATCTCCCTATGGATGAAGAACTAGAGCCAGACCTGTTTGAATTGGCCATCCAGGAATGGGAACTGGAACAGGATTACCAGTGCCTACTCAGCTCCAGTCAGTCCCAGTATACGTTGGAGGTACCACCAGGGCAGTGCAAGTTACAGGGAGCTGAAGGTGTCGTCCTTCCTCCCCAGCGGCAGTGCAAGTTACAGGGAGCCGAAGGTGTCGTCCTTCCTCCCCAGCGGCAGTGCAAGTTACAGGGAGTCAAAGGTGTCGTCCTTCCTCCCCAGCGGCAGTGCGAATTCTAGGGGGCCGAAGGGGTCATCCTTCCCCCCCAGCAGCAGTGTGTCCTACAGGGAGCAGAGACAGTTGGTCTCTCTCTCCAGCAGCAGGACAATGTTATGGGAGTGGAGACAGGCAGTCTCCCTCTCAAGCGGCAGCCTGTGTTTCAGGGAGAGGAGCACAGCACCTTATCTCCCCAGCGGCAGCTTACCCTACCAAAGGGGGACACCAATCTCCCAGACGGCGCAGATGGGACCGTGGTCTCTGTGCCTTACCTACAGGGATACTGGACAGCCTGTCCAGATCCCCAACTACTCTCACAGGAGGAGGGGGTAAGTTCGATTTCCCCTCCCCAGCTAACTCCTAACTTGGCCCCAGGGTTAACAGAGGAGATGTTAACCCCCACTGACCCCCACGTTCCCCTGGCTACTGAGCCGGACTATGTCCCAAGCCCCCCAGCGGAAGAGCTGGCAGCTGGGCAGAGTGCAGTCTGCCTCTGCCCTCCCTTTGTCCCTTGTCCAGAGCCTGATGTCCTGCAGGCTATACCAGCAGGAGAGCTGGTATCAGGGCAGACCGCCGCTGGCCTCTGCCCTACCGATCCCCTTGTCACAGGACTGGCCCCCCTCCTCCCAGCAGAAGCGCTGGCATCAGGGCAGAGCGCCGCTGGCCTCTGCCCCTCAAGTCCCCACAGCGTGTTGCCCCATCACCCCAGAGGAATTCCCAGGTGCAGTCACTGTTTGCTGTGGGTGGGCTGTTCTAATAACTGTTTGTTGTGGGTGGGCTACTCTGGCACTTGCTTATGGTCGGTGGGTGACTCGACTAACTTAGGCACTGACCGACAGAAAGTCAGGTGCCTGGTTAGTCTTCCCCCCGAAGGGGAGATATGTGACGAAGTGCCCTTCGCCACTTGGTCCTGGAGAGGCCTACTTGCCAGCCTCCTCCCCTGTGACTATGACTCTTTCATGTATTTGGCTTTAAAGCCCCTAGTCTACCTTCAGACAGACTATTTATGTAGGCTGCTTTATTTATTTTATCTTATGTTTTAGTCACCCTGTACCCATTATAGGTGCAGGGTGTGTGTAATGTAATTGTCTATAGTGTGTGTGTGTGTGTGTGTGTGTACTGTGTAATGTATTGTCTGCTCTATTGTACTGCTGAGGTTTGCTACCAACTAGGTGGGTTTGGCTATGGAGCTTGTCTAGTGTCCTCTGTTGGTAGCAACAGCAATATGCACTACCTGAATAGCAAGACTGGTTCATTTGCATATTCGGGTAGATTTGCATATTGCTAATTCTGCAGACACGTGAGATATTTTCTGTTAAATATTGTCTCCCCCACCCCTTTAAAAATGTTCCATTGTGTTGTGATAAGTCACTGTGTGTTGCCTGCTATGGTTTGACTGTTTGTGATTTTATTGAGTTTTCACAGCAATGTTAATGTTGTGACCCTATGGGCTGGTCCCAAGGGAAATAAAGGTCTAGACAGTTCTTCTTGATCCCTCTAAACATAGCCTTGTCTCGTTATTTGAGGGAGCTGTTATAACCACACTGGGGATTGCTATGCTCTGCATGCTCCCCTGAGCTTGAATCACTTAGCTCTTTTAAGAGCTTGTTCCTGACACGCTCTCCTTGGAGGAGAGGTCTTCACCACACAGTCCTGGATGCTGGAGGTTCATACAGGGGGGAAGGAAGAGGTCTTTCCCACACGGTCCTGAAGGACAGAAGCTGACCCAGGGTGGAAGGCAGACGGCAAGACTCCAGTCAAGCTACAGCGGTTGCGGAGTCTGCGGTGGTTGTGGTGTCTGCTGCAGTGCTTGGAGTCCTCAGGAAGCGCTAGGAGCATCCATCAACGGAGGGTACTCTGTCAGAGAACAGGGAGCTCCGTTACAGTGGTGTTAGAGTTGATGACTCCTCGAGATTCTAGAAGGTATATTACCAATTCAGTCTTTGAGAGCAGTCTGGAGATGGAATCGCAAAGGAATAATATGTCGTCCAGATCAGACAAAGGACCCTTGTGATCGTCGATGAACCATTACCGGTTTCAGAAGTATGGGAAAGCACCAAGGTGCCGAGTCGAGTCTAGATGGTGGTCACGTGAATGACTGCCAGATGAGACTCAGGAGGCGAGTGCTCTCTGGCACTAAGGGCATGGAGAGATAGGTACTAAGATGTATGAACCAATCGTTGGCCAGTAGGAGATCTTGTAACAGACGAATACCTTCCATCTTGAAACGGCAATAGACTGCAAGTCGTTCGTGTGACGTGAGTTGACGGCTGGACGGCAGTCCCCTGTCTTTTCCTGACCGCGAATTTTCTTGAAGGAAACCTGACCTGTCTGGAGACAACTGGACTGCTCCTTTGGCGAGCAGGACCCGGATGCCTTCGTCAATGAGAGGTCCGTGGGTTGCCACCATTCATAATGGATGAGGACATTCAACCAGCAAGGGTGGAGAGTGGAATCCTATAAAGTATTCCCAAATGGTCCGTAGGATCCAACCATGTGTTGAATGTGGTGAAGAGATTCACATGCTCAAGTTCAGTGATAGAGGTTCGGCAAATAATAATCCAGTTGCCAATGGTCCTATTGCTCTCTTCCCTAGATCTGAAAGCTCGTTGTCAATTTCTTTGAAGATCTTGGGTGTCATAGTGCCCGTGTGTTGAATGGGGGTAAACCCAGTGTGTCGATGAAGACATTTTCATCAGTGTTTGTAATCTTGTGAAGACCCTTTCTCTGTGGGGATTACTACGTTATGTATCCCTTGACATAATGAGATGCTGTAGTTGGCATAGTGTGCCCATCATCAGCAACAGAGGTCAAGCCAGCTATTCGCCATTCGTCCACTTTCGCCATGGTGGGTTAATTGGGATAAACGTCTTCCTTGGAGGAGGATGGAGGTGGAAGAGGGACTGTCATATGATTCTACACACTTAGGTCCCTTGAGTGGTGGCCTCCCTTTGAATCTCATGGTTACAAAGCCTAAGCCTTTTAGGAAGGGCCATGGGTACCCTGGATATCTCAGAGCCCTTTGCTCCCACCACGTCTTGGTTGGCAGACGGGAGATGTCCCGTGATTCAGGTGGAAGGTTGCGCACTCTACAAAGCGCATTCTTCACTAATGTTGCTACGGCAGCATATGACATGTTGCAGGAATCTTGGGTCGGGGTTTGTGATGGTTCAGGCATCATGCCCCATGGTTCCTGTAATGGCGGGATGAGATACCCGTGAGTAATATGTGTGCACCTCTTATGTTGTAGGGTGTCCGGTTCCCAGGGCAACTGGTGTAAATCCAGAATTGAGTGCAATAATAATAATAATATTATGCACTGAGTGGTTGGAGTGCCAAATAAGAAGGGGTCACCCTCTAATGCCATAGGTCATGCATTCACGCCACTGGGTTTCCCTTGGTTACATTGGAGACATTGACAGTCTCGTAAATAAATAGGGGGGTTTACCCCTGTATTGTCTCGTAGGATGGGACGTGTACTATGGAGGGGGTCACCCTCGTAAAAACTGCCCGCCGACTGGGCATGTGGATGTGTGTTACATCCCAGTTAGACAGCGGAGCTGTACCTCTGCATCAATTAACTTATATTTGTACACATAAGTAAAGGCATGGGGCATGTGATTGTGTGTTACATCCCAGTTAGACAGCGGAGCTGTACCTCTGCGTCAATTAACTTATATTTGTACACATATAAGTAAAGGCACTCTAGTATGTGGGGGGTCAACCGTTAGCAGTAAGGAGGTCATCCTTAATATAATGTGGCCACGGGTGGTTGGTAACCATATAATGGGGGTATTCCTGTCACTTGAGTACGTAAACACATAAACATAGGCACTCCATGGTGGCTGGTAATGATATCATGAGGGTATTCCTGTTAAAGTGTCATATGGTACTCTTAAATATATATATATTATTGAATTCTGTTCAATGCAGTCCCAAAATTGTTGTGACATAGAAAAAGGGGGGTCCCCCACACAAAAAAAAATATATATATATATATATATATATATATATATATATATATATATATATATATATATATATATATATATATATATATATATATATATATATTGAGAGAAAATGTGGAATGATTGTTGAGGGCAGATACATTAGGCCTAATTATTGACTAAATGGCAGCCTGAAGCTTCTCAAATAAATGCCCCAGGGAGAGATTTTAGGTTTGCAGGATACATTGTTGGTACTCTGCAAACCATGGTATGGGTCCCTGGGGCGGAGCATTTGGAGAGCAGGGTGGGCCAGTGCTCCAATAGCACTAGTTGCTATATAACAGCCAGGCCAGGACTTGTATGTGAACTAATTGAAACTCACCTGTAGCTGGTCAATTAGCAGGCAGGCTTTTAAAAGAAGGGAGAAAAAGCCAGATGAATGGTGTGTTTTGCAGTGATATCTTGTTATTGGTAAGTGGGAAAGCCACCCAATTCCAGATAGTAATTACTCTGTTTAGTAAGTGCTCAAACAAGAGCAAGGAATTTTGTTGTGTTTATTTTATTTTGGCACCTGTATATTTTGCACCAAATCCTACCTGTAAAAGAGGTGGTTTGTGACATATGGTGGAGAATGCGGGCAACCATGTAAGCCTGAGGGTAGAAGTCATTTAAAGCTCAACATGGAGGATGTTATCAAGGCTCTGATCCAATCCACCTCTGTGCAAAAGGAGGCTACTAGGAGAGCTGCAGAAAACAGTGCAGCCTTGCAGCAATTGGTGCTGGCCCAGGCAGAGTGTGCTAAAATCCTGGCCAAAACACAGATGGAGTGCACTGAGTCTTTGGTGAAATAGATTGCTGTGTCACAAGTGGAGATGTTTAAAGTAGCCTGTGAGGAGCACCCAGGGACTACAACAGGAAATCCAAGCTTTCTCCGAATAGCTGAATGGAGACCCTGATGGAAGATACCAGGGGCCAAAGGTGATTCAGACGAGCCACTACCTTCAGAAAATGACTACATCAGATGATGTTGAGGTGTACCTTCTGGCATTTGAATGCACTGCTGAGAGGAGGGATGGCCAGCTGATGAGTGAGCAAGCATACTGGCACCGTTCCTAAGTGGAGAGTCGCAGAAGGCATACTATGACCTAGAACCAGTGGATGCAAGTAACTACAGCAAATTGAAAGCTGAAATCTTGGCACGACTGGGTGTAACCTCTGAAGTACATGCCCAAAGGTTCCACTCATGGTCATGTTCTTCTAACAAAGCAGCGTGTTCCCAAATGTTTGATCTCATACACCTTGCACGGAAATGGCTGCAACCTGAAATCCATTCAGCTAGCCACATTGTGGAAACCTCGGTAGTGGACCAGTTTTTGAGTGGTTTACCGGCTACCCTGCGTCACTGGGTCAGCCAAAGTGATCCCCATACAGCTGACCATTCAGCTGATTCATTTTTGTTCACCTGTTATGGTGCTGTTAACAATGACTATGATAATAACCCTCATAAATGCTGTGTAACTGTGAATGGAAACATGTCTAAAGCATTACTTGATTCAGGTAGCATGGTTACGTTGGTAGCAGAGTCTATAATACCTTGTGTAAAACCTGATTATGTTCAGAAAATAGGCATTATCTGTGTTCATGGTGATAAAAAGGAATACCCCTCTGCGGAAGTAAATATTGGAACCCAGTATGGGAATATATATGTACCGAGTGGGTGTAGTACCTAGATTAGCCCATGAGATAGTGATCGTTGAAGACTTCCCTCATTTTCTATGGGCAACTGTACAAAAGACAGACCAAAGTTTATCAGAAAGCAGTCAATCTGCCAAGGATAATGTGTTTCCCTTTACCGATATTGACTTCGGTTTTGCCCACTGTGACAGACAAATAAGATAGTGCCCTAAACCAGTATTAATAGGAGATAACCCAGCTCAAACTAGTAAGGAGCCTACTAATACTGCAGACAAGGATGATGACTTAATTGATATCGGGATCAGTTTGGGTAATTTCAAAAGTGCTCAGTGGGAAGATCCCACTTTAGTGACAGCTAGAAATAATATTAAAGTTGTAAATGGGATTGCTAATCAGCCAGGAGAAGCACTGCCGTTCCCCTATTTTGAAGTATAAAATGATCTAATTTACTGCGTAGAAAAGAAGGATTCAGATATCATTAAGCAGCTGTTGGTTCCCCAGACTTACCAAAACACAGTAATAAAGTTGGCTCACAGCCACATATTAGGGGACACTTTGGAGTCGAAAAAACGAGAGAGAGAGTCCTTAGAAGGTTTTACTGGCCTGGAGTTTTTGCTGCTATAACAAACTGTAATGGACCGTTTCAGCACACAAGGGGTTAAAACCGTTTAGGCGATTATCCCCTTTAGAGATGCAGGCACAGCTACTGTAGAACACCAAACTCCCGAACCGCCAATAAGGGAATGCTCCAAACTCCCGAATGGCATACAAACTCACAAACTGGAACCATACGAATAGCTGCTAGCAGACGAATAGGAAAAGCATCCAAGCGGCTTACACTCCTAGCAATCAGTCTCTATCAGCATTCAGTAAATCCCCCCCCCCAAAGACGAGACAAGGCTCCGTGTTGAGGGTCAAACAGTGGTCTATTTAATGAGGGCTACCTGCCCAGTATTTATGCAGGTCTCCCACCTGGTGGACACTCCCCTAGGGGACCAAATGGGAGACTGTGACAAGGGACAGACACACAGTCACATTGTATTCCTACAATGCATCCTGGCTTCCTCCCCTCTGCCCTGGAGATAATTGAGAAGTAATTCAATTATCTCCCAGGACAAAGGCAAATCGCCATTATGCACGTGGGGATACTAAAATAAGAATTACTATTAAAATACACTATGTGACACACATTACAATAAAACTATACATTTAACATATCCCCAGATAGCTCAGGTCTGAGCGCACATTATTAAGCGAATGGCGCTCAGACCACACGAATACAGTTCAATCGCCATGGAGCCAAAGTCTTTACAAAGTTAGTTCTCATACGAATGAGCTCCATGGGATTCCTATCTGGGGTATAATACAGTCAGGTAAAACTACCGAACACCAGGCCGTTCGTGCACTCCCGCTGAAAAAGAAGGGAGGTTGGCGGCTTCAGCGGTGTTCGCGCCAAACTGTGTCCGTTATTAGTTCCATGAGTTAAGCGCCGAACACCGATGTGCGTTCGCGTGTTTAAAATGGCCGCGACCTCGTGTTCGTTATATGAAGGGCGGCCACCCAGTATTCGTCAATTAAGCTGCGGTTAACCACAGCTTCTGGGAGGCTAATTGCCGGCACACTCCAGCTCCCAGGTGGTCTAGTCATTCGTGCGGTTGTTCGGTAGATTGAATCTACCGAACACCGGGCAGAAAAGCACGAATAAGTCTTTTCTGCAGGGGGAACAAAGTCTTTTAATATAGGGCCATAATCCAAAGGCAGCAGGCAAGCAACCAGGCTTCTCCAATGCAATGTGGCGAGATTGCTCTCGTCACACAAACTATTGCTCCTCATGTCCTGAGTGCCAGTACAGGGCTCCTTTCAAGACTCTTTGTAGTCCACTTGTACCCTTACCCATAAATGATGTGCCTTTTGAAAGGATCACTATGGACTTAGTGGGGCCACTTGTAAAGTCCGCTAGGGGGCACCAGTATATACTAGTCATCTTGGACTATGCAACTCGCTACCCTAAAGCCATCCCCTTGTGTAATACCTCATGTTGATGTTCAGTAGGGTGGGTCTCCCTAAAGAAATCCTGACAGACCAGGGGACCCCTTTCATGTCCAGAGTCACAAAAGAATTGTTCAGGCTTTTGCAGGTTAAACATCTTAAGACCTCAGTATATTACCCACAGACTGATGGTTTAGTAGAGAGGTTCAACAAAACCCTTAAGAGTACGCTACATAAGGTAATTGATGCAGATGGGAAAAAAAAATGGGATTTTTTTATTGCCATATCTAATGTTTTCTATTAGGGAAGTTCCACAGGCTTCTCTCCTTTTGAATTGTTATATGGAAGACATCCCCAGGGAATACTGGATATTGCTAAGGAGACCCAGGAACAGGAGACTGCTCCTCACAGGAGTGTAATTGAGCATATAGCTCAAATGCAGGATAGAATGGCCACCATCATGCCTATTGTCAGGGCTCAGAAAAACAGCTATAACCGTAATGCTAGAGTGTTCCAACCGGGAGACAGGGTCTTGGTTCTAGTCCCTACTGTGGAGAACAAGTTCCTTGCATGGACCATATGAAATAATAGAAAAAGTGAGTGATGTCAATTATAAAGTCAGACAACCAGGAAGAAGAAGAAAGCCTGAACAGTTGTATCATATAAATCTGTTAAAACCTTGGAAGGACAGGGAGGTCCTAGTTGCTTTAAAACCTTTAGAATATCCTATAGTAGAGCCAGAGGTGAACATATCTGAGACTGTCTGTACACCAGAAGCAAGAGGTCAGAGATTTCATCAGAAGAAATAGGGATGTTTACTCGGTAGTTCCAGGAAAGACTAAGGTGATCAAACATGACATAATAACCAAACCAGGGGAAAAGGCTTAATCTCAAACCTTATAGAATCCCTGAGGCCCGGAGGGAGGCTTTAAACTTAGAAGTTGAAATTTTTTTAAAAGTGATTGAAGAGTCCCAGAGTGACTGGAGCAGTCCTATTGTATTGGTGCCAAAACCTGATGGCACATGGAGGTTCTGTAATGATTACCGCAAACTAAACGCCATATCAAAATTTGATGCTTATCCAATGCCAAGAATTGATGAGTTGATAGACTGGGTAAAGCTCATTATCTAACAACCTTAGATCTAACAAAGGGTTACTGGGTTACAAGTCCCTCTCACTGAAAGAGCCAAAAGAAAAGACCGCCTTTTCAACACCCAATGGCTTGTTTCAGTATACCGTATTGCCATTTGGGTTACATGGGGCACCTGCCACATTCCAACGAATGATGGATAATATTCTTAAACCTCATGTTCGTTCTGCTGCAGCTTATTTGGATGATGTAGTTATTCACAGTGCAGATTGGGAAACCCACCTGCCCAAAGTTCAAGCGGTGCTTGACGCTATCCGCTCGGCGGACTTAACTGCCAATCCTTCCAAGTGTATGATTGGTTTAAAAGGAAGCAAAGTACTTAGAATATTCAATTGGGAGGGGATTGGTTAAACCACAGACTGCCAAAGTGGAAGCCATACAAAAATGGTCACAACCACTTACAAAAAAGCAAGTGAAGGCAATTTTAGGCTTGACTGGTTACTATAGGAGATTTATTCCAAATTTTGCTACCATTGCTTCACCTCTAACAGACCTCACTAAAGCAAAGTCGCCAGTTGTAGTAAAATGGTGCCCAGAAGCTGAAGAAGCTGTTAAAAATCTGAAGGCAGCTATTTGTAGCTAACTTGTCTTAGTTACTCCAGATTTTTCTAGAGACTTTATAGTACAGACCGATGCTTCTGAAGTAGGCTTAGGGGCAGACCTTTCACAGGAATACCAGGGTGAAGAAAACCCTGTCTTTTTTTTTTTTGAGCAGGAAGTTAAACCCACATGAAAAGAACTACTCAGTTGTTGAGAAGGAATGTCTTGCCATTAAGTGGGCACTAGACTCTCTTAAATACTATCTGTTGGGTAGAACATTCAAATTGATAACGGACCATGCACCTCTTACATGGATGTGCCAGAACAAAGAGAATAACTCCAGAGTAACCAGATGGTTCCTGAGTTTGCAATCTTTTTATTTTACTGTTGAGCACAGGGCAGGTCTAAAACAAGGCAATGCTTTCCAGGGTGCACTCTCTGATGTCCATGGTCGCTCAAACCCATGGGTATGAGCTGGGGGGAGGATGTGTGAGAGAAAATGTGGAATGGTTGTTGAGGGAAGATACATTAGGCCTGATTTATTTAACGGCATCTTGAGGTTTCTCAAATAAATGCCCCAGGGAGAGATTTAGGTTTGCAAGATACATTGTTGGTACTCTGCAAACCATGGTAAGGGTCCCTGGGGCGGAGCATTTGGAGAGCAGGGTGGGCCAGTGCTCCAATAGCACTAGTTGCTATATAACAGCCAGACCAGGACTTGTATGTGAACTAATTGATACTCACCTGTAGCTGGTCAATTAGCAGGCAGGCTTTTAAAAGAAGGGAGCAGAGTGAGGGAGAAAAAGCCAGATGAATGGTGTGTTTTGCAGTGATATCTTGTTATTGGTAAGTGGGAAAGCCACCCAATTCCAGATAGTAATTACTCTGTTTAGTAAGTGCTTGAGCAAGGAATTTTGTTGTGTTTATTTTATTTTGGCACCTGTATATTTTGCACCAAATAAATCAGAAAAACTGAGATGAATGTGTCCTGGACTTTGATTACCCTAGAAGGCTGTGGTTACCATGAGATCTGTGACAAAATCCTACCTACAATCCTACAATATATATGTGTAGACTGTATGGGGGAGGGGGGAGGGGTCACCCAAGCCCTAAGGGGGGTCATCCCTATATAATCTTTGCCCTGGAGGGTCTGTACAGTTCTCACTTGGGGGTCACCCCTGTAGTATGTTTGCCACCAAATGGCCTGTGCAGGTCTCACTTGGGGGTCACCCAGCGTAGGGGGCTCACCCCTGTTTATGTATGTCACTTAGGACTGGTGCCAGACTCGCTTGGGGGTAACCCAGCATAGGGGATCACTCCTGTAATATTCAATTATGTGCACCCACATATGGTATTTGAATACTGTTGCCCCAATGGAGAGGGCTTATATCCATGAAAGTAGTGATGCACCGAACGGTTCGCTGTCGAACAGTTCCTGGCGAACATAGCGTGTTCTCGTCCGCCGCAGATGGCGAACACATGCGCGGTTCGATCCGCCCCCTATTCGTCATCATTGAGTAAACTCTGACCCTGTACCTCACAGTCAGCAGACACATTCCAGCCAATTAGTAGCACACACTCCCTAGCAGACCCTCCCACCTACTGGACAGCATCCATTTTAGATTCATTCTCAAGCTGCATGCTTAGTGAGAGGAGGGAAAGTGTAGCTGCTGTTGATTAGATATGGAAATGCATAGCTAGGTTAGGGAATACAGTGTCCACTACAGTCCTGAAGGACTCATCTGATCTCTGCTGTAAGGACAGCACCCCAAAAATCGCTTTTTAGGGCTAGAACATCAGTCTGCTTTTTTTTTTTTCTTCTGTGTAATGTAATTGCAGTTAGTTGTCTGCCACTGCTGCCAGCTTCTGTGTCAGGCTCACAGTGGATACTGTGCCCATTTGCCCAGTCAGTGCCACCACACTATCTGGTGTCACAATAGCTTGCATTTAAAAACAAAAAACTTTTTTCACTGTTATAGATTGAATAGCAGTTAGTTGTCTCAAAGCGGGTGTGTCAGCCCTACAGCGTGTGCTCTGCCAACCTCTGCCAGTTCACAGTGCCACTCATATCTGGTGTCACAGTAGCTTGCACGCATAGTACCACTAATCGGAAAAAAAATGACAGGCAGAAGCAGGCCACCCCGCAGGGGCCGTCGTGGTCGTGGTGCTGTGATTCCCTTTTGCCCTAGAATAATGCCCAGTTTTCAGAGGCCAGGTACCCTGAACTTGAAAAGTTCTGAGGACATAGTTGACTGCCTAACAAAGGACACCCAATCTTCTACAGCTTCCACTCGGAACCTTGACGCAACATTCTCCTCCAGCTTAGCTTCGGGCACCTCTCAAGATACCACTCACCCGCCTGCCGCCACCACCAACACTAGCACTAGTGATGTCGCGGACCCGAAATTTTCGCGAACGGCGAACGCGAACTTCCGCAAATGTTCGCGAACCGCCATTGACTTCAATGGGCAGGCGAATTTTAAAACACACAGGGACTCTTTCTGGCCACAATAGTGATGGAAAAGTTGTTTCAAGGGGACTAACACCTGGACTGTAGCATGCCGGAGGGGGATCCATGGCAAAACTCCCATGGAAAATTACACAGTTGATACAGAGTCTGGTTTTAATCCATAAGGGGCAGAAATCACCTAACATTCCTAAATCACAATCAATATGGATTGACACCTGACATATGACATATTGACACCTTGACATATGGATTGACACCTGTCCTCAGAGCCCCTGATGCACACGGACACAGAGCAGAATAGAGACTGGTCCCCCTACATAGGGTCCCTTGGCAGATATGGATTGACACCTGTCCTAAGGATCCCTGATACACACTGACACAGAGCAGAATAGGGACTGTTCCTCCTACATAGGGTCACTTGGCAGATGTGGATTGACACCTGTCCTCAGAGACCATGATACACACTGACACAGAGCAGAATAGGGACTGTTCCCCCTACATGGGGTCACTTGGCAGATATGGATTGACACCTGTCCTAAGGTTCCCTGATACACACTGACACAGAGCAGAATAGGGACTGGTCCCCCTACATCGGGTCACTTGGCAGATATGGATTGACACCTTGTTACAAACTGCTATTTGTAACGGGCCCTTTAAATGGCAAATTGCCCTGCTTCCCTGGGTTGTGGAGAAGCCTACTTGCCAGCCTCCTCCCGCATGACTATGGCCCCTGGGAGACTGTGAAAATGTATGCACTTTTATTTGGTGTGTATGGCCCTTTAAGACTGTCGGTGGGCATATTGGGTCTTATGGACTCTTTATGTGACTGGTGCTGGCCCTTTAAACACCTTTTTTGGGACATCAGGAAGATTGGGACACTGCCCCTTTAAGGCCGTGTCCCCAGACTTGTTGGGGACACGGCCCCTTTAAGGCGGTGTCCCCTGTGTCCCCAGACCTGGTGCAAACCCTTTGTGCCTGCCTGGCTAATTCCCACTTGGTTCAGTAAAAGGGGCTTACTGAACCAAGTACCACACAGGCAGACCACCCAGAAGTGGAAGTGTGCAGGCAATTTACCTCCCAGAAGCTGCGGTTAACCGCAGCTTAATTGACAATGCTGGGAGGTCTTTGTTCGTTTGCCGAACACATGGCGGCGGCCATCTTTGATCATTCAACGAGGTCAGCGGTATGTGTAGCCAAATTCATGGAACTAAAATCGGCTACACATTTCCGCGAACACCGCTGAGCTCTACCTTCTCCCCTACTGGTTTTACAGAGACTAAGTCCCATTCGGCGATGAAATAGACCGACTTCACAGCCCAAATCTATGGAACTGTTTTGGGCAGGAAAATGTGCTTACGGTCGGTCATAAAGGGACCTCCAGCTAACTTTTTAACCCCTGGATTTGGCTGATTTCTGGTTATGTTTATGTTTTAAGTGTGCTGATTCCAAATATGTAATTATGAAGATGGGATGTGTAGTTTTAAAGTTACAGTGTATGGCTAAAAACTGTATTTTTACTGCCTGTGTTTAATTATGTTAATCTCTTCCCAAACGTCATTTCGTTCAAAGTGGAGAGAATGTTAAAAAATATATTTTTGTTCGGAGTGTGAGAAATGCTTTTCAGCCGCTTCTAATCTTAAGCATCATTTGAGGAGCCATACAGGAGAGAAACCTTATTTGTGGTGTGTTTGGTATTGTTCTGATCAGTTTAATACCTTCCGCGTCTCCTATCAGTGGACGTGTATATGGCAGCCATTTTAGGAACCGTACACCTGGGACCCGAGCAAGGTCACCTTGTTCAACAGGCTTGCAGCATATCCTCCAGGAAGAAGAGCCTGAACCCTTACCGGCTGCACGTGTCTTACCTGTACATGGAAAGCTGCTCTGGTTCCTTGATGAGCCAGTTGCCCGTGAGTTAACATGTCCCGTGGAGAAGCACTCTGTCCTGTAAAGCCTCACCAAAAAAAAAGGAGTGGTGTGTTTAGTATTGTTCTGATCAGTTTAATACCTTCCGCGTCTCCTATCAGTGGTCGTGTACACGGCATTGATTTTTGTAACAGGGAGATGGAAGAAGATGCTTGGTCGGTCCTTCTAACTAGAGAATGTGTTACTGTACGAGTGGCAGGTGGAGCCATTTATAAAGTACACACTGCTTTATAAA
>OW240916.1:309526637-309631426 GCA_933207985.1 Pelobates cultripes | reverse complement strand
AAACACCTATCTATGCATTTGAACTTGCACTAAAAGAAATACACAAAAAATGTGGCTAGTATTAAACAACCACTCCAAGCACCATAACAACTACATAATGCTAAAGTGGTGATGGTGCCAGTATTGCCAAACCATGTTAGAACAGTTGAACTTGTTAACTGGGGTCTGCCGGGCCCCTGCTTCCTGCCTTCACTTCGGTCTACAGGAAGTGAGTGAAGAAGGCAGTAATTGTCACCCAGCTGCCCGCTAGTTATGAAGCCCACTGTTATAAAATGGTTTGACTATTTTCATTTTCATTAATTATTCAAGATATCTCTATTTTCAATGTAACTGGTGTATGCTCACTGCATTTGTAACCCTGCTTTTTACTTTTGCTTATCACACATATTGATATGTACATCCCAAATACATACAGAATACTTTGAATACAGAGAATTGACCTTACTGGATTCAAAAGGCAGAAAGCAATTTAATTGGCTGGGTCTGTGGATCTGCACAGCCAATCATTATTGGCTCCTTTAGTGATGATGCAGAGGTATAATGGCCCACATTATGAGGGCAGATATCACTGAGCAAACCTCAAGTACATGTGACCTTTATAATAGAACATATTAAGGGGAACTCCAGGCTCCATGATCCCCCTGGTTATACAGGTACTTGTGTAGAGTTCAAAGACCACCTCTGAGAGGTTCCCCACTAGCGGTTTATGATGAATCCATTGCAAGCAAATGCTTCTATAGCATTAGAGTACAACAAACATAAAAAGATCTCTTGGTAAAAACCAAAGAAAAAGTCACCTGCGCTCTCTCCTAAATCCCTTTGTATATTTAAACAAATGGCCACTGGATGGAATGCCCGCCTGCCAACGTCAAGGCAGACCACCCTAGATGGGTCCTACACTGACCTTTCACCTTGCTTCCTTGACCCTGGATCTCTTGGTAAGCTGCTAACACCATATCTTCTGAATGTGATATATATGTAACCACTATTATTAAATGCCATATGAATGGACATGCTAATAGTACCATAGCAACTTAAACCCATGCCAAGTCCCCTACTTTATTATGTTGTTTGTAGTGGTGGTGTTTTACAATGCGTAGTCTTTTTAAGCAAGATTTCATTAGAGTCACTTCGCTTGCATTTAGAGTAAACTTGAAGCGGGTATAGAAATCAGAGCCTGAAGTCAAGGGGGACCTGGAGCAAGTCACAATGCCCATAGGTAACACCAGAAAAAAATGTTCAAATAGTAAGCGTGATATACCCCAAGGTGAGCAAATGTGAGCGTTTCAATGATCTGTTTGTTAAACATTGCAGCTGAGAATTGTTACATAAAAAATCAATAGTTATCAGTTTATTCATTCTCTAAAGTATTCTCTGCTTCAATCCCTATCTCTCATAATTAGATTTGCCGAGATAGATTGTCAGCAAGTTCGGTGTTACACCTAAGGGGAGCTTCATCTCAGCTAAAAACCAGTTCAACTTAAACAACAAAATGCTTACATATCAATCAATATAAAGGGGAACCTAGAAAGTATCTAAGTCTAACTTCCCATTATTAACCCAACCACTCTTACACACTGTTCCTCACTCCTAACCATTGTCTCCAATCCTTCAGTACCATGAATCAGAGTTTAGACTTAAAAAGCAAAACATATTCATTTAATGGAACCATTTGTATCTCTGCAGAGTAGTTCATAAAGAGAGAACTGATCTGTATAGAGAAACATTATTTTACTAAAAAGAGCGCTGATAATGTTCGTACAGACTGTAACGTAGTGATTTGGGAACAATTACAACTCCAGGAACCGATTTTGGACCCAAATCCTTCTGCCTCTCTTTTCTATCGTAATGTCCCTCTTTTCTAAAAGCTCCATATTGTTTGTGTGTCCGAGTGCATAACGGAGCTCCGCAGTAATAATACTAACAGTAATGTGTTTTTAAACTACAATAAATGTGTTTAGAAATCAGTCTGTAAATAAGATCCATTGTTCTTGTTCTGAATTGCATTTCAGTTGTAGAAATTATTAGTAAGTCACCTGCAATTTATCAGAAAATTCCTACCCCTGGCCACATCCCACTCACACCCTTAAAATGAAAATGTTCCTCTTTGTCTACTTGAAATGTTGGGAAGTATGCAACCCGTTCATGCACCATGTCTTGGGCAGGGCAAACAGTCTACTGTTGCAGAACTGTAACTACCAAGATGCATTGCAATTCTAATGGCTGTCAAAGCATCATGGGAGTTGTAGTTCTACCATGTACCCAACTCTGCCTTCAAGGAACACTTCGAACACATAACATTCCTGAAACGCTTTATGTTTGAAGACTGTGTCCTCAATTTTCTAAAAGAAGAAATTGACATATTTGGCAAACGATACGTAACACTCTCCCCCCCATCCACCGGCCATCAATCAGACACCAAGTCCTATTGGTTCCTGGTTTGGTTAGCTCAGTGGAGCTAAACTCAAGAGGCAGCAATTGCTCTGAGCACCTGCCTTGCAAAGACTTCTCATTGATCTGCATTGCAAAACTTTTTAATTAAGAAGTATGAGATTGAACATCCACAGAAAGTCTGTGCTGGGGAAGAAGTCAATATTTCATATAACCTCAAAGTCAACCTGCAAAACAAAATACATGGAACGTTTCTTCGCAGATATATCTACTGATTTGTTTATTTTGTATGGAGTGTTCCTTAAAAGCTCCAGTTAGCGTAAATACCATTTTAAAATGTGCAAGGTACATGCAGTATGAAAAAGGTAAATGAATGGACTGTGAAATGAAAAGCATTTTCTTACAAGATTGAAGTGAGTTCTTTTTGTTACATTATGCTACTTCTACATATTAAAGTCTTTTTAAGAATCATCAGGCGGCATGAGTAGTCAAGTCCAATAAGTGCTAAAAAGCTCTGCCATAAACTGTCATAGACCCATTCAAGTTAACTATGGCTGACAAAATCTGCACTTTACCAAAAATGATCCCAAATTCTTGGTTCTATGTTATTCAGAAAGCATTCCTCTACAACACGTTTCCAGTAATGAAAACTTCTGTTCTCGGCTGCTGTGGCTTCTTCTAATGCAACCTCGGGTTTCCGTGGACAGACAGAAAGACTGGCAGACAGATACACTGACAAACTAATTTAATTAGTTCATTATCCTCTCATTGTTTGCTGGAAAATGGAGTTGAATCCTCCTACTGATTCTGACAGTTAGATCCACTCATTACTGGTGTATATTGGCACTGCTTATGCGGTATGTGTTAATCTCTCATTCCTTTTGTATTATGGTGTGTTACACTCCCATTGTTGTTATAGTATAGTGTTTTACCCTCCCATTGTTGTTAGAGTATAGTGTTTTACCCTCCCATTGATGTTGTAGTCTGGTGTGCTACCCTCCCATTGTTGTAATATGGTGTGTTACCGTGCCATGACATAGTTACATAACTGAAAAGAGACTGGTGCCCATCAAGTTTAGCCTTCCTCACATTTGTTTTCTGCTGTTGATCCAAAAGAAGCCAAAATAAACCTAGTTTGAAGCACTTCCAACTTTGCAACAAACTAGGAAAAAAATTCCTTCTTGACCCCTCTGCACTTTTTCTAGTGCCATAATATCCTTCTTTAGAACAAGTGCCCAAAATTGCACAGCATATTCAAGATGTGGTCTTACCAGTGATTTATAAAGAGGCAAAATTAAATTATCGTCCCGAGAATGAATGCCCTTTTTCATGCATGACTATACCTTACTGGCCTTAGCCACTGCTGATTGACATTGCACATTGTTGCATAGTTTGTTGTCTATAACAATTCCCAAGTCCTTTTGGTGTGTTGTTCTCCCTTATTCGCTTCCATTAATGGAATAAGCTGCTTGTGCTTTCTTTACGCCAAAGTGCATAACTTTGCATTTTTCAACATTTAATCTGCCATTTGAGTGCCCAGTCCCCCAGTCTATATAAACCCCTCTGCAGCAAATTAATATCTTGCTCACATTGTATTACTTTACAGAGTTTTGTGTCATCTGCAAACACTGAAACATGACTTTCAATGCTTTTTTCAAGATCATTTATGAACATGTTAAATAGAAGAGGTTCCAGAACAGACACATGAGGGACACCACTCGCCACCTCTATCCAGCTTGAAAATTTACCATTAATGACAACTCTTTGTACTCTGTTTTTAAGAATTTTCATCTAGACCGATTTCTTTGAATTTTCATCTTTGAATTTACAGTATGTTACCCTCCCATTGTTGTTATAGTCGAGTGTGTTACTCTCCTGTTGTTGTTATAGTACAGTGTGTTACCCTCCTATTGTTGTTATAGTACAGTGTGTTACGCTCCCATTGTTGTTATTGTAGTGTTTTTACCCTCCTATTGTTGTTATAGAATAGTGTGTTACCCTCCTATTATTGTTACAGTACAGTGTGTTACCCTCCCATTGTTGTTATATTACAGTGTGTTACCCTCCTATTGTTGTTATAGGATAGTGTGTTATCCTCCTATTGTTGTTAGTACAGTTTGTTACCCTCCTATTGTTGTTATAGAATAGTGTTACCCTCTCATTGTTGTTATAGTACAGTGTGTTACCCTCCTATTGTTATAGTACAGTGTGTTACCCTCCTACATGGTCTTTCTCCCCCTCCCTCCCTCACTCCCTACATGGTCTCTCTCCCCCCATCCCTCCCTTCATGATCTCTCTCCCCCCATCCCACCCTTCATGATCTCTCTTCCCCCCTCCCTCCCTTCGTGGTCTCTCTCTCCCCCTCCCCTGACACTCCCTTCATGGTCTTCCTCCTCCTCTACCACTGTTGCTCACTGAGTGAGCGCGTCCTGTCAGTCCGGCCGGGTGCAGGAAACGGATTCTCCTGTACCGCGGACCGGATCGGAGCTCGGCCATGCTACAACAGAGGGACTGCCTAAGTCGCCTATAGGATGAGCCGGCCTTGATTGATGGTTGGTACTGAGTCTTCCCACAGGGTAATTTGCTAAAATCAGAATCATCGACGATTCAAAGCGAATTTAAAATTTTAGATCAAAATTTGCCAAAATGGAAGGCATATCTAACGTGGAGAATTTTTCCAATTCAGAAATTTTGTCCACAAATTTCAAATGCTCAACATGTCGTATTTTAGTTAATACCTCTGTCAGTATTGCTTTAATCTTCTCCATATTGCAGTGAGCAAATAGTTATTTTTAACACTATACACACGATTTAAAACGAGCAATTAATGATGTTTAAGTAACAGAAGCATCTTTAACATTACAACATATGTCATGTAAAGCGGTCTTTTTTTCAGGCATCTGAACCATTATGTTAATTCTTAGAAAATGAACTCATATGTGTTAGTTGCATACTCCTAAATAAATGTCTCTAAATCCATACTAAATCCATTAATCTAATGGATTTGGTAAGTAAAAGACAGTAATAGAATAGATTTTCAAGGACCAATTGCTGCAGAAATGAAATATTGGAGACAGAACTTCGATTTAGTTAAAACCTTTCTTATTTTAAAATCATTGTTTTACTAGACATGCTGCCCTCCAAAACTATTGTGAAGTGCAATCAGTACAAGTCTATATAGTCACAGGGATGGGCAACCTTCGGCACCCCTAATGTTTTGGACTACATCTTCCTTGATGCTTTGCCAGCATTGTCTGCAAGAGCACTATGGGAGATATAGTCCTGAACAACTGGAGGCCGAACGCCTGGAGCGTATACGGTATTACTGGAACAATAAAAATCTGGCAATGAATTGTTCAATCTAGTGCTTTATCTCTCATTAAGTGTGTTTGTTGCATACATACGTCCAGAAGATGACAGTGCGTGGCTGCGTTTCTCATCACTTAGTGCCTTGCCCATTTTATCTTATGATCGTTATATATTTTGCATCTTCCCTCCTAATAGTTTATAAGAGCACCGGATGGAGCACAATGCTCCACTGCACTAACAAGCTTCAAATTGGAAAAAAATATGTCTGTGTTTTCTGAATTTCAGTCTTGGCAGGCTCAATTGAATACAAAAGACTTTTTGGTGGCTTCTGGTCTTTATCTCTGTAAACCTGAGGAAAATGGTAATTTAATTCAAGATTACCCATAATGCTTTGCTTCCTCTTTCATTTCACATGCACATCATTCATGTGTAAAATATTGATAAGAAATTGAGCTGTGAGTATATTGGCTCCCATTTTACCTGCTGTCTGCCGGTGTTACATTGTCTCCAAATATCTCTCAGTATTATCTTTTTCCACCCTGAATTTTCTTAACTCTAAAATATAAAGAAAGAAATAACCAGTTTCTTTGGTTTAAAACCTAGATTTGTGTATGCATTTCAGCAGCACTTTATTCTGTGTTTTTTATTGTCTATATGTGCACTGCATAATTTTATCACGGTTGAGAAAATAAGGAACTCATGCCTGAAAGAACAGGGAGCTGTGCTTGTCTGTTAGAATTTCAAACACTGCTACAGACATTTGGACAACTTCAAAGAATTCCGCCCTACTGAGAATATAGACATATATGCATCCACAAGCAGCTTGTAGTGCTTATTTGAGATCCAAAGCCAGTACTACCAGCTGAGTTTTACATTTTACACACTTACCAGGTACCGGGAGTTTTGCATATATATAATAACAAGTTTTTATAACACTACGGAAAATATATAACTAAGGAAATTTGCAGGGTCTGCAGTCTGAAACCTTACGTGGAGCTAGCATAATAAGTCAATGCATTTCATAGTCATTCCTAGGAAAAATAATGGAATGTTATCATCACATTTTTACATTTAAATGATATCTGATTTCATGCCTAAAGAACGTACTGTTTTCATTTTTTCTGGACATATTGAGGGCTTAAACAAAAAAATATTGCCTTATTCTTGGTTATATCAATTGCATTTAATGTTGAAAGACACTAACTATTAATATAATTGTTTCAATATGTGACAATATATCCCTAAGATATATATATATATATATATATATATAATGTAAGGTAAAAGAACACTCCATGCAACACAACTACTGCAGCTCAATGTAGGGGTTTTGTTACTATAGTCTCTGCCTCCCAATCATCACGATTTCGGCAGGACAATCCTGATTTTTAGGCTCATGTTCTGCTGACCCACGTTTATTCCCTGATGTACCACTTTTGGGTACACCAGGGACGTGTCTCTAAAAAGCATATTGTGAAACAGTGATGGCTAACCTTGACACCATAAATTGTTTCTGGACTACATTTCCCATGATGCTCAACTAGCTTTTAGAGTCTAAAAGCTAGCTCAGCATCATGGTAAATGAAGTCCAGAAACAATTTATGGTGTCAAGGTTAGCCATCACTGGTGTGAAAGCATCATTAGACATGATCGAGGTATGCAACAGGTACTAGAACCCTGCAGAGAGAACTGAAACAGGGCTCCCCGCATGGTCTGCCCTCAGTGGACTGGCCTGAGTGATTGGTAGGCAACCTGCCAGTAATTTGGGTGGACATGCCCCCATTCTGGTCAGGCCCACCACCTGTGGGTGCCAGTGACGCAACTGTCCTGCTCCCTTTTACCCTGCTCACTTGCTTTCATGGGATGTCGATGGCGGGGGCTAAATAGGTGATAAATAGGCAACATTAAGTGTTGGTTTCAGCAGTTTGACTTTTGTATATATGCACTGTTTATGCACTTTTTACATTGGCATTTTCCCAGACTGGCACTTTGCGTCTTTATGATTGGGGTCCCTGTGTCACAGGTATTTGTGCAATTTATTATACCCCTGGGATCAGGGAGAGCATTAACTAACTTTAGTGTCACTTTTTGATTGTTTGAATTGTGCATTTTATATTACAATATCAGCTTTTTAAGCCATTAAGGCAAATTTTTCTTGTATTTTTGTCCTTTATAATTGTTTTCAGTTTTACTATCTACCCTCTGGCTATAATTGTCTTATTTTAAGTTGAGACAAGCTGGTAGATAAAATATACATTATGATAGTGGCGCCCTGATCTCTGTTATTGGCTCATCTTTAACTACACTGATTGTTTCTGATTAGTCAGTTTGTACTGACTCTGCGTAGGACACCGCACCCTTCAAAGACACAGCACCTGTCGCAGGCACACGTTTTGCTGCCCACCTACAATAAACTATTGGGAATGGCCAAGGAAGTGCTATAAGAAGCCAGTCTTCCCTTGTCTCAATCATTTATTGACTGTATTTTGTTATTTGAAACCAAGAGGCTGCACTCACCTAAACATGCATAAATTATGGGGTGCTGCTGGGCCAATTCATACACAGCAGCACCCTATAATATATGCATGTTTAGATGAGTGCAGCCTCTTGGGATATATATATTTCTATTTGAGAGGCTAGGCCGGTTTTGCACCCCTCCCTGTCACAGGTGCCTCATTCAAGGACCCTATTTAACCTTGAGGAAGCATTTCTCAAGTAAGTGGGTTAATCTCATAATAGCAGACATTAGGCTGCTAGAGTAGGGCATGCCAAGAATTGGGTACATTGACGTTGTGGCAGGTAGGCTAAACCCCCATTATTTTTTGTCTAGGTTAGGTGCTCTTAAATAAAACTATTCTATTCTGTTGAACTTGAAATCATTGTTTGGTGAATAAGCGAGTGCGCTAGATCTTGTATGTTGTCAGGGCCAGTGCAATCATTTTTGCCACCCTAGGCAAAAACATTTTGCTGCCCCATTCACTCCACCCACTAATGCAGACTAACACACATGCTGACTCAAGTATACACACACACTGACCCATACAAACACACAATGACCCACACAGACACACACTGACCCATAAATACACACAATAACTCACACAGACACATACTGACCCATAAAGACACACAATGACTCATACAGGCACACACATTGGCCCAAACAGACACACACTGACCCATACAAACACACAATGACTCATACAGGCACACACTGACCCATACAGAAACACACTGACCCATACAGACACACAATAACCCATACAGACACACACTGAACCATGCAGATACACACACTGACCCATGCAGACACACACAATAACCCATACAGACACACATACTGACCCATGCAGACACTCACAATAACCCATACAGACACACACTGAACCATGCAGATACACACACTGACCCATGCAGACACACACAATAACCCATACAGACACACAAACATTGATCCATGAAGACACACACCATAACCCATACAGACACACAGACTCCTACAGATACAAACACACTGAACCATACAGACATAAGCTGACCCATGCAGACTGACATACACAAACATACTGACTAAAGCAGACTAACACACATTCTCTGACACACATCTTACCATCACTGCGGTTCCTGTGTCCATCTTTCCTCCGCCTGGCTGCCTTCACTTCCAGTCCTGAGCGAGCAATTGAAGTGCCCTCACGGTGCTGCCGCAATGGATGACTGGGTGGGGACCCTGGCTGAGTGGGCTGAGGTGGATGCTGCCAGACCAATGTTTAACTGGGCGCTAATTAGCAGCAATGTAAACGCACCCTTGCGCCCGGTAACATGGCCGGCGGCACGATCTGATTAATTAAATAATCCAATGCGATAGTGGGTCGGCCGCGGCACAGATGATCATAAAGCCATTGCCCGCGCCCTCCTTAAAGCAGCGCCCTAGGCAGCCGCCTACTTGCCCTATAGGAAGCGCCGGCCCTGTATGTTGTATTTTGTTATTGACTATCCTAATTTCCCTACTCCTGACCCGGTTCTTTTATTCATCAATCTGTTTGCCACCCACACCAACATCTGCTGTATCAAACCTCTAGGTTTTTGACCGGGGATGTGAGGGAATATATCTTGATTCCAATGTTCAGCGTAATTAAGGCCTACAGCTGATGCTCTTCATATGTAATGAACATTTTCTTTGTAATGTGCTGTATATGTGTCAGCATAAGTTGCGTTCTCTGTGTACTCTAGCCCCCACCAGAGCACTTATTGGAAACTGTACATTGTGTGACTGTTTGCTAGCTAATTTTATCTTGCGACCTTCCTATCTTATGAAATATGTAACCACATATTGTTTTGTAAACAAATTTTATATCTTATGAAATATGTAACCACATTAACTAATTTTATATTTTGACTTTCCTATCTTTAACTACATTATTTATATTTAAACCTTCAAGCTAAGCTGTAACAATATTGTGTATAAATGCGCCTACTTTAACCACCTTATTTTTAGCCTTCAAGCTAAGCTGCGACAATATTGTGTATAAATACACCCTACATTGAATAAACAAACAGAAGTAATTCTGGACTCACAACCATCTGTGTCTTTCATTTATTGCTTCTCCAAGCGCTTGTTGCCAATTTGGAGTCCCCTGAATATAAGGGGTGACCAGCCTTTGATGGTCCATGACAGGGATTGTTGGGGATATGTGTGCTTTTTCTCTTTGCTTTTCTGTAAACTCCAGCCACTCTAAGACTGGTATTACCATTTATTATCCCTTTGCCTATTTCCGCTGTTCGCAATATGATACTGCTTGGCCCATTGATACTGTCAGGGTGCCAAAAGAGTGGGTCAACATCAAAAGAGCAGTCACTAGGTTTGGACTGAAAAGGACCTGCCAACATGGGGTATATCAACGATTGTGGAAATATTACGCTATGCATGTCATATTTTAACTCTCTGTTTTGTTTTGTTTGTTTGTTTGTTTTTTACTTTATAGGCTTTAAATCTAGTTTGGAAAAGGTTTCACTGTATTTTGTACATTAAAAAAAAAAAAAGTCTTGTTCTAGAGAGATTTTGTTTTAGAATCCTCCGATGCATGGGTAGTGATGATTTTGGTACAATTATTCTGTGTAATAAACCGGGGATAAATCATGCCTCACCTCTGGACAGATCATGATCCCTAATCCCTGGTAGAACATTTAGCTGCCTCTCCAAGATTAATGGGAGTTAAATTCTCACACAGCAGCTGCCTCCATAATATCAAACTGAATTAATAGGGGCAGTTGAAATAACTGTATTTCAGGATTTGTCTAGTAGGATGGGATGTTTTATTTTCGGAAGTCATGCAATAATGTCCTTATACTAACATGCGCATTGAATTCCTCTTCTTGATATTTTTTATTTTTTATTTATTCTAGGTATTGGATAACAAACAAAGTCCAAATTAAAAGACCAAGCACTGGCCTCCTAATGTACACACTGGCAACCAGGTTTTGTGACGAAATTTATCTGTACGGATTTTGGCCGTTCCCGAAGGATGTTAATGGAAATCACGTAAAATATCATTACTACGATGAGCTTAAGTATAAATATTTTTCCAATGCGGGCCCTCATCGGATGCCTCTGGAATTCAAGACTTTGAATTTATTACATAACAAAGGAGCACTTAAACTGACAACTGGAAAATGCTTAGAGCAATAAAAATACATTGTAATGCAATGGTTGAATAGAACGAACCATCTTTCTTGGGATATGGTCAGAGCTTTGAAAAGGAGTGCTCTTTATAAAGAATAACAATTTCTTAGGATCCGGAACATAATACTTAAGGCTGGGTTATGATTGGTTGCTGGACTGCCAGTTGCAAGGTGCTATAAACAATGCTAAGAAGCCTGGGTTTTGACGTACAGTAAGTGCCACTTTTGTTAATAAAGAGCCTGAATGTTTAACTAGTGTTTACAAGACCTAAAAATGCAATCACAACTAACTCAAAGAATGAACTTGAATACGTTTCTGCAGCTTGAAGCAACAGATGAGCAGAAAGCTGTAAAGCTCAAGTGACTGGATTTCTATAAAGTTTGAAGAACGTTCGGCTCCTAGTTTACATTCAAATTTGATAATTCTGTATTAATTTAATGGTTTCCACCTGATGATTTGCATTGCACTTGTATTATAGATTTGTAATTTTTTTTTAATTTATTTTAAAAAAAATTTGTTTTTCATAGGGTAGAAATTGCAAATGAATGTAAATAGAAAAGATTAAAAAAAGTAAAAAAATTCTCAGAATACAAAAAAAAGTCAAAAATGGCCTTGAAAGATCATTTTACTAGAGCCTCTTGGTTAACCCTTTAAGTGCCAGAATTTGCCTCCAGAATGACATATTGCATACTATTCCGGCAAACTGTTAAAGTTTAAAAGAAAAAAAAAGTGTGTGGTTTTTTTTTCAAAAAAACTGTAGCTTCATGCCATGCTTAACCCGTTAGCGCAAACTGAACCTTGAGTCGGCCGTGAGTCGGCCACATTGCTACTAAGGAGAAACAAAGACCTTTTTAATTTCAGTATTATTTAAGAATGTTTTATTTAATAAACAATAGGTGCCCTTACTTTTTGGTACCAAAGATTTTAATGATTTTGTATAGATGTGCAACGTTTTCTGTTTATTTTTTTTTATATTACGTAAATATTAAGAAATGTGTGTTTTAGTACTGCAAAGCTATGCTGCTGGAAAATACCTTTAAGTATTGTCTATAATTTTTTTCACTGAAAATGCTCATGATTTTCTTTGTTTTAAAAGTATATTGCATTATTTTGTTATTTGTAACAAAACAATTCACTGTTTTTTTAGGGGCCTGACATTATTTAACAAATGTAAAAGTAAAAAGAACAAACATTTATCGAAGCAAACACATATAAAATATTACAATAGAACAACCCCTGAAAGTAGAATTCCCACAGAAAAAAATTACTGGGGGGTGAGTGCCTTGTGGCTAAAGATTGATTAGATTAGAAACTAAAACTTGAAACCTCAATTTATCCCCAGTGTTAGATATGAACTAATTTGAGGAGCATCCATTTCTTAAAGGAATATTCCAATCACCATAACCACTAATGATTGATGTAATAGTCACAGTGCCACGAGTTCCCCAGCACCCGCCCATTGTACGTTATCAGCATCAGCTGATGAACTTTAATTGTGCAGGCAGGGAGCTGTGCCCGGGGGAGGTGAACTCCAGGTAAATAGTCAAACCTTAGTTCTTAGAGTGTTCCTTGCTAAAAGTCACAATTATGTAACACAATTCTTGTTTAGTTAGTCCACCATAGCCTTTTATATTCAGTCTGTCTCACAGGAAAAGATAGGCCCAAGTATTTCATATCTTACCACAGTACAGGAAAAAAGTACAATAAAAGTAATTACTTATTGACTATGAAGGTCTGAACGTTCATGATCACTAAGACGTTTTGTTTGGTGCATTATAGTAGATAAATTGTACAACGTGAAACTAAATCAGATCTTTAGACAAACATAACGTTGATGATTACCACTTTCCTTATGTTTGGTTTTATGAAGTATACAGCAGTTAAAGCCACCGAAATATATATAATGCTGACTGTTCTGTATTTATAAAGTTGGTCTTTTAAAAATAAAACTGATAGAATTACACTTTGAGTACATGTAAACAAAAAACTTGATGAAAAAATGTGGAAAACGAGCTCCTGGAAAAATGAAGGAAAATTACAATAAATTGCAACTGTAATCATGTGAAACTTCTCACATTACCCAAAATGAATAGTTAGTATCTAGTGCAAAAAGCACAGCTAAAATAGTGCAATATTGTTTAAAAATGGAGCCATGTCCATACTGTGTGTCAGATTGCAATACGATAATCCATTGTAAAAATAAATGTGGCTTCACTTTTGTTAAATGAATTGGACATTTACCTATACGTTTATTTAGGAGTGACTCTGCAATTTACAGATTGTGATTGGCTGTTGACATAACATGCTGTTTGTACCTTTATCTCATTTTATATAGTTTATCGCTAAACGTCAATGAGAGTTTGAAAACTAGGATGTGGGATAGGTTAATCCACACTTCATGTGTTACATAATATGTAAATCCTGAAACACTGTTTAAAAATTTTAAATAAGAAGACTCTGAATACATTCCATTTTTATAACTGATTTTTTAATTGCATTTCATGGCAGATATTGATTTGAGCGATTTATAAGAGGTGGACTTCAAGGTAGGAATCAGCAATTTGCTAGAGATGCTTTGTCCATCAAACTCGTGGTATCTTATTTCAGTGGAAGTGAAGTTGGCTGGATGAGATAATGCACAGATAGGAGTACCAGATGACCACAAACTAGCTATAAATCCATAGGACAATACTGGCCACACTTCAGATTTCCTCACAGTCAAAGTCAAATAACTTAAACTAATGTTAACACTGGATCTATTTCTCCAGTAACTTCATATCCCATAAAAGTGCCCTATTTAAAGGACCACTATAGTGTTAGTAACATAAAGCTGTATTCCTAAAACCATAGTGTCCTTCTGCCCCTCGTTCCCCTCATCTCCCCCACCGGCAATGTAAAGGGTGAAAAAACCCTTGAAATACTTACCTGATTCCAACACAGATGTCCCTTGGTGCTGGGTCTGGCTCCTCCACTTTCATCAGCCTATGGGGGTAGCCTGACGCGAACACCACATGTGTATTTGGCCTTGCCCATAGGAAAAATTGAATCAATGCTTTCCTATCGGGTTTTTCAAGATAGACATCCTCATACAAACCGTGAGGACGTCCAGCGTTGCTTCATGGAGTCAAACTCTATGAAACTGCAAGAAGCACCTCGACACAGCTACCCGAGGCAGTCATAATCCTGCAATGTAAACATTGATGTTTCTCTAAAACTGCAATGTATTAAGTTGCAGGATTATTAGAACAGGTACAGTGCATCCAGACAACTTCAATGAGATGAAGTGGTCTTTGTGTCTATAGTGTGCCTTTAAGTTAATGTTAATTATTGTGTTGGCAAAATCAATGCGTGTTTTATAGCATTTCTATATTATGTGATTGCCAATGCCTTATCATGTGAAATGTGTGGAACCATGATATATTGTGATTTTTTTATATCCATGATATAGTACCCATTACACTAACACAAAACATGGATAAGTCTTTGTTACCCCATACCACAGTTCAATAAATATTGTAACAGAATACCTGTTCGAGACAGAGATGTGGAGGGAGGCTTTAGAATGTCCACCAATATGCCCATTTACATTTAATGTGAGTATAAGATTCTAAATATTCAAATTGAATTTGTGTATTTGTCTAATATTCACATATGCTTTGATTGTAATACATTAAAATATAAAAGTATCCCAAAGTTTACAAAAGTATACAGTGTTACATCGAAGGAACATTCCAAGCACAATAACCACCACAGCATGCTAGAATGGTAATGGTGCGAGGAGTGCCCCCACAATGTTTGCTGCCAGCCGTCTGTCACCTTCTCCGTGAGAGCTGGAAGCTAAACTGATGGTACAGGGCTTAGTTCATTGAGTAAGCGCTATGGGATGACACTCTAAGTCAATGAGCTTGCCCTGCACATCAGGTTTTAGCTCAGGAGTGCGAATCGAAGCTACATGCAGGGGGAAGGGGCTTGTGCTTGGCCGACCCAGCTAAGTTGCCAAAACTATTAGCCAATAGTTTGACTACTTAAATTGGGTATGGTGGGGGAGACAGAGCACGGCTAGCATTATAACTACTACAGCGTGCTTGGAGCACAGTGATAGACATTTAGGGATGTATGAAATTCCAGATGTTTTGTGTCGTACACACCATTTTCAGAACCCTGTTGGTCATTATATCATTATGTATGACAGTTTTACTTTGTATTCTGTTTGCATAGGCAAAGGTGAATAGATCATACCACAAAAATACATAAATAGGATGCATATCATTGAAGTGTGTACATTATTAAAAAATAATGCCATTGTGCCGTTCTGTAGACACAATAGAAACCACAAGACAGAAGGTTAACTGGTTTATAAATGTCTGCAGAACTCCCGAGGACAGCATTATTTTTTCATAACGTAGACTTCACCACTATGTATTTTTTATATATGACGCCTTTTTAAATAATTAAGTACATTGCAAAATATACCAATTAGCTATTGCCTTACACTCTGATACATTAATGTAACTATGAGATAAAGCATTTTGATTGTAAATCTAAATCCCTTTCAAATGTAAGTGTTAGAAAAGTGTTTATATTATGTAACAGCATTAAAGAAAATAGGAGTATTAAAGACAAATTAAAGTCGAGCAGCGAGTATTTTAAGATATTACGGGTTTTGAGGTTAAAATGTTTATATGCTGGTAAATGTTACAAACTACTTAATTTTCTATGTTTTGAACTTGGTTTTTTTCCACACAGCTCCTTATTGAGTTTTAATAAATATAATTTTATTACATTTTAATTTGTTTACATTTTGTGTTCTATTTAGTATCATACAAACTGTTCAGTGGACCAGTATGCAATTTCTGAAGAAGAAATAAGAAAAAGAAAAAAGACAAGGAAGATCTTTGTGGGCATTGGAAAGCCAGGAATTAGAGCACAGGGTATACACATAATGAACATTCTTAATTAGGTCCAGTAGATTGTAGTTAGAGGTATAAAGGATATTTAGGTTAGGTACAGTAGCATAGAAGATTCAGATAATCTTGAGTTGGTAATGGATTGGCATTTGTTTGTATTTAAAAGGTTAAGCAATGTTTTAGATAGAAGAATTGTTATTGTGTATTATGGTTTGTTGTAGGTATGTTGCTTGATACCCAGTTATTTTAAAAATGTTGGTAGAATTTGGGATTATGTTTTCCATAATGGAATTGATTACAATGATGATTTGTGATGTAGAGGAAATATTTGCAGTTTACAGTTTTTACTGTCGGGATTCCAGGAGAAACCAACATAAGGGTAGGAAGGATCTTCAATACCATCTGACAACCTGGGAACCTTCTAAAAGAGTGAGTTCAGGTATTAAAGGGACACTCCATTGCCCAAATAAAAAAAAATTTAAAAATCACTTTTTAAAAGATACACACAAATCTAAACTTGCATGCATTTAATTATGCATTTTCTCATTGAGGGTATACATAAAAACAGCTTGCAAAATCTGCAATTTTCTTGTCTGCAGCCTGTGCAAACCCTCCCCTTCTAACTCCACCCAGACTTTCTGTGTCTGTCCAATCACAGACTTCCCAATGCAGCTCAATGAGAAGTCTTTGCAAGGCAAGTGCTCTGGGTAATTGCTGCCTCTTGAGTTTAGTGCATCTAAGCTAACCAAACCAGGAAGTAACAGGACCTGTTGTCTGCTTGAAAGCTAAGGGGGTTTAACCAGATTAATTTATAAAGGTGTCCGTTTGAAATCTGCACCTTTTGCAAATGAAAAAAACCGAGGACACACTCTTCACACATAAAGCTTTTCAGCAAGCTACAGTGCTTTAGGGATTTGGAGTGTCCCTTTAAGATGGAAGACCAATATTTTTGTAATTGCATTGCAACATTTGTGAAATAGTCTACATAAGTCTCTATGGCCAGTTAAACTCCAGCCAAATGTTTAAGGTGCACCAATTATACTTTCATATTTTCAGCACATAAAGGAGAATCCCTCATTCTACAATACAAAGAACAACCCATATAAAGAAGAGAGTTTGTATAATTTGACATGTTATATAAGAGAATAGCACTCATAAAGAAAGCAGTTGACAATGTCTTAGTTGGAAATGTCTTGTGATTTTGTGTTTTTAGATGTCTGTAATTTATGTAAAGGTTTTGTATTATGACATCCAACAGCACATAGCAGCATGGTTGGAAGTATGACAGGAGAACATATGTCCAGGTGTAAGTACCAAATGGGGAAGGAAGTAAGGTAGGCAACAAAATGTATCATTCTGCTAAAGAGAAGGGATGATCATTTTTAAGCTATTTAGCATTCCAAACCTGCTTGGAGATATTGGTTGAAATTCAGTTGTGTCACTGTTAGTTGGGGGAATATTGGTTGCTGTGATATATAAAATTACGAGTTTAAGGTCTCAAACATTTTCATTTATTGTGGAACAGACAGATCCAAGTAATATTATTTCTCATTTAGTCTATGGGTTGGTAACATATGTGAGGGATATGCTTCTGGGGGGGTAGTTTTAGGCACCAAATGCCAAAGATAGCAAGAGGCTTCTTTAAAAAAAAAAAAAAAAAATCTCATCTAATATTCACAAATAGCGTTAAGTAGACATTCACATGGCGGATTGGCTCACACTATCTCTTGGTATTATGACTATCAATCAGTCTAGAACAGTGTTCTCCAACCCAGTCCTCACAGACTACCAACAGTCCAGGGTTTATGTATTTCCCTGTTTAATTCCAATGGAGATACTGACAAAACCTGCACTGTTGGTGGTCCATGAGCACTGCGTTGGAGAACACTGGTCTAGAATATGTGTATGTCTGGAATGTTCATTGCTATTGCTTAATCATTAGAAGAAAGAGGCAGATTTTTTGCTGGCTCATGTCTATAATTTCTTCTTGTTATGTTATGTTATACACTTGATATGATAATGTGGGGCAAGATAGTGGTTTTAGAACCTTTGTAGTACACATGGAATTCTATTTGATCTGGATTCTTTGCCTAGCTTATATTGGTTAATATGTGTTCACTTATTTTATAGCAAAGTACTGTTTCTCAAGGTAAGTGATATGGAAAACAGTGTAAAAAGTGATTGAGGAAACAGGCTAAGTAGGGCTACTTGTAGAACATTCTCCTAAATCTTGCAAACAATTCTATCTAGGATTAGAGATGTCACGATCTTCCCGCGAACGGCTCGCCACGGTTCGCCACGAACCGTTCGCGGCGAGCTCCGGTCAGCTGACACATCCCGGCCAATCTCCAGCAGACCCTCTCTCACAGACCTTCCCACCTCCTGGACAGCATCCATGTTGAAGCTGACCGGAGCTCGCCGCGAACGGTTCGTGGCGAACCGTGGCGAGCCGTTCGCAGGAAGTTCGCAAACGGTTCGCGACATCTCTATCTAGGATTTGTAAAATGTCTCTGTTTTGTATCATGAGCTCATTCGTGTCTAGTTATTGATTCAGACATCTTGTTGTGCTACTGGTAACATTTTATTTTATGTTTGACAGAGCAAATGTTCTAGGTATTCTGATTTGGCTAATAGCTAGTTTAGTGTTTTCGGTGTGTTTTAGTAAGCCAAGAGAGGTCATTCTTTCTTGATTCTTAGAAAAAGCGTTTCGAGGCAAGGAGTAACGTAGCAAATACAATATTATACATAATATAATTTGGATCAGACATGTTGGCAGGAAAATTCGGTTGGACTTTTTCAGAATGTCTGATGCTCATTTGCATGGCGGAGTGATTTAACTGAATATAGTCAATGGAAATATTTTCAGACATTCCAAAAAGGTGCAATAATGGACCAATCAGTTTACTGCAAAATATATACATAGCCACCATTTGGTTCAAATATCAAATGATAAAAAGTTACCAGTGACTTAACCCTCAAAATACATGCAGCAAAACTATATAGGAAAATTATATAGGTACATTCAGTAGACGCAAAACAATCCACCTTAGTGAATATGTACACTTAGCTGTTCTAATGCTGGAGTAGTATGTTCAAGGTAATAGCAAGCATACCCAGACAGTCTCAGAGCTATTCACGTGTTTATTTGTATCTCAAGCATGACACCTCAATAATAAGGCAGTGACTTTCCTTAAGATGTTTCCTCCATGGCATAAGTAATAAAAAAAGCCATGTGTAGGTACTTGACAAAGAGCTTTTCCCTTGATGTCATAAAATGAGCTATAATTTGACACAACCTATCTAACCAGAAACATTTCTTACAGCACACTTTAGGCAACAAGTTGACATATTGTGAATATTTTCTCTGTAAATGAAGAACAACTTATTATTATTGTATATTCTTTAAAGTGTATATATTCACAGTGCTGGATTGTTCTGTGTCTACATAATTTTGTATATCATGTTGTTATATATTATATTTATTAATTAAATATATAATACATAAATATAGTTTGATTATTTTATTTTTTTACTGCTCCTCCTTTTTTCCATTTATTCATCCCTTCTTACTTGATTTATGAATAAAATCAACATTTAGTTGCTGTTGCTAAGCCATCAAACATCTTTTTTTTTTCTCATCAATCATCTCTAGGACGGAACTCTGAATACCAAAATCAAACGTATATGGTTGGCCATTGCACTAGTCCAGGAGTAGGCAACCTTCGGCACTCTAGATGTTGTGGACTACATCTCCCGTAATTCTCTTACAGTGATACTGCTACCAAAGCATCATGGGAGATGTAGCCCAAAATATCTGTAGTGGCGATGGCTTCGGAGATACAGAATTTGACTGAACAGCAGATCGGACCAAATTACAATTCATCCGATTCTGAATGTACAAGTCTAGTTGGGATAATACTAGGGTTGATATTAATGTTGCTATTGTTATGAAGTCTTTTTACTTCTATTTGTACCCTGTAACATTTATTTTATTGTCAATTACTCATTGAGTATTTAGTTAACAGGGCTAGTGCAGAGGGATCAGAATTATTATTATTTTTTACTCCTACTTGTAGAGTTGCAGGACTAGAACAAACCAAATATACATAACCGAGTTGTACAGTTTTCTTTTAGATGAGGAAAAGCTCTTTAGCTCCTATAACATTCTACCGAGTTTATTTAATAACAAGTGAATCATTTATGTCATAGCATGGTGTCTTTAGTAATTGGTAGCTGAATTTGGCACATTCCAATGATAGAATCAAATTGGCAAGTGTTGTCTAACGTAAAAAGAGTTTGTCATGGAGAGTAGTGTGATAACACGTTTGCAAGTAATTTCCTATAGATCTATATATTGTTTGATACAGTGTTATTGAATACTAAAGAGTGCAGTTTATATCTCTGCACAGTGATCACAGTGATCAACAGTTACATTGATGCTATTACAAAAGCCATAAAACTTTGCATTCTTTTTATCTTTTGTGGACCAATGATGGTCTATGCAATGAGGTGTTTTAAGACACATTTGCAAAATAGATGGGATTTAATTAATGAGGCATGGATATATAGGCCTAACAATTATACAAATTAGGACCAATGGCTGCATAAGGTCTAAATTGTGATGTTTTCAAAATGTAGCATCTGGTCCTTAAAGGATTAAGCTGTATATTTTCACAGCAGAACCTATAGATTAAAGGAACGCTTCATTGCCCCACCTCAAAAAAGATATAGCTCCAATGAAAACATGCATGCATTTTTCTCATTGGTGGTTTATCTAAAAACAGCTTTTGTCTGCAGCCTTTGCAAGCTCTCCCTTTTTTCCCCAGCATAGACCTTCAGTTTGTGTTGAGGAACATTCCGAGTAGTGACTTCTCATTGAGAAGTCGCTGTGCTGGACCCACAAGGAAGCAGTAGAGAAGTTTTATGGCTGTCAATCAAGTGTTTCTGATCCCAATTATAAAGATGCTGATTTCTATTGAAATTAGCACTTTTGGACACAGTCACACATGTTACGGGCTCCAGACACATAAAGCACTTCAGCAAGCTCAAAGTATATGACCTAACTAAAGGGTGGCATGACATCCATCCATATGTTTATGAAAGATATGATCACTTTAAGCAAGACCCTTCCTTATTATTTATTGGTCTCACTTTAGCATATTGTCTACTCTTCATTGATTATTTTTGTTTCACCAAAGTATAAGCAATAATGTTATTTTTAAAAACTTGTATTAAACACGAGGGATACAGTTAATGTACTGAACCAATTTTGTCTGGAAAAAAAAACATTATTTGTGCCATTTTGCTAAATTAATTAAAAGTTGAACTGTGAAATTGGTCTCCAAACAGGCAATCTTAAATTGCACTTTACAAAATAAAAACGATGTACTTTGTGTTTGTACAGTTGTGCGTGAAAACATGTATTGGTTGTTCAGATAGTTAAATAAGGTTGAAAATAATAATGCTAAAGGCATTGCTTTCCAATACAATTAGGACTGATAGTAAAAAGAATCAAGTACTTAGTAAAGATGTTTTATCAAATACAAAATGTTTCATAAAAATCAAGATGATTTAAATTGTTCCTGAAAATGTGCATTGAGTGTTTTCTGAAACACACGGAGGGTTATTCGTTAACATGTGAATTCAAAGTGAATTTTACGTTTTAGGTCACAATGACTGTACTAAAACATAGCTGACTTAAATATATATATATTTTTTAATACGTTCATCTCACATTTGAAATTCACTTTAGGGAATTATCCTGCTGGTATAGAAATTGTGATGAATTCACTTGCCTGAGATCATTTTATGCTTAAGTGTTTTATAATAGTTTCTATCATTTATTTTATTTTTCTTTTGAATACATGTTCACTTGTGTTAGCTATGGAGAATTGCATAGCTAAAATCATGGTATTAATATAAATTTACTTTAAGGGACACTCTAAGCATTAACATTAGCAATGCCAGAACCAGAATTTTTTACATGGTCTTTACTTATCCCCTAAAACTAACAAATATGTTTCTTGTTAGGTCTAAAAAACTAAAATTAAATATAGAAATTAACACAATTAATTTGGGACTGGACACCTCCATTTTGCCTCCCTGGAAGTCATTACAAATGTTACCATTTTCTGGCATTGAACATTGTCATGAAACAGGAGAAACTGAAACAATGGTACCATTCTCCTTATTTGCATTAAATGCCCTAGTTGTGCCCAGACTGAACAAACTTGTGATGTCACTTGTTAAAATTTTTATATACAATTTAGAAGAAAATGGAGCCTGAAGAAACGGTTAACATAACTTATAGATGACTTTCAATGTTTTATTCATAATGTGAATTTCCAAAGAAGTGACCATTTCATACAGGAATGAAAGCGAAATCTCTCTTAACGACAATTTCTGAATTAAATTCATGCTCTGTCATTGCTTATCACTGAAATTAAATGTCACTGTTTAGACATAAAATGTGCAAGGTTATTGGCATTAATTCTGCATAATTGTTTCTAATGCTGTATGAGTTATCAATAAAAAAAACAAAAAACCTTAAAGTCATATTTCTTTTGTTGCAAGTTTTGTCACGGGTTTGCCATTTTTGCATTTTCTTTTTGACAGTATTTGCACATTATTTCCATGCTAGAAGCACTGTTAATGTAGGTAAAAGCACAATTGTTTGTACATAGGGATATAGAACCACTAGACACAGGTTGCTTATTTATGTTTAATTAGATTTTACAGAGTCATTTCTCCTGGTACTTATGACTACATGATATTTTGTAGACATTTGCAATTGTCTCTCATTGAAGATCGCTGTACAATAATTGTCAATTTTTTATGTATAGTTTTTTTTTTATTTAATTGTTTGTACAATTATGAATTATATTAAATTGGTTTTCTAGTCCATCTGTCGTTAAGTCTTTGTTTTTATTGCACTTGTTATAAGTTGATAAGTAACATGAATTAATTTTTCATTCTTCCCCTGACACCGTGTTCTACTTTTGTAAAACAAATTTGGTATAGATATTATTTTTTCGATATTATGAATGTAAGTGGCTATATATACGTAAAGAAATATTATTGCCTAAACAAAATATTCCGCCTTAAGTTTCAAGTTCTATATAAATGATTGTTATATGATCATTGGCTTAAGCTTCCAACTTCTCAGACCAAAAACTTCCATCATGATTGACGGGATTCCTTTTCCTGACTTCAGACAAGAGAATTTCATTGAAGGAGAGACATAAGTCAAAATGTGCCCATTGACTACTTTTTGCCTTATGTTAGCTATTTAAAGCTTTGCGGCACACTAAAAATAATGCCGAATTACCAAACATAAAGACTAGTGCAAGTCTTTGTTTCCTAAATTAAAAATATAATCTTGGTTATAAATTCCATCTGAAATAATCTTTATACTTTAAACCTTAAAAAATAATTTTGTTTTTGTGTTACCAACAGTACATGTGTTAGTTCCAAAAAATATTTTCTTAAGGTATCAATATTTTTTCAAACTGTTTTATGCACCAGGATTAAATTAAAGGTGATGCTCGAAAAATTAGAATATCGCGCAAAAGTTCATTTATTTCAGTAATGCAACGTAAAAGGGGAAACGAATATATGAGATAGACGCATTACATGCAAAGCAAGATAGTTCAATGATTATGGCTCACAGCTCATGAAAACCCCTAATCCACAATCTCAGTAAATTAGAATATTACTTGCAATCAATAAAACAAGGAGTGTGGCACGGCTGAGGTGTTATGGAAGACCAGGATTTGCAAGCTCTCCCTTTTTCCCCCCAGCATAGACCTTCAGTTTGTGTTGAGGAACATTCCGAGTAGTGGCTTCTCATTGAGAAGTCGCTGTGCTGGACCCACGAGGAAGCTTTATGGCTGTCAATCAAGTGTTTCTGATTCCAATTATAAAGATGCTTATTTCTATTGAAATTAGCACTTTTGGACACAGTCACACATGTTACGGGCTCCAGACACATAAAGCACTTCAGCAAGCTCAAAGTATATGACCTAACTAAAGGGTGGCATGACATCAATCCATATGTTTATGAAAGATATGTTCACTTTAACCCCTTAAGGACACAACTTCTGGAATAAAAGGGAATCATGACGGAATATTTCCGTCATGTGTCGCAAGACCCTTCCTTATTATTCATTGGTCTATCTCTCACTTTAGCACATTGTTTACTCTTCATTGATTATTTTTGTTTCACCAAAGTATAAGCAATATTGTTATTTTTAAAAACTTGTATTAAACACGAGGGATACATTTAATGTACTGAACCAATTTTGTCTGGAAAAAAAAAACATTATTTGTGCCATTTTGCTAAATTAATTAAAAGTTGAACTGTGAAATTGGTCTCCAAACAGGCAATCTTAAATTGCACTTTACAAAATAAAAACGATGTACTTTGTGTTTGTACAGTTGTGCGTGAAAACATGTATTGGTTGTTCAGATAGTTAAATAAGGTTGAAAATAATAATGCTAAAGGCATTGCTTTCCAATACAATTAGGACTCATAGTAAAAAGAATCAAGTACTTAGTAAAGATGTTTTATCAAATACAAAATGTTTCATAAAAATCAAGATGATTTAAATTGTTCAACAATAATGGTTTTCTGCACAACTGTCAGGTCAGCAGTCTTCCCCATGATTGTGATTCCTACTGAACCAGACTGAGATACCATTTAAAGGCTCAGAAACCCTTTGCAGGTGTTATGGCTTACTTAGCTGATTAGAGTGGGACACTGTGAGCCTAGAATATCGCACCTTTTCACAATATTCTAATTTAGTGAGATTGTGGATTTGGGGTTTTCATGAGCTGTAAGCCATAATCATCACATTTATGACAAATCACTGCTTGAACTATCTTGCTTTGCATGTAATGTGTCTATCTCATATATTAGTTTCCCCTTTTACGTTGCATTACTGAAATAAATGAACTTTTGCACGATATTCTAATTTTTCAAGTATCACCTGTATGAATGTGTTTTTAGTTGATATAAAAGCTATTGAAAAAGACAAAGTATTGTAGGTTATTTACAGTGCCTAATACTATGATGGCTTTATTACTTGTATACAATGTTCGTTTTAACAGTAAGTGTGTTACTATGAATAATATATTGCGATCCATAATTTTTTTTTTAAATATGTTTTGAGGATGAATGGACAGTACACTAAATAAAATTGGCATGGTTATAAATATTAATTTTAGATTCAAGACCTCATCTCAGGTTGGACATTTTCACATGACCTCACATGCCATCCAAATTGATACCTTGTTTTCTTTCCTTTAACCTCCGACCCCATATCATTTGGCCTATCTACCCTTTATGTCCTGTGGATATTGTTATTGTTATTGTGAAACTGTGGGTTAGGCAAACACAATAATAAAGGGGATACTATGAAATAAGAGGAAACCACATGAAAATGGGAGAATAAAGAATGGAGATAAATTAATGGAAAGGGGAGAAGAATTAGGAAGGCTGAGATAGATGTACTAAGAATGAAAGTGTAACAAGGCTGGGTGAATGGAGGTTAAATGTAGGGAGAGAAAATTGAATAATTAGTGGATAAATAAAAGATGTGGTGGCACAAATAGAATGGGTGTTGTGGATAATGTGATTAGAGGGAACAAATGTGTTCAGGGTTGAAGGATAGAAAGGTAGCAGCAAAGGTGGAGTTTATGGCAATGGCTCATAAGGCTCATTGATAGATGTAGGTAGCAAAGGCTAGTTCACACAGAAGAGTTCAAATTGCTGAAATACATAATGCTGGCCATGATCGAAAGGTTTCATATCATACAGTGCATGCTGGGTGCATGTGTGTCATTTACCTGGGGCAGAGATGGCAATAGGATGCATTATGGAAAGAAGGCAGGCCGACAGAGGATGTATTATGCTCTGGGCAATGTTTAACTGGGAAACCTTGGGTCCTGGCCTTCATGTGGATGTTACTTTGACATGTACCCCCTATCTGGAGATTGTTGCAGACCATGTACACCTCTTCATGGCAATGGTGTTATCTAATAGCAGTGGCACCTTTCAGCTGGATAATGCACCCTGCTACACTGCAAAAATTGGTTAGGAATGGTTTGAGGAACATGACAAAGAGCTCTCCAAATTCCCGAGGTCTCAATCTAATTGAGCATCTGTGGGATGTGCTGGGATAACAAATCCGATCCTTTGAGGCCTTACCTCAGATCTTGCCGGACTTAATGGATTTGCTGCTAATGTCTTGGTGGCAGATACCACAGGACACGTTCAGAGGTCTTGTGGAGTCCATGCCTCGAAGCATCCAAGCTTTGCGACAAAGAAGATGAACAATATTATTTAATGATGTTTACTGTAATAGTTTCTGTAATAGCATGGTGCATTATCCACCTTTCAGCTGGATAATGCACCCCGCTGCACTGCAAAAATTGGTTAGGAATGGTTTGAGGAACATGACAAAGAGCTCAGGGTGTTCCCTTGGCATCTAAATTCCCAAGATCTCAATCTAATTGAGCATCTGTGGGATGTGCTGGGATAACAAATTCGATCCATTGAGGCATTACCTCAGATCTTGCAGGACTTAAAGAATTTGCTGCTAATGTCTTGGAGGCAGATACCACAGGACACGTTCAGAGGTCTTGTGGAGTCCATGTCTCGACACATCAGAGCTTTGCGACAAAGAAGTGGAACAATATGATTTAATCATTTTTACTGTAATAGTTATTCTTTATTTAAAAAATATTTCTGGCATAAACATTTATACTTGAGCTACATTTTATTTCAATTCCATTTTCTGCAATTTATCATTAAGGGGTTCGTTCGAGTTCTATATTATCATTGTCTATTTTAATCATGTAAAACCAGGGATCCCACATCAACTGGCAATTATCCTGGAAATCAAACAGATTGCAAGAATTGTTTTTATATAGTGTATTCCTACACATGTTTATTGGTAATAATCTTAACATTAGCTGCATCAAAATGTCCCATGACCGTAGCGCTGTTGACATCTGGTAGCCATTACTATATTTAACGTAGAGTCTCTATGGGGTTTGTGAAAAATTCATTGACAAATATGTACTTAATTATTGGACATTCAATGGTGGCTGTTTTGAACAGTGTACTTATTTAATGCCTCCATTGCAGGCAGCACCATCACTCATTGCTCATTTTCATAATGTATCAAATTTGTACTTATTTTTTATATATATATATACCGCCCGATGAGAACCAGAATCCATTTAAACATTTTTTTACAAGAATTTCTAAATATTCCTGGAAGAATGCCAAATATGTTTATTAACCTTGCCAAAAATAATTAAGTAAAATTGGATATATTTTTTTAGCTGTATATTATTTTCCAACAGAATTTTTCATCATACTTATTTTTTTTAATTGTATTATATTTATTTCATTTAGTTTGATATTGATATTTTAGTTTAAAATTTTCAAAATATATTGAAATAAAAAAAGAAATGTGAAAAAACATTATAACCAAGGTTTATACAAATGTTTGGTTAAGAAATCTCAAAGCAAACTCCAACCATAGAGGCTGGCTATAATATGTTCAAGGACCCCAAATGAGTCTGTATATCTCACGAGCTGGTAGGTTGTACTGTTAGTCTGTTTTCATATAAATAGTATTGTAGTATTGTTCTGTTCTAAAAGGTACACTTTAAACAGATTATGGCAGACAATGGTGAAATTGAAGGATATCCATATATATTTGGAATATAAATGGAATGTACATTGGAATCAGAAATGTGTTGAGCCCTGTCCCCCACCCACCTTGTGCCCCCCACCCACCTTGGGCTAGCAGTAGTGGTAATACAACCTGCCATTTTTAATTACATTTATCTAATTTTCTTTTTAAATTTTGTAACAATAAAGATATATTTTTCCAATATCTTTGAATCAACTCAGGTTTGAGTAGAAGGAATTTTTCACGTGTGCAAAGTCAGTTTGATGGAGACCCTCTGAATGCACCATGGGGGGATGCCGCAGGAACAGTGAGTTATAAATAATATGGCTACATGGAATTTAACTTTGCAAGACATATAACAGAAGAACTTGCTGTGTAAGAAGAGATCTATGAGGCTACTTTTGAAAGTATATTTACTAAAATGTAATCAGCCGACACCGGATTTGTGGGTGTAAGTGATTACAAGAGTACTGTTCACAAATAGAATACATTTATCAATAATTTGATTAACTGTTTTAACTGTTAGTATTCAACAAACCATGGGTGCTGCATGATGAACAATAACTAAGTGTATCCCCATTCCCAGAGCTTTGTGGATCGTTGGTCCCCTTTAGTGGACACAAGAAAAGATGCCCTGGCTGCATGGTAGCGGCAAGTCTAACCGAAGTTTGTTCTAAACAGACAGTGAAACATACAATGTTTTGGCCTGATGGCCTGAAAGGGACACCAGAAGCACTACACTATCTAGTGGTTCTAAGGCAAAGAGCCTGTCCCTGCAGGCCGAGCGGTGTATATGCTGCCGTTTCTAAGAGTGGCTTCCTAGATGCAGTCCAGCAAAAATTGCTGAGCCGATGTTCAGGATCTTCATGTTCTCCATGGAGATGCTGAACACTCCCCATAGAGATACATTGACTCAATTTTTATGTTTGTAAGGAGATGCTGATTAGTTTGGCATAGTGATAACCGCACATGCAATATTGTCTGGGCTGCTGTCTCTTTCGTGCTGAGGGAACTTGCCAGCATGTCAGATCTAGACTCGCCGTGTGTGTGTTGGATCAGTCTAATATTCAACTTGTATAGGTTCTTTCTTTAATGGCATAAGCAGAAATAACTATTTTGAGAGAAGTTTCTCTAATGCCTTGTTTCCACTGAGCGAAACGGTTCGGGTCGGTACAGTTTGGAAGGGTTAGAATGGTCCAGCCTATTCAGGTGAGCATTTCCACTGCAAGTCGGACCGCCAGGGGGCATGCGGGGTTTAGACCAAATGCCTAGTGTGTCATTTGCCGTGAGCATTGACATTTTCATGTCCGCCAATGAATGGATTGTATAGTGTGACGCCAGTCACTCCGCCCTTACCATACCGTACCATATCCTATGGCCCTACATCTGAAGGAGGCCCAGGAATGGTGCAGTTCGGTTCGGTTGTATGGGCCACTTTCATAATGTAAACACTTAAAATAGCATATCAGACCGAACCGACCCGAACTGTACCGCTCAGTGGAAACGAGGCATTAGCTTCTTTCCATTCTACAAGTTCTCATATTCTATGTTTTACCCTCCCAATTCTTCCCCATAAGGAAGCATAGGATTCGCTGATATCATCAGGATTGATGCTTTGAATTAGCAGAGAGAGGGTAACTGTGGCCAGGATAAATAAAGTAAGTAAAACGTGATTAAGGCCCCCAGGCTAAAATGTATGTTTCACTGCCAGTTATGAAAAAACTACGGTTTAACTTGCTGCTATTGTGCAGCCTTCACATCTGTTCTCCGATTTTTACCTGTCTGTATGACTGTAGTAGATATCATTAAAGGGGCATTCAGCACCAAAACCACTTTATCTTAATGTAATGTTTTTTCTCAAATGCTTCTCATACAGAAGAAGTAAAGCCAACTTTATCAGACTGAAGTTGTTATGGTTTGAGGGGGTTATTTACAAAAGTGAGGATTTCGGGGAATTCAAAGTGAATTTCAGATTTTAGACCAAAATAGCTGTGCTCAATTATTGCTTTTAAAAAGGACTTTGTCATTGTTCTAGTTTCCAAGTATGTCCTCAGATACACACATAATACAGTGTAGCATTTCTCAACATAGTAATAATACTAGGAGGTTAAACATAGACAATCTAACAGCTGTGTTTTATATAAATAGTAAAGAAATTAGAGTCTGGCACTGGCTCCAATAAGAAATATAATTAAAAATGAATCACGATGTGTGTGTGTGTGTGTGTGTGTGTGGAAAATCATTGAAAGCTTGTCTTTGAAGTATTTTGTTAGTCCAATAAAAATATAGAATTTCATACTGCAATACTCTCCTATTTTGGAACACACATTCAAACACACACAGATTCATATATTATATAATGAGTGTGTTTGTGCGGCGGCTGTTGGTGATATTGTGATTATTTGGGAAGGCTGCTAATGGTGTTATGTGTATAAGGGGGGGGGGGTGACTGGGGATTGCATGTGGTATTGTGTGCGTGAAGCTATATGTGATATCGTAGTAATAGAGGCGTTTGTGATGAGTGTAATTGTTTTACTCCATTCTGTAGCGTTAAAAGGGCAAAAAGTGTAGTGATTGGCTCCTACCCATTCTCTCCAATGTAGTGGCCAAGGGAAAGATATAACTATAGCAAATCTAATGATATTCTCGATGTGCTGCATGGAGACAGCTCCCTGGTATCCCTGGATGTGGTACACCAAAGAAAAAAATCAGAATGGTGGTACAGGACCCTAAAATACAAATGTCCCGCTAAAATTAGGACAGCTGGACATGCCTACAAAATCACGAATGGGAGTTAAGTTAGTATCCCTTCCCGGTCCCGCCATCCATCCTCTCCTGCCGGGCGGTGTGGACCTCGGGCCGGCGTGGCGCGTAGGTCTGGGGACGTGCGCGGATGCACACGGTAGCCGACAAGGGTAAAAGTTACACCTAGCATCTTTAAAGAGATAGTAGGCTATTACTACTATCTATTTATATCCTGCCTCATTCTGTCCCTACCTACTAAAAAATAACTTACCCTATATTAACCTCCTTCTGACATCACTTCCTTGCCCTGTCATGGTTTATTGTAGCCCGAGAGCGCATTCTGGATACTTGTCTTTCTTTGGTTCCTGACTTTGGCTTGTTCTTGGATATTCTAGTTTCTGGCTCCCTTGACTCTTGGCTTTGTTTATCGCTTGTTCGTAACTCTCTAACCCTGACTATGGCTTGTCTGACTATTCTTATCTCTTTATTTCCTTACGTTAAGTCCGGCCACTTTAAGGTTCGGTAATATGTCTGCCTGTGCTTGCCTTTATTGTTCACTGGTTTTCACGTTGGGGAGTTTAACCTTGACACATGTGAGATAAACATGCTAACTGCTATTCTTATTCCTTAAACCGCTTCCAGTCTCTCACCCAGAACATGCATGTTTTAACAGTAGTACTGCTGTAAAGACCAAAATATATGTAACATGCAATACTTAAAATTCGATTTTTGCATTTGGTGTTGTCCGTATTGCAATTAGTCCAAATTTAGGCCGATCGAATTCCATATCCCGAAGCACTATGCAGATGTATAAATGAGTGTCAGGGTACATTATGAGTTGGTACACGCTAGTGACGTCATGGCCCACCAAAACATTTGAATTCAACTATTTTGGGGGCATGGCTACAAATGTAAAGAGCAGACTATAAAAGGGGATCCCATGAATTAACTCATTGCCATGTTGTGATTCTGTATAACCCCAATAGCGCGTTATTACTGTGTATATTTCTTAGTTCTGACTTTGGCTACGTTTGACTATTCTACCTTCTGTATTTCTTCTCGGCTTTCGTACTCTTGCTGTTCCTGACTTCTGACTCCCCCGACCTCGGCTTGTTCCTGATTACTCTCTGTCCTTGTGATGGTAGCCTGACCACTCTATCTGTTACACATTATTATTCTACTACACACTGCGTGCTTGATCCCTATATATTCCTGACAATGAGCACAAAAGCAGCACGATGGCTGAACATGTTCGTTTGAGTCAGCATTTAGAATTCTTCCCCTTGGAGCGAAATTAAAATGACGAATGATTCGGAAAAAAAATTATGATAAAAGGCTAGAGTAAAGCCAATAAATGTCTATTTTATTAACAGATCAAGTGAGAAGTGACCAATACAGGGAAAGAAGGACGAGCAGTCAATAAATAAATAAATCTATATGTACTGGCAAATAAATATGGAGAATTAGTCACGCCGTATGGCCATACCTCTATTTTTGTTAAAGTTTCTAGCTCCTTTTGATTTGCAGAAAGGTTAAATTAAAATGGTGGCAGCTGCCTGGCAGTGTAACTCTCGTTCAAGTTATTAACGTTAAATCATATTTTACATTTCTTTCAATGTGCTGAGGCCTATCTGTTCTTAGTGAATTACATTTCTCTGTGCCTGGCAGCTTACATTGATAAAATAGCCCCTGCTGGGATCCATGTTAGTTGGCTTGTCACGCTGGCAGTTTTGCAGATTTTTATCATATGGTTACTGTACTAGCAGCAGTCTTTTATTAATCTACATCCCAGACAGACAGGGTGGTTTGTCATATTGAGCAGAGAATAAATGGAAAATGCAGATTAAAAGGGCGAATATGATGTAATTGCCAGGAGTGAAGACAGCTAAACAAGATACGTTGACAAAAAATGTCTGTTGTGCACCATGGGTAGGCTGTCTGTCTCGTGAACTAGAACTCCCATGATCCTCTGCTGCACACAGAGAGGGGGATTTTTTTAATACACAATGAAAAAAATATACCGTATGTATAGTATACAGAAAGAAATCTGTCTTAAAGTTTGATAACTGTTTAACCCCTTAAAACCGCAGGACGTACAATTACGCCCTCTAATAGGCGGCTCTAAACGCCGCCGGGCGTAATTGTACGCCCTCCGGTTTTTGTTAACTTACCCGGTCGCCGGCGGTCCCACGCCGGCGATCGCGGTGGGGGGGACTCCCAGGGAGCCCCCCGGCACATCCGTCCTCGTTGAAGCCCCCCGGCCATGTGAGAGTGGGGTCCTAGCGAGGACCCCACAATCACATGGCCGGGTATAGCTGGCTTCTGTATTGCCGGCAGGGGGGCTGCCTGTAATTACAGGTGGTCCCCCTGCTGGCTGAAAATAAAATAAAAATAAGTTAATGGTGTAAAAAATAATAATTATATATACTTAGATCATATGTATATATTATATATATATGATCTAAGTATATATATACACATATACATACACACACATACACCGTCTAGGTGTATTTTACTATTAATATATATATAATTATATATATATATATAATAATATCAAATTACACGTAGACTGATACTGATTAAATATATATATAATTATTGTTATATATATATTTATATATAATATAAAAAAAATAAAAATGTAAATACGTTAAAAAATAAAATTAAAAAAATAATTAAAAATAAATAATTAAAAATATATAGATGTGTGTTATTTCGTTCTAACTGTTTTGTGAAATTAATATATATATATATATATATATCAAAATACACGTAGAACGAAATAATATATCTATATACATAAATATATACGTATATATCACTATATATATATATACCTATATATAAATAAAAATATTTTTAACAAATTATATAGATATACACATATATATATATATACATATATTAATTCTACATATATATTTATGTAATATTTTTACATAATTAGGTATCTTAATTAATTACAATTAGCAGGACCTGCCTGACAACCCATGCCGAAAGTAAAGGGAATTTAATTTGCTAGCACTATATTTAACCCTATAACTTTCCAAGACACCATAAAACCTGTACATGGGGGTACTGTTCTACTCGGGAGACTTCGCTGAACACAAATATTAGTGTTTCAAAACAGTAAAATGTATTACAACGATGATATCGCCAGTAAAAGTGAAGTTTTTTGCATTTTTCACGCACAAACAGCACTTACACGGACGATATTATTGCTGTGATACTTTTTACTGTTTTGAAACACAAATATTTGTGTTCAGCGAAGTCTCCCGAGTACAACAGTACCCCTCATGTACAGGTTTTATGGTGTTTTCAAAAGTTACAGCGTCAAATATAAGGCTTGCGTTTCATTTTTTTCACATTAAAATTCGCCAGATTGGTTACGTTGCCTTTGAGACCCTATGGTAGCCCAAGAATGAAAATTACCCTATGATGGCATACCATTTGCAATAGTAGACAACCCAAGGTATTGCAAACAGGGTATGTCCAGTCTTTTTTAGTAGCCACTTAGTCACAAACACTGGCCAAAATTGGCGTTTTTTGCATTTTTCACACACAAACAAATACTAACGCTAACTTTGGCCAGTGTTTGTGACCAAATGGCTACTAAAAAAGACTGGACATACCCCATTTGCAATACCTTGGGTTGTCTACTATTGCAAATGGTATGCCATTATGGGTGTAAATTTCATTCCCGGGCTACTATACAGTCTCAAAGGCAACGTAACCAATCTGGCGAATTTCAATTTCAAATGTAACGTGCTATATTTGACCCTGTAACTTCCCAAAACGCCATAAAACCTGTACATAGGGGGTACTGTCTTACACGTGAGACTTTACTAAATACAAATATGTGTATTTTATTGCAGTAAAATCAAACAGTATTATGACACTGACCTTTAAAATGCAATTTAGAACTAAAAAAATCAAAAAAATCGTATTTTCTCCCATTTTTTTCATATTAAATTATGTTTCATAGCTAAATATTTGATATTAAATGAAAGCCCTGTTTCCCCTGAATAAAATGATATATAATAAGGGTGGGTGCATTTACTATGAAAGAGGTGTATTACGGTTGGACAGACATGTAGCGCAAATGCCAGGTTTTGTTTACATTTTGTTTTGTTCACAATGTGTACATTTGGCTCCGTCCTTAAGGGGTTAAAAAACAAAAGTTATTAAATGAATCCAATGCAAATGGCTATGATTTTGAAATGTTCAGAGATATAATCACTCACATATTTCTGAGATGTCCAGAGCTCATAAATAACGCAAGAATTCTAACAAATATGTTCACTCGTCAGCAGTCATACAACCATATTTCACAAAGGAAAGCAATAAGGATAGGCACCGTAACGTTAAACAGAATAATAAATTAAAGAAAAACTTGTGCGTTAAATAAAGATAGGTAAACACTATTGAACTTGTGCACAAAGTGATTGGTCCTGACCCAAAATAAAGAAGACGTTAATATTTAATACGCAACATTTTATTTATAGTACATCTGAAGAAGTTTGTTGCAGAACTATTTGCAACTTTTTCCTGACGGGTCAAATTAAAACTCTGTATGACTAGGTCAGAATAGACAAAATAATATGTTTTGATGACCTAGTGTCTATTATGTTATGGGGAGTGAGTGTTGGTTTTTAATGTGGAGTACTGCTAAAGCTTTGTTTAAAACTTCGGGGCAGTGTGGATAATCTCACCGAGTAAAGATTCATTATAAATCGAAATTGGTTAAATGTTTTTAGGATGTTGTTTAGGTGTAAATGGTATTTCAGTAGTGTAACTACATGTAATCTTGATGGCCAAATGAGTTTAGGTAGGAAATATTATGACACTGAAATATGAATCCAAACTTGAGATGATAGTCTCACTCCGATATAGATCTTATGATCCATGTAACTTGCAGTATTCAAGCTCTATCAGAGGAAACACAAACCCTTCTAATGTAGTCTGCATTTCATTTTGGGGGTGATCACAACCTGAAACGAAATATATAACTATTCAGCCAAGATAGCTCCACACATAACTGATGCCGTCTCGAACGAACATTTGCATTGCGGACTGAAACACGAACAAGCTACAATTCTTTCTTAGAATTTTCAAAGCAAAGTGAGCTTCAAGGACAACTGTTACTTCAAACCATAACTTAATATAATAACCTTTTCATCAGATTTTAAAAGGAAATAGAATTTTTTAAATGAAGTGTTTGAAAACTGAGTTAGTCTCTATGGTATTCTCTGCTTCTGTGCGCATAGTGATGCAGGGAAGACCACAGAGAATGTTGCTTCTCAAGCACTGCCTGACCCCGAGTGCATGTAAATGGACCTGTCATATACTAAAATAGGGATGGGCTTTTCTCATTCTGTTGCATATACTTCATTTAAAATTCCATTTCCTTTATAAAGTATTTTTTAAAAACTTTTATTACTGTAGCGAAGCTCTAGTCTTGACAAGGACTGAATAGCTCTCCTCCCCCCTCTCCCAGTAACTGGATGACACACAGTTCTGGGAGTAAAACTGCCTTTATTATGCACAGACCCCCAGCATGGGGTCTCCATTCAACACAACACAAACTCATCCAAGGCATCCCTGTGTCTGGGAAATAATTGAGTCAAAGAACGGTAACTCACTTATCTGTCAGTTACAGGGAACCATATATGAACTATATAAAACTACACAGGAAGCCCCCGAGTCTTATATCCCAGAAAAGCACGGATGTGAGTGCCCAAGTTGTCTAAATAGCACTCAGATCCATTTTGTAGAACAGAATCGCCATTCAGGGTAAAGTTCTGACTGGTCGGCCATGAGGTGGTAGCCCAAAACTGAAAAGAGTTGCACACGGTCGACGACCATGTACCTCTGCCTGCGTTCAGGAGACAAAATGGCCGCCATTCACTAGAGCACATGTGTTCGGTTATATGAATGGCGGCCACCCAGGGAAAGCACTAGAGCTTATTACTCCTTTGAAGATAACAAGCCAAGGAGTGGTCAGTGTTTAGTGGGTAAAAAAAGGGGAAAACTCATCTTCATTCGGGATACGAACAAGGGGGTATGGACAACCATACATAGAGGGGAACAAGTCTGCTACAATTTCCTTTCAAGTCTTGATGAAAGGATTATTATATTACAGGGACACTAAAGTCACCAGCGTAATAAAGTTGTTCTGTTGAGTATACTCAGTCTCTTCAGTATTCTTGTTATTAACAAGAAAAGGAAGTGTTTACATTACTGTATAGGGACAACTCCAGTGGCCACTCCTCAGACGGTCTGCATGGAGACATTGAACTTTCTCCTTAGAGATGCATTGATGCCGATTGACCAGGCCGGCGTTTGGCCACTGTCCGCCTCCTTGATGATCTCAGCCAATCCAATGCTTTTCCTATGGGAAATTATTAGATTGGCTGAGATAATCCATTCTGATTAAGTCAGCCAAAGAGGCAGATTGGAGGCTGGACCTGTGGTGGCACATAGAAATAGGTTTTAACCCTTTCTAAGGTGGCTAAGGTGGGGCAAGCCACATATATGGTGATTTTAACACTACAGGGTCAAGAATACATGTTTGTTTTCCTTTAAAAAAAAAAGTTTAGAGGTAACAGTTGCTCTTTAAGGGAGTTATGCTAAAACATATTCAGAGTTTATTCACTAAAGTGAGAATTCAAAGAACCAAAGTAGCCCAGATGAAATCATAAGCGAGAGAATTATTCTATTATTCAGTTTCAATTAGGATAGAACGATAAATTATAATATGGAGCGATAAATTATAACAAAATAATTAGAGTGCTGCATATTTATGTATTTGTTTAGCTTCTAATCTGTCATGTTCAAGACAAAGTTCCAAAAGTGCTCGGACTTTCCCCATATACAACATTATCAGGGTTATTTGCTTAAGTGAGAATTCAATGTGAATTCAAAATGAGTTCAATTCAAACTGGAAAAAAACTCTCCCAGTCAACTATGCTTCCAGTTTACCTATTATAAACCTTAAAGGGACACTAAAGTCATCAGAATGACTCCAGCCTAATGTAGTGGTTTGGGTGTCTATAGCCTATCCCTGCATGGTGAGCAATAAAAAAACTACCTTATCGGTGTAAATGAAGTGTTTACATTCCTACCTAGAAACATCTCTAATGTCAGTCACTCTGACGCCCACTAGAGATGCTTCCTAAGTCCAGCGCTGCACTGTGTCTCCACGCTCTGCATGGAGGCGCTGGACATGTGCCATAGTATTGCACTGATTCAATGCATCTTTATGAAGAGATGCTGATTTGCCAGCGCTGCATTTTGCCGTGCATGCGCAAGGAACTCCCAAAAACTGCAGTGTTTTGATTACAGGGCTAATCCCATCTCTAGTTGCTATCTCTCAGACAGCCGCTAGATGGTGCTTTCATGTTCTTAAAGCACCAAAAGTGTTTTAAATGACGTTCGACTTCCCGACGCTCTGCATGAGGATGTCGAGTGTCGCCAAAATCCCCAAAAGAAAGCATTGAATAATGCTTTCCTATGGGGAGGTGTAATGCGCGCATGCGGCCATTGCTGCGCATGCGCATTAGGTCTCCTGATGGGGAGGAGCGTGGGCGGAGCTGAGCCAGCACCGAGTGGCATTGGGGCTGGATTCAGGTAAGTGACTGAATTCAGGCTCCCTTCAGTGCCACGGGAGGGAGCCTTGACAGAAGGGGAAGCTATAGCGCCAGGAAAACAAGTTTGTTTTGTATAACACTATAGTTTCCCTTTAAGGATGTTTGGGAGAGGGAAGCATAATCATAATGGTCTATTTGTTAGAGAACTGTTAATTTTTCTCCATAGTGATTACTCCAATTTGCTGCACAATAATTTTTTATATAGTTGGTTCTGGCCATAGTGATTGGAGACTTTTTTCAGTTAAGGCAATTTTATCCTAAATTGTAAAATTCACTTTAGATCAAACATGTCAAACTCAAAGTCTAGCAAGGACCAAATAAACAAAGTTTAAGTTTATGTGGGCTGCAAAAAAAAAGTTAGACCTAGACAAACACAAACTAAAATTACTTGTATTATTCTCATGCAAACAATATGTAATCCTGGGTACATACAAATAATTTACTCAAAAGCTTCTCTTTAAGTTACTTACTGTCTCAGTAGTAATGCGGCCGTCTGGAGTCCCCGCTCCGCTCGCTCTCTCAGTCCCTCTGTGAAATTCTGTCTCCGTCCACTCCATCCATGTCTCTGTTCCCCTCCTTTCCATGTCTCTCTACCCTCCCATCCATATTTCTCTCCCATCCATGTCTCCCTCTCCCCTCTTCCATTCATGTCTCCTTCTCGTCTCTTCCATCCATGTCTCCCTCCCGTGTCTCCCTCCCTACCCATTCCATCCATGTCTCTCTTCCCCATCCATATATCCATCCCTCCTTTCCATTTATTTCTCCCCCTCCCCCTTCCATTCATATCTCCTTCTCCCCTTTCCATTCATATCTCCCTCTCCCCCTTACATTCATATCTCCCTCTCCTCCTTCCATTCATATCTCCCTCCCTACACATCCCATCCATGTGTCTCCTCATCCATATCTCCCCCCACCTTCCATTAATATCTCCCCGCTCATGTCTCCCCTCCTATCCCTTCCATTTTATACTCCCTCCCACCGTCCCTATTTTCAGGCAGCTGTATTCTCACAGAGCCGGCGCCCGAGGTGAAGGTAGCGCCGGCTCTGCTCTGCCCTTCCGTTTTACCTGACAGGGAAGCCTCTCACTTTCCGGCGGCACGCTGACAGATTGAGCGCATGGTGTTCACGTGACACCTGGCGCTCCTACGCAAAGTGAAAGAGGGAGGCGCTCGCCCTCCTTGTGTACTGTGTGTGCAGTTCCCTTAAGGAGCGCAGGGAGCACCAGACGAGGCCGGTGCAAAAATCACTTGTCAGTCAGACAAGTGATTTTTGTGCCCCGTCAACGGGCGCCCCTGATTGGCTGGGCTGCAAGATAGTTCATTCTGGGCCGCGAGTTTGATATGTTTGCTTTAAATAATAACCCTATGTTATTATTATTATTATCGCCATTTATATAGCACCAACAGGTTCCGTGGCGCTTTACAATATTATGAGAGGGGGGATTTAACTATAAATAGGACAATTACAAGAAAACTTACAGGACCGATAGGTTGAAGAGGACCCTGTCTTACAGTCTATAGCAGGTGGGGTATAAAACACATTAGGACACAAAATAGCAATCATCAAGGTGGGAGTGAAGCAGATATAAAATATATATATTTTAACAAAAGCACATTTGTATGTGAAGTAAATTATATCACACAAGAATTAAGAAGTTTTTCTAACTAGAAATTGCAGCAGTTCAGAAAGTCGATGTTCTGTAATAGCTAATATATACATGCTCAGTGGTTTTCAAATAGAAAAATTGCTTTAAATGGGGAAAGCTGATTGTAATTACTCTTGTTGAAAAGCATTAATGTGCTCTGATTTAAAACACTTCACATCATAGACTCTTTTTGTTGTCAAAGTGCCTTTAATCCCCTTTACAAGTCACTTCATTATGCGTTTATCATTCATTGTCCACAAAGTAGAAGAGAATTGGAATTTGGAGTCTCACACCTTGCATTAACCGAATCTGTAGACTTCTTCCGTACAGTGCCTCGATTCTGTACCTGAGCAAACGCCACCGAATGTCAGCAAACATCAACGCACAAACGCCAACCAAATGTTTAGCTTCATTAGATGACACATTAAATATGACACATTTATTTTAGATGAATGTATCCATACTCGGTGCTTAGAACTTTTAAATAGACCAAGTCATGGTTGGAGAGTGTTATAATTCTGTTCTTGTAAACATTGAATATTCAGCAGCACAGGCTGTAAGGCATCATGTACTTCATACTATTTGCTCAGCCAGTGTTCATCGTCTGCACTCCTTTCTGTGGGAAATTAATTATGGAGAATTGATGAGGAAATTGCAATGTTCTGGCCAGAGTAACAGCAGGATAAATAGCAAAAATTTAAACTTAAAAAAAAAAATTATTTAGCATGCTTGGCCTAGAATTTTCAATTTCATTGTAATTTTACCTAGTTCACAGTTATTACTTTGTGCTACTCTTGTACCTCTCCCCTCTCCCCTTTCTGTCTTAGGTTACCCCCTCGGCTACCTCAATTTAATTAAGACTACTTTATCATTTCCTAATATTTATGTTGAGCCTAATGAACTATATACATTATCGTCTATCAATGTTACCCTCATTTTATTCTCATATGCTATATATATATGCCATTTCCTCTCCATGAATTTATTGATAGTTTTGAAACATAAATAAAAAATATCTTTAAAAGAGAATGCATGTTTTAGTTTGGTGGTGCTATAATTTGATATTAACCCCTTAAGGACACACGACGGAAATATTCTGTCATGGTTCCCTTTTATTCCAGAAGTTGTGTCCTTAAGGGGTTAATTAACACAATAGTTCTCTTGCCAATAAACCACAATAACAACAATGACAGAGCAATTTCTAAAGTGTAAATATATAACTGGAAATAATTTCCATGTCACTTGTAGTTAGCAGTTTTGCCAAAATAAGGTAAATTATCTTTAAATTTACTTTAGAGGTTTTTATTACCACTCTTATATGGCCATTAAGGTGAAAGCCCTCTTGTTAGCATTAAGGCAAACTTAATTTGTGAGTTCTAGCATACAGCCAGGGAAGAGTGGCGTCCACAGGCTGTCCAGGGGATTCCGGTAGGTCATGTGGGGGAAGCAGGGCTCCAGCTGGCTGCACACCGAGCTGACCTGACGGTGAATGTACTGAAGATCCTCCATGCCGGTCCAGCTACTCAGCTCCATCCCCCTCTTGCGCTGCATAGTCAGCTTGTGAAAGGTCACTGCAAACTTGTCCTCCACGTGGTTAAAGACAATGATAAACCCCAGCTTGTTCTTCTCGGCCTCCTCAAAGGTATTGGGGCACACAGCCACCCAGATCTTCATGCTGTCCATCTGCTCACCCTTCATTGGCAAAGTCTGTAAATTTGTCTATCTGCTAGTATATAGTAATATCTGTGTTAGTATATGTGTGTTTCTGTGTATGGCAGTGAGTCCCTGTGTGTGTGTGTCACTGTATATGTACTCTATAATGAGGGGGGGGGCCTTAACAGAATCTTGTACCGAGGCCCTGAGGTTTCTAGTTATGCCCCTGTATACAGCATATACTTTTGTAATGAAATAATCTGCTAAAAGCTAATGAGCTGTACAACTGAAAAAAACATGGAAGTTAATTACCCTACATTAACTAAATGTAAAGTAACAAAATAGAATGAAATGATGTCATCTTTTCAAGTGTTATAAAGTTAAACTTATTATTAAATACTGGACAGGCATTTGTCTCATTCTGAATCAAATTTCGTCCATATTTAGACTAATTCAGCAATTTGGAAGTGAACAAATTTCAGAATTTCCACACAATTAATCAAGTCAAATAGTAACAAATTCAGAATGAATTGATCCTTAAAGGAGCACTATAGGGTCAGGAACACAAACATGTATTTCTGACCCTATAGGGTTAAAACCACCATCTAGCCTCCCTGGTCCCCTCATGCCTCCCTAAATATAGAAATCTTACTTGTTTTCAAGTCTGGAGCTGCTTGCATTGCCACTGTTTCCTTTAGACCTACCCACTGCCTGCTGACATCATCAGAAGTGGTGGCCTGATCCAATCACAGTGCTTCCCCATAGGATTGGCTGAGACTGACAAAGAGGCAGATCGTGGCAGAGCCAGCATGATTCAAACACAGCCCTGGCCAATCAGCATCTCCTCATAGAGATGAATTGAATCAATGAATCTTTATGAGGAAAGTTCAGTGTCTGCATGCAGAGGAATGAGATGTTTGGATGCATTTTAGGCAGCCATGACCCAGGAAGGATCTCTAACAGCTATCTAAATAGTGGCCAGTGAAGTTACCACTAGGCTGAAATGTATACACTGTGTTTTCTCTGAAAAGACAGTGTTTACAGCAAAAAGCCTGAAGGTAATGATTCTACTCTTCAGAACAAATTAAATAAGCTGTAGTTGTCCTGGTGACTATAGTGTACTTTTAATTTCAGAAATCCAAAAGCAAATTATGGACATATATAATAAGCTCTTATTTCTTAATTTTGACATTCTACCTATTTAGTAAATACCTCCCTAATATGGTAAACTTACACTGAACAAAATTATAAACGCAACACTTTTGTTTTTGCCCCCATTTTTCATGAGCTGAACTCAAAGATCAAAGCTTTTTCTGTGTACACAAAAGGCTTATTTATCTCAAATATTGTTCACAAATCTGTCTAAATCTGTGTTAAAGGGACACTATAGTCACCCAGACCACTTCAGCTCAATGAAGTGGTCTGGGTGCCAGGTCCCCCAGCATTGAGAAATGCTTTCCTATGAACTGTTTGAATGTGCGCGCGGCTCTTGCCTCGTATGTGCATTCTGCTCCACTCGGGAGCCGACATCGGAGTGGGAGGAGAGGTCACCGGCGCAGAGGGAGCCCGGCACTGGATTAAAGTAAATAACTAAAGGGGTTTTAAACCCTTCAGCGCCTAGGCAGGGTGGCCCTGATGGTGGGGGGGGGGCAAAGGGTTATATAGTGTCAGGAAAACAAATTTGTTTTCCTGACACTATAGTGATCCTTTAATGAGCACTTCTCCTTTGCCGAGATAATCCATCCACCTCACAGGTGTGGCATATCAAGATGCTGATTAGACAGCATGATTATTGCACAGGTGTGCCTTAGGATGACCACAATAAAAGGCCACTCTAAAATGTGCAGTTTTACTGTATTGGGGTGATCAGGGGGGTCCGAAAACCAGTCAGTATTTGGTGTGACCACCATTTACATCCCCTTTGTGTAGAGTTGATCAGGTTGTTGATTGTGGCCTGTGGAATGTTGGTTCACACCTCTTCAATGGCTGTGCAAAGTTATTGGATATTGGCAGGGCCTGTTGAATACGCCGATCCAGAGCATCGCAAACATGCTCAATGGGTGACATGTCTGGTATTAACCTGCAGAACACTCACCGATTGTCTCTATCACTGCCACTGGGAAGTCTGTTTCTATATCACTATTAGCCTCTACCACTTTCACTGGAAGGTCGTTCCAGGTATCTACTTCCCTTGCAATATCACAACCTACCAGTGGAAGTGGAAGAGGCTAACATTGATATACAAAGAATGTTAGATATATGGAATAGCATTCAAGACAAAGTGGTAAAGGGTAATAGTGATATAGAAAGTGTAGTAGATACTTGGAACAGTCTTTTAAAAGAATTAACTATTACAATGAAATTAGATTAAGTCCTGGTTAAAGGTTATTTTCATAATGTGTCATCCAGTGTATACATAGCTGTTTGATTTGACCCTTCCACAGATCATGGCCTCCCACGACCGTTGATGGTCATAGGGTTGATGGTCATAGGTTTTGGCAGGATGTTCCAGTTTTCGATTAAAATGTATTCACCTCAATAGCAGAGCGGAGTCCTGATGAAAATAAGGAAGAAACATTCTATATTTATTTCCTGTTTTTAAGTGTCAGATCTGTTGATAAGCTCACATCCGTTAACTGTGCTACACGGTGGTTTCTAGCACTTAGACATTGAAAGGTCATACCACTGATCTTTGTTCCGTTCAATCAGTTAATTAAGGAAACGAGTGACAATTGTTCTTGGTAATTTGTGGACAATTAAGGTGATTATCTTTAAAAGGATACTTGTGGATATTATTCTTATCAATTAAAAACACTTGTGAATTGGTTTCTCTTTGTCTTTAATGGCGTGTTAAAGTTAGTTGCAGCGTGTTTTATATTTGTTCAGTAGGAATTGATTTGCGAGGTCTGTATATGCTCGTCTGAATGAAGAATCAGCATACAGCAGTAGGTTCAGCTTGTCTTGTATTGAGCTCCATATTACATCTGCAGCAATATCTATATTATTGATATTTGCAGTTAATCACTAAAGTGAGAATTCAAAGTGAATTTCAAATTTAATTTCAAAATAGCAGATCTGGGGAAATTCTTTAGGCGATCCACACTTGCACTTTTGCTACTGTGCCCTTAAATTTGAAATTCACTTTGAATCCTCTTAGAATCCTCATTTTAGTACATAAACATGTTGGCAAAAAAAAGTATAAATTAGTCAATTTTCTCTTTCAGCTTTTAAATTCACCCCGAGTTCATTTTTACCTCACCCTCTGTTATATTATGTTTCAGCTCACATTTTATAATTGTTATTATTTATAAAGCGCAACAAGTTCCTTAGCGCTGTACAATGGCTGTACTAACAGACGCGTAATTGTAACCAGACGAGTTGGATGCACAGGAACAGAGGGATTGAGGGCCCTGCTCAATGAGCTTACATGCTAGAGGGAGTGGGGTGTAGTGACACAAAGGGTAAGGGTAGGGTAGAAAAGTAGGTTGTTAGAATAGTATTCACTGAGGGCTTAGTGTTTTGTTTTGATGACTGTTGCAGGAGAGGAATCAGCATGTGAGGAGGGAAAACTGTTGGCAGTTTAATTGATAGAAGAAGTAAGTTTTCAAAGATTTTTTTGAAGGAGTGGCGACTGGGTGAAAGTCTAACAGAGAGGGGAACGACGTTCCATAGGAACTGTGCAGCCCTAGAGAAGTCTTTAAAGTGGGCATCAGAAGTAGGAGTACGAACAGAGGTTAGACGTAGGTCTCCGGCAGAGCATTGGGGCCTATACGGGACATAAAAAGCTTGGACTACTACTAATAAAGTTTTTGTTTTTTTTCTCAAGTGTGTAAAATGAACAACCACATAAGGTACATGAATGTATAGACAACATTGGATAATTTAATCTTTTTTTTTTGCATTTTGATTATTTCCTATTATTTTTCTTTTTCTCTTCAATTCAAACATCTTACAATAAATGGAATAATTAATACACATTCCTAAATTCAATTTGAATAATTGTTCATTCACAAAGTAAAATAAAACAGCTGTAATGTCCAACCCAGGAACAGTGATAATTTATTAAAATGAATAAAATATAACTGAACAATTTTGACATTTTTCAGTGATGTCATTGTTTCAAAGGCAAAGTCTACTTGTCACCTCATAAAACTGCATTAATTAATAAAGTGTAAAAATGATCTTTCTAAATATATTTTTTCATATTTTAACAACAGACTTTAACCAACTTGTCGTGGAACTATTCTTGGGACTATTCAAAATGTATTAACCAAAATTCATATTAGTCATGATAGATTTAACAATTAAAAGCTTTTAATGGTTTGGTTTTCAAAACCCCTCGAGAATTAATGAGTAAGCGCAGTACAAAACATAAATTAATTAATCCATCTCTTCACTGAAAACAAGTACTTTGCAATTTTCTATATAAAGAAAAAATGAATTAAAATTATTTTTAACAAAACATTGTATTATAGTACCTATTAAAATTTAGATTTGATGGTGCTCACCTCCTTTAGGAAACAACTTTATTTTTTTAATAATACGGGTTTTCATTTTATTATTATTTCACTGGCATTTATAAATGCCAACAAACTCTGCAGCTCAATAATGGAAAACATGCATTGACAAATAACAAAGGTAAGAAGGACCTGCCCGTGAACTTCAATCTAGCAGTTAAAGCTATAGATAGGCTGTGAGCTTACAATCTGAAGGTTACAATGGGGAGCTGTGACAAGAGGAATCATGATTTCCTGTCCTAATGTGTTTTATACCCCACCTCCTATACACAATGTAAGCTCGTTTGAGCAGGGTCCTCTTCAACCTATTGTTCCTGTAAGTTTTCTTGTAATTGTCCTATTTATAGTTAAATCCTCCCTCTCATAATATTGTAAAGCGCTATGGAATCTGTTGGCACCATATAAATGGCAATAATAATTAAATTAAATTATATTGACAGCCAATGTTGAGATTCAAAGAGGATGAGGAGGTGAATTAATGAAGTATCAGGCAGCTGGATAAGCATGCTATAATGTAGGCTGAAAACAGGGTGGGATTGTGCTTAATAAAAATATAAGAAAACCGATAAAAGAGGTGGCCCATGAGATTCTCATATGTAAAGAGGACAGAGAGGGGGTAACCCTAAATTGTAGAATGAAATAAGGAGCGAAAAGGATCTGTGCATAAATTGAAGGTCTAAAAAATACTTTATTAATATATATCAAAAAGACATTCCCAAAATAGACTACCTTTAACACAATGATGTAGTATAGACTGGCTGTCTCAAATAGACAGACAGAATGACCAACACACCAGTGTTATTGGTGTATAAGAAAGGAAGGGATATGGGGAGTGAGAGAGAACAGAAGAAATACAATGAATTAATTATCCAAAATTAATACAAATTCAAATAATTGCCAGGGCTCGACATCACATGGATACTATCTCAGACAACATTACTTGCTTTTTTCTCATTTTTGAGAATTTTTGTTGTGGCTTGCGGTTGAAACACTATACCCTACACAACTTAGTGACTGGTCTTTGACTCAGACCTTGTACTCGGTAGCGTTGGACTACCCCCTCTGAGTATCTGATTAATAATTGTATCTTGGCTGTTTTATAGCCATTTGCATGTAATCATGTGCTAACAGTTAACAGAGCAGGAGATAAAAACTTCTAAAGTAAACACACTGTGCTGATTTAAAATGAAACAATGCAGGCTGTGTGAGTCACAGCCAGGGGAGGGGTGGCTAGGACTGTATAAACAAAGAAACAAAAGCGATTTGACTCCTAATTGGCAGAGAACTGAGCAGTGAGACTGCATGAGCTTATAGTGTACCTTTTACCCAACATATCAGATGATAAGAGGATAGGTAGAAAGCATATTACCAGTCTGTAGTGTAGCCACACTTAACGCAAGGACAGAGAATAGTCAGACTACTAGCACAGATCAAGGACATGACAGGTACATGTGAGTGTTATACTGAGCCAAGTCAGAGGATACCCGAGAGCAGGAAAGTTTTGACAGGTCAGGTCCTAATACTAAAAGGTCACAGAGAACAAGGAACATGCTATTGAGTGAAATAGACTAAAACAGTACTCTGGTTCTACCTTACATTGACCCATATGCAGACACAGAGAGATTGAATTCCTGACTGATGCAGGACTGAGTGGACAGGTAATGTGTTAATGGGATACCTCATATAAAGTTTCACCTCACCTCCAGGAACATATCAGCTCTCTATTATTTCTGTGTTCTGAACCATTTGTTCCATGTTCTTTCTGAGAGAGCCTGTTATGGTGAGTTCTTAACTTAAAAATACAAAACAAAGGAAACAGCGCTAAAGAAACCAATACTACAAAAGAGATATATAGGGGGCGGAGCTAAACCACTGAGCTGGCCAGACGCACTTCAGAAGAGCTCCGGGCGATCCTAAATACTAAAAGGGGCGTTTGCCACTAAAAATCTGCGCTTACAACCCGGATCGCTCCCCATACCTCGGTGAACCATGGGCAGCTAATATTACCACCGTCTTGGGGCAGAATTACCGGGATTCTGCACACCTAGACATGGTCAGACTTGAGGCCAATTATGCACATGCCGGAAGGAGTTGGCAACTCCCGCTGCTCTTAGACTATCAGGAGACCACCAGAGTTTCTCCAAGCCCCCTCCCCCCTTACCAGTGAGGGAAATCACGGTATCCACAGGGGCTATAATGGGACGCAAGCACAAGAAACCTTACCATATAGAGACGCCTGCATTCCCAGATATCAGGCTGTCATTTGAATGATCAGCCTAGCAGTTACCTCCCAGAGTGGTGTCTGAGCCCCAAAATGAGCAAGAAGTCTCAGATCACTCACAGGACGAAGGGGAATCTAGCACATCACCTCTTTCGGGTAGAGTGTACCATAATGCAGATTCTGATGATGATTCCTCTCCCTCGACAAAAGTGGACATCAAGAAACTGCTTGTGGATCTTAGACAGGTCTGGAAGGCAGACCTACAAAAGGCTTAAGCCAAAATAGGCATCTTACACCGGAAGGTGTCTGCTGTGGAGGAGAGGGATAAGACACGAGACAGTGAGCTACAGAACACAAAACACAAAATGGAGGGCCTTACAGATCAAACAGTTGCACAAGATGGTGACCTCCCGGGAATCTCGCCACTGCCATAGGAACATACGCCTATTCCTGAAGAAATCAGCAGATGCGCAGTCTTGCCATTTGTCCAAAGAATTGTTGCATTTATGGGTATACAATACTCTTTTAGAGTAAGAAAATCAGCTGCTGCACCAGCATGAGCACCCAGAGACGTTATTGCAACTACAAGAGACATTGCAGTGAAAATTGCTATTATGGCCAAGTCTAGATCTTTGGGGAAGGTGAGCTTTGAGAGCCACAATGTGTCCATTTACAGTGACATTCTGTTCTCCGCCCATGTGGAACGCAGGCAGCTGGCACCAGCCACCAGAATCCTTAGAGATCATTCAATTAAGTATCGTTGGAATGCAGAGGGATCTCTTGCAGTCACTAAGGGCTCTGAGACACTCACATTGTCCTCCTCCGATGACCCAAAGCAGCTGCTCCATACACTGGGCTTGGGAACCGCCCTCACTGAAGGGGAGACAACCAGAGGAGAGACTCGGACAGAGGAGACCCACGCCGCAAATCGATTTAACAGAGGTTCTCCCGATCCTAACAAGCCTCTAACACCAGAAATATAATCAGATTTTTAATTTCAATTTTTATTTTGCTGACTAGACTGTTGTCTCCTTTTCAGTGGCTGTGGGAATGAGCTTTATGTCCTGGAGTATGCTACCGGTATGCACCTGCCGACCATCCAAAGTGTGCTATGGTCTAAAGATTTAAATGCATATATGCCTTGAGATTCGAGGCTACTTATATGTTTATTTTCTTATATTGTTTGAATAGAGTTGAAATTGTTGCATTGCTTCCAGTCTTGAAGTAATCTTGACCTGTTTATTCCTTTCGGATATATATTGGCACAGTTGTATGCTATGTGTACAAAACCTAATAAAACACAAAGAAAAAAAAATAAAGATATATAGGAGGCAGCAAACCTAAAGTAGGGTTCCCTCTAAGCCCTACTAACAAGATTAATACAGACGGTAAAGAGAGGAAGGTTGCACCAAGGGAAAGAAAAGAAAACTTATAACTGAGAAAAATATCTTAATAAGAAACAAACTCCAACCACAAATAATGCCAAAAATAATCCTAATCCAAATCTTGCCAATGGAACAACCAACAGTCTTTTGGGAGGAATGTTTTCTATAGGGGTCCAATAAAAATTGATATTTCTAAGGCAACAGAGTCTACTCACGTATAATAGAGTTTTAAGCCAGCTCTAGTATGAATGGCATACAGCGGTACAATCCCCACTTATAGGATATGTGAAGAGATGGAAATATCACAGCAGTTTTGTAGACTATAAATAGGCTAAAAAAGGAGACAACTGATAGTGCTCATTGTATAAAAAGATAGTAGGAGTATATATATATAAGAGTGTGTACTCACACTTAGAGCAGGCAAACTGCTCAATGAATCAGGCGTGAGTGGTATAAACCCCACCTAGGATTTCTTTGGAGTAGTACTCAACTGGAATAGTAAAATCCGAAAACCAAGCAGCAATAGTAAAAAAATAAAAGTAGTAGTAAAAGTAATAAAAAAGTAAAATGGCACAATCAATGTAGTTAAAAGTAGCCAAGGAACCTTTATTAAACACAATATAAAAATATCCACAACGCGTTTCACCTATGAAGGTTTTTTTTTTTCAAGTAGAGGTAAAAGACATGCTTGGTAAGATAGGGTATATATAGGGGACTGATAATAAAACAATTATAAATTTGGTGCCCCAATGACATCATAGACAAAAAAAATTACAGTTTCAAATTACAAAAGAAATCTTACATACATTTAGTTTATTATATAAGGGCCATATTTTATAAGTTATAAGTTTTCTTTTTTTTTTTTCCTTGGCACAACCTTCCTTTCTTTAACTTCTGTATAGTTCTTAACTTACGCCTGAAAGCCTTAAGCAAAAGCTCTATGATACACTAGTTTTCATGAAGCTGCATGCTCTTTAAGCTCTTTATGCTCTTCCATATGTTTTGATAAATGATCTCACCTTGTGCTTTTTGGACCTATTAGTAGTTTGCTTGAACTTTCACCATTGAACTCTTTGAGTTTTTTGCCTACCACAGAGTAGCCCGTCATTAACTTGTAAAATCCACGGTGCGTGTTCTTGCACTCCTCATTCCTTCAGAGTAAGGTTGTTTACTCTGTCAAACCAATTTGTTACTAAAAATCCCTTCTGGACAAAATAAAGGTTAAACAGCCAATTGCACCCAGTATCAACTTTAACGAGGAACCTCAATAGACAAAATGGGTTGAAGAAAAGTCGGTGTATTTACATTGCTCAGAATGATCCACATTTTTCTTGGTAAACTCACCTACCACCATGATCATATTATCTGGCTCTGGACATCTGGACATGGAATCTCTTTCTGGTCATTATTTTAAGATCCACTAACTGGAATCAATCAAACCTCAATACATGCCTACAAACAAAAAATAAATAAAATATATATGTGTTGTCAAGGCCCAAATCAGAGTTTTCAAAGGCAAAAATGGGTTACCCTGAACATTTTTACAGATATGGAACTTGCCTTCGGGTAACTCTCACTCTCTCACAGTTATCACAGTAAATAAGCTGGTCTGGACAATGGAGATATAGCATGCAACTTTTGCATATCACAGCAGCTATACATTGTCTGGAGAAGAGAGATAGGGGCATAAGTCACTATCAGTCTATGATTGCCCATTGAAACATAAATTCCTCATGCATACCAGGTTTGGATGAATAGGAGTCTTTCTACATTGAGACTCTACACCAGAGTCCTGAGTTCCCTGTGAGATTTTCCCAATTATCACTTCACTTCACTTCACTTCCCAGTTATCTTTTTTGTTGTTAAGGATGCTACATGGTTAGTTGAAAGGTTTTGACAGATCATGTGCTTATTGACTATTGGACTTCAGTACCTTTTTAACATTGAACTAACACTTTTTGTGCTATTCTACTACTTTTTGCTCAGTATCACATAAAATGTTAACTTTTCCCAACAAACTTATCACTCTGTCATGTGCGTTAGTAAAAATCTTTTTGGATTTTTTTACCAGCACCAACAACAGTATTTTTGATAATGACAAGGATAGTTACATTTTGCCTAATATTAAAATTCCAACTGTGCGATTTTGTAGGAAAATAAATTGCCAACGAAGCAAAAACAGTTCAAGGACTGCTTCCTGGTTGAAAAGTAGTTTGAAAGGGAAATATATGTAGGAGAAAAACATTTTAATTGAATTCTATCTTCACGGTATGTCGGAAAATAAAAGTTACACTTTCAGGTGAATATATTCAAATAACTTATTAAATACAAAAGATAAAGGAAGCAGTGGAGCTTTAAAATGGTAATTAAGGTAGATGATGTGTGTCTAATGCATTTATAAAAGCCTCTCTGCCAGAAATCAGGCTATAGTTCAACAATACGGCATTAATGATAAAATACCTGCAAAGAGTTAAGTAAACAGATACACACATTAAACATATCATTCATAAAGGATTCTATTAACGCACAATTAAGTTTATGTAATTATTTTGTAATTTACAAAAACTCTATTTTATCATGTTAGTTTTTTCCTTTAAAAATGATTCTTAAAATAATATACTTAAAGTTATTTAACCCCTTAAGGACACATGACATGTGTGACATGTCATGATTCACTTTTATTCCAGAAGTTTGGTCCTTAAGAGGTTAAAAAACAAAGAAACATTTATATTACAGATGTTTATTTAAATGTGACTCTTTGGAACATACACAGCCCTAGTAGGGAGTGGTGGAATTTAACTGTAGTACCTCTACTATTGTCATGACACCTACCTCGTGGACAGTTGGGTTATGATCACTAGTTAAACCGTGGAATCTTCCACCATCCTTTGGATCACTATTATTTCCAAATATGACTAGACTTTCAGGGATGTTTATCTTTTGCCGTTAAAAGGATTTCAGCTACTCAACTCGGTTTGATTTAACAGTCTAGCTCTTTGTTGAATCCTTACAGGCCCTCACCATTGACAGCTCTTTTTTGAAGACCATTAATGCATCAGTGAACACTAGTCATTTTACTTTTCACAAAACATAGTTGATGAGATCAGTTTAGAAGCCTGTAAGAAGAACTGAAGAAATGTGCACCAATTCTGAGGCACAGATTGCTTCTTTAACAAAATAAGGTATACTTGTCAACCTACCGTCCATTTTTACTAAATCCTTGTAATTCACCCTCCGTCAGAGCTCTAGCGTGACCTTCTATGAGCTCCAAAACCGTTTCTATATAATATTCAATGTTTAAAAAATCTTTCAAAATATCGATAATGCATTTTTTTTCCTAGTAATATTACTAATTTCTCTTACTTTGTGAATGTAATAAATGGTAGAATCATCATAAAAAAAGAGCAAAAAATTAAGAATACATTGTGGCCAGAAGATAAATCTTTTTGGAGTACTACAGAAAAGGCAGATAAAATGGTAGAATTAGTGGTGGAAATTAAGAATGAGGAATGACTATAATAATGTACACATAATATGTAATAGTGGAAATTTGTATCAACACACATCCACACACATTATGACAAGTATACCCAAATACATGGAATTTAGCGCTTAGAACATTTTTACTTTACGCAGAACACAGGTCAGTTTTTTCTCTTTCTTTCTTCTTAGTATGTCTGATTAGGGGTTCAAGCTACTTGTTCCACTTTAGTGGTTTTATTTTGTTACTGAGTAATTGTATCTAATTGTGACAGTAGTCACTGTAACGGATCACCTCGCACCCCGACTGGGTACCTCCATTTAACAGATGCTCCTAGTGCTTCCCGAGGGCTCCAAGAACTCCACTAGTCACCATAACTACCACAGACCCCACGAACTGGACCAGGATCCAGGTTCCAGTAGGTAGACCTATCTTGTAATCCAGAGAGCAGGAACAGGAACAGCTCTTAGAAGAGCTAGTGATTATACTCTGGGGAGTATAGTGATTATAGCAATCCCCAGAGTGTAGTTCTCCAATCCTCCAAACATGAGCCAAGACTTCATGAAGGGTAGAACAAGTCTCAGGCTTTATTGGTACAGTTTTGCTTATATACAATTCCTCAGGCCAGAGGCACACCCCTTGGACCTGATGGAACACAGGCACACAAAGGACACAAACCAATCAGAACAATACAACAATATCTGACACTCCCACTTACAGCACACAATCCCTCCCCTCTGCCTGTGATACAATTAACAAAGACAATGGGATAATTCAATTAACTCTAAACAGAAAAAAACATACATTTTTACAAACCCCCAAAAGTACCCCAAAATACAACATATCCCCACAAATAGTCACATCCCCTGATAGCCCCAATCTGGGTGAACAACATATACAAAAATCACCCAGATCAGTTCAGGGGTTCAGGAATTTCCTGGAAGTCTTATTTTTACCCCACCGTGCACATGGTTCCATGCCCAAAACAGTTCCATACCCTCGATGACAAAACACAACTAGACAATTTAAGTTGGCCGCCGCCACATGTTTGAATCTGTTTCAGTTAAAAGTCCAAGGAGCAGAAACAGTACTTTTGAACATGGGTTATGACAGGGCCCATAGTCCCAGGGTAGGAGGCTGGCACACAGGCCCAACCAAAAACCAGTGGCGAAGTGGATTTCATCACACACCTTCCCTTTCCGGGGGAGACTAACCAGGTACCTGACCTTCTGTCGGTTGGTGCCTGAGTTAGTCGAACCCACAACAAGCAAGCACTGGACCTGGTGACGCCCTGTAGCCCATCTCTGTCCTGTATGTCCCCAGTGATCAAGTGGGCATCTGGTCCTTCTGGTCTCCATTGCACTCCCAGGCATGGAGCTGTAGGTACTTGGTGGGCAGAGGCCAACTACTCTCTGCCCTGGTGCCAACGCTTCTGCTTGGGGAACGGGTACATAGTCCTGCCATGTAACAAGGAGAAAGTTAGGGCAGGGACCCGCATCGCTCTGCCCTGATAATAGCTCTTCTGCTGGAAGGGGGCCAGTGGGGTTTTCAGTCTCATTCACCCCAGTACCTGGTTGGGAGTTGGCGGTGGAGGGGAGAAATCACTTAACCCCTCCTCCTGCTCTTCAGGCGTGGTGAGTTGGGGCACTGAATCGATTGTCCAGCATCCCTGTAGCTCTGGTGCAGAGACCGCATTCCCATCTGCACCATTGGGGTCCTGCGTGCTGTCCCCCTGTAGTAGGGGAGGGAGTCTGACTGTTTCCCCTCCCTATGTTGCACACTGCCACTGGGAAGGGAGACCGATTGTCTCCTCTCTCTGTGAGATGTACTGCCGCTGGGGAGAGAGACCGGTTGTCTCCTCTCCCTGTAGAATACACTGCCGTTGGGGAGAGAGACTGGTTGTCTCCTCTCCCCGTGAGGTAAACTGCCGCAGGGAAGGAAGGACGACCCCTTTGGCTCCCTGGGATGCACACTGCTGCTGGGGAGAGAGACCAATTGTCTCCTCTCTCTGTGAGATGTACTGCCGCTGGGGAGAGAGACCAGTTGTCTCCTCTCCTTGTAGAACACACTACCGTTGGGGAGAGAGACTGGTTGTCTCCTCTCCCTGTGAGATACACTGTTGCTGGGGAGAGAGATTGGTTGTCTCCTCTCCTGGGTAGGTAAGCTGCTGCTGGGGAGTCGGACCAATTGTCTCGACTCCTGGTAACGCTGCCTGGTGCTTAACCGCCTGCTGCTGCTGGGACAATCTCCTCTCCCTGTAACTCACCCTGCCACTGGGGAGAGAGACCGGTTGTCTCCTCTCCCTGTGAGATGCACTGCTGCTGGGGAGGGAGACTGTCTGTCTCCTCTCCCGGTAGCTCTGGCTGTAGCTGGGGATCTGGGTCGGCTGCCCAGCATCCCTGTAGGGCTGGTGTCGAATTGCTCCCATAGTACTTTGCTATTTCTTTATGATAAGTGGTTGTGGTGTCTCGGACCTGAACTGTCAACTTGTCCATCAGACAATTGTCTCTAATTTTTTCCTGCACTAGTGTGATGGGTGGGGTGTCGGTTTTTATCCAGTGTTGCGCTAGAGCCCTTCTTGCTGCAAGATTTAGCCTGTTTAAAAGGCTCTGATCATATTTGTCCAGTCCGTCTGTCGGTCTGGAGAGGAGGCATGACCATGGTTCTGCTGTTAGCCTTTTTTGTAGTAAACGGGAGTTCATGTCTGTCACCTCTGTCCAGTATGCTTTTACCTTGGGACATTGCCACCACATGTGGATGTATGAGCCTTTTTCCCCACATAGTCGCCAACAAGTATCCGTGGGGCTTAGTCCCATGTGGTATTGTTTAACCGGGGTGGTGTACCACCGGAATAGGGTCTTGTATGTTTGTTTCTGTAGTGCAGTGCAGATAGATACTTTGGAACATGCGTCCCATATGTCCCGCCAGTCTTGGAAGTCTTATTTTTTTCCCGTCGTGTACATGGTCCCATGCCCAAAACAGTTCCATACACTCGACGACAAAAAAACGCTGGACAATTTAAGATAACTGTTCCAGTTAAAAGTCCAATGGGCAGAAACAGTACTTTTGAACATGGGTTATCACAAGGCCCATAGTCCCAGGGTAGGAGGCTGGCACACAGGCCCCTCCAAAAGCCAGTGGCGAAGTGGATTTTTTCACAGTCACCATCACTGGAAATGTATGTCTGACACTTGTTGGTTCCTGGATGACTCTTATGTATCAGTCACTCTGTACTCGTTATAGGTGCAGGGTGTGTATTGTAATGTTATTTGGAAAATGTCTTGTTTAATCCCCTGTCTGGCTACCTGCTAGTTATAAATCAGGTTGTTTTTTTAACACTTACGTGCAATACCTGAATAGCAAAGCTCGGTAATTTGTATATTCAGATAGATGTATATTATGGTTTATGCAGGGAGAGGACATATTTCTTGTTAGTCTTTGTCTTCACCAACACTTTTTGAATATCGTGTTTTGTTAAATGAGTACTTGTATGATTCCCCACCAGATTATGTTTTCTGTATTGGATTATGTTTGTTGCCATAAGTATAATGTAATGTGGATACGGTATAGTCCCTAAATGCAAATAAAGCCAAAAGTGCCTCTGTAAAGGCATTAGTTAAATGCAGAGCAAACAGAGGAGACAAGACCTGCCTGGAAAGAGGCAGCACAGGCAGAGGGGATGATACCTGCCTGGGAGACCAGCCTAGCTATGATAATTGTAGCTACTGGTTGGACCCCTGGTCTTGGTAAATGTCAAACTTATACTTACCACTCTCCCATTTTTAGGAACCACCTTACATGAATAGTTCTATTAGTATACTCTTGGAACATTTAGAGGGATACCCATCAACTGAGGGATCTTAAATGTGAAACACTACCTTTTTGATCCTGGGAACAGTAAGGTTTTCTCCACCTGGACTGTCCCATAATAGGATATCTTTTATAGTCTGAAAAATGCAGGGTGCATGTTTATAAATCGGGTTCAAACATGAAAGTGAATAATAATTTCTATATATATCCCCATTGTCTTTGGGTACACACATAAGGAAATTGTTGGTTCGTCGGTTCTTGATATATTAATTCAGTTATCCCAGAATATATTCCTTCTAACTATGTATGATTGTGATTTTTGAGTGCTGTTTGTGATAATGTAATTTTTTTTTAAATTATTTTATATATTTTTAAAAGAGCTTGCAGATTTATAAGTACCTTGCTATTTCTCTTAACAGTAATTAAAACAGAATAACATTAGTAGGTAATTCTACTATTTAATGGGTTCCATAAATGTCAAAAAAAGATTTTTCTGCAATTTGTATGTGCAACTGTTTTATTTGTCTAAGGTCTAATGCATCTAGACTGTTTTGCAATACATTAAATACTATTAGTAACCATCCTTCATCTATTCCATCAAGTTATGCTCTAAAAGATATGCAAATTTGTTTTTAACAACTGACATATGAAATAATTTAATATTTTGGATGAAATGGTTTTCAGACTTCTTTCTGATAAAACTCTTCATTCTCCTTAAATGATCTATAGCAAGATATTTAAAATAATATCAAACTCTGATTTTCATACACTATATGAATCAGGTCGCAAATACAATGTCTATCAGAGGAAACTTGATTCAAATATTGCAGTATTAAATAACGACAGGGAAATCATAGCTAGACATTATCAAATCGTGAAATATATGCTTTTTTGTTTTTGTTATTCAATTTCAATCTGTTGAAAATAAACTGTTTTACATTATTTAATTTTGGTATACGTTATTTGCATGTATGGCTCCAACTTTTGCTTGTTCTATATAACTCTGCCTTTACAAATACGACAACAGAACACATCTGCATCCTAATTATCAAAGTGTTCTAAAAAGTGGCGGTTTTATTCCATCATTATTTTGATCATATTTATTAAAGTGTTCTAAATGTGCAATACAGAAGACAGCAGGGGGGCACAAGTGTGTATCAATTTTCTTTAATATTAAAAAATATTGTTATAATATTACAAAACAATATTAATATAAATATGTTTTTTAAATGTGTTTTCTCACCGCTCCTGGGTGGTATATATTCCTCATTATTTGGGTCCTCTACCAGAGGCCTAGAAATCTGAGGGTTCTGCGCAGTATCTTAGCTGTATCAAAGCTGCACTCTTCTGGACAGCGGTCTCGGATGTTCCACCTGGAATCTGCTGGAGCCACTCCCACAACTTGAGGGTCACAGCCCAAATTACTCTTATCACAACTGGGACTACTGCTGCCTTCACTTTTCACATCCTTCCTAGTTTTACTTTCAATCTTTGGTATTTGTCCACCTTCTCATGTTCCTTCTTCCTGATGTTATGGTCACTGGGTATAGCCACATCCACCACCACTGCAGTTTTCCATTCCTTGTCAACCACCACGATGTCAGGTTGGTTGGCTAATACTTGCTTGTCTGTCTGCCCTCATATTATTTTGTTATTTGTACAAAGTACATTGAGAGTACATTGATCACTTTCAATCATAGTTCATTTAAGAGGCCATCATCTAAAATGTCACTGTGTTCTTGTTTTTTTTTAAATATATATTTTTTTAAATATATACATTTCTGCATTCCCAACACTATAGTCTTCCTTCAATGTACAAGTATCAGTCATTTTATTCAACACAACAATTTTGACCTAAAATTTGTAAATTGGTTCTCAGCTGAAATAATTTAGCTTTATATTATTTGTAGCATGGTATCTATAGAACATAAATGATTTATAAAAGAACAATGTGTAAGACATCAATAAATCTTATAATGCACAATTCTCAATATTTACAGATATTGTATGATATATCTAATTTTGCAATATTTCAAACAGTAAATCATGCCATATATTGGTACTATACAGGTTATTTCCTGAACTTGATGTGTTTAGAACCATTCATATTTCCTTTACTTACTGCTAGCTGATAAAATGCAGCCATGATGTTTGCCCTACAAAGCATACTGTAGCTTTTAGGAGCAGGGAGATAACCCACTGTTTCACTCTCTCTGCAAAAATGCAGAGAATTGTTTCTCTGCAGTGTCAATGCAAGGTAAATGGAATCAATTGGATACATGTTGTTGTGAGAGAAAGAGTTAAGGTAAAGTAGTCAGCTTTAAAGTTGATTTTACTTGACCTGTTTATTCAAGACTTACACAGCAGAAAGAAAAGAAATTAAAACCCTTATACTGACTAATATTAATAGCAAGACCGTAGAATAATGCCAACTGGTTAACACCTAGCCACCACAAATGTTTGTTACTTGCAGAAATCTGATGGGAAAAAAATATATAGCACTGTCCTGAGGTCTTCCAGGAGAACAAAGTGTAACTAGAACCTTTAAAAATACCCTGTTTGTACCATTAGCTTTTTTAATTCATTAATTGTTAATATATCCAATTATAGGAATCAGTTTGTGACAAATGCTCCTTCCCATGTACGTTTGCCACAGACTCCTGGAGGAGTGTAGAAGCCGGCCTCTTACCCACCGACTATGATCCAGGTCTGGGTCACAGTTTGGGAGTTAAACTGCCCAGCCGCCACTAGTAGCTTCCCCAAGGTGCCCCTGTTTCGGCACTTTCCCTTCATGCGAATAGAACCAAACGCTGGCTCTCTGGCGGTTGTTTGCATGAACCGCTATGGAACTAAATTTGACATGAGGACTTTGTGGGTTCCCGGTCACCTCAGCAGGACTTAGCTGCGAATGTTATGGAACTGTTTTCAGCATGAGGTGACCATGCAGTTCCCAGACAACTTTAAACCACTTTGAAATTCGCCAGGAGAGCGCTTTTTGGAGGGAAGATGCCTGAGACTAAGGGGAACAAACGCTACCTAAGAGCCAGGCAGAGCACACCGTATTGAGGCCGCACAAGCTTCCGAACATTGACCAGCAAAAGCACCAAACGTCCTGGAACTATTTTGGGCATAAGACCACGTGTGCGGCCGGTCAGAACTTTAACACGGTGATGTTTCCCCTACACTGCATGGATCTGAGCACTATTTGGAGAACTTGGGAGCTCAGATCAGGGCTATTTATGTATTATTTGTGGGGTTATTTTATGTTTTTATTATGTTTTGGGGTACCTTTATGTTTTTATATTTTGTGTTTGGCTCTCTGTTCCTGGGAGATAATTAGCTTACCAGTCTTTAATGCAATTATCTCCCAGGCCCAAAGATTCCTGGGAGGGACTTGTGCTGAATACAATGGAGACCCCCCACTGGGGTCTATGCATAAACAGGCAGAGTTTGGCTCATTAAAATCAATTGTACTTCCAGAACTATGTGTCGTCTTGTTACTGGGAGGGGAAGGGCTATAAGCGATACTCAGTACCTTGTTCCAGCTCGTGGAGGATTCAACGGGGAAAGTCCTTGTAAGGACTAGAGCTCCCAGGACTGTGTGTTGTCCAGTCCCTGAGAGGGAATAGAGCTAGTCCCCTATCTTGCTCCAGGACAGAGAGGCTCCAGGAGGACCCCAGTCAAGCCACGGTGACTGGGGCAGAAGCGCTCAGATTTTCCCCTGTTCCAGCTAGGAAGCGATCGTTGGCAGAGGTACCCAGCCTGGGTACAGGGTGTTCCACTACACAGTTATTTCCCTTTAGGAAACAATGTACTATAAAAATTGTGTAAGTCTAAATTTCAATAGTAGCATTAGCTTGGCAACCCGGTCATCAGTCATAAAATTAGCTTAGTGACATATTGTTCAATTGCAATGTAAGAAAATACATTTTTCAAATACCTTCATTAAACTCTTCTCAAGGTCGGTTAAGCTTTTAATCACCTGTGCACACAGTGCTGGTGCTCTAAACAATGTATTGCATGCTGTTTCCTAGGACCTGATGAATATGATTGTTACAACCACGGGGTGCCTACTGAAATAACATGGACAACCAATTTTGGGTCCAGGATCATTAGTTAAGGAACATTGTCTGACAACTACACCCACGAATGACTAAGACACAACCTTTTTAACCATAATATAGGTCAAAGCAAATACTATAGTGTCCCTTTAAAATTAGTACTACTTTATATGCTTAATTATGGCATTCAAATCTTTACTGACAAGACTTTGACCCTATCGTTTTGGATGTGAAATTTCTAATGCAACTTACTCTTTCTAAGGTGATTTCTTATTTCCTTTGTTTTAAAGTCTTCGCTCAGTCATATATGGTAATGTGTTGTGATTTTCGTATGTGTACCGATGAGAGTATTATAAAATAAAACAAAAAAGAAGGTTACAAGAAATAAGTACTATAATACATGATGTCTTGTCTATTCGGATAGACAATAGATGAAAAGTTTTTGATAAATACTTTATCAGCATCAGCGAGGGAATCTTTCTTAAGCAGAGTTAGGATCAGTGTTTAAGTAAGAGATTGGATTAGAGGTAGAGTTGAGTTTATAATTGCTTAGGACTACTGTAGTGTCAATTCAGAAAATAGCATTCCTAGTAAGTAAGCATAGAGGCATGTCAAATTTATTTAATCCTACAGTAATCACCTGGCAAAGGTATACATGTGGGTTATCCATATATTCGAGAACAGTAGCAGAATACAAATATGGGGTCTTTACAGTAATAGCACACATGTGGTCAATGAAATTCCCCATGAAAGTAAGTCACAATTATGGAAAAACACAGAAAAGTAGACATAACCAGCAGATTTGATTGAGGTTGCCTGTACATGATTAAATGCAAAGTGTCAAAATGCTCTTAGTTAAATAGCAGGGGGGTTCTAGATTCTAAGGTCTAGATTCTAAGGACAATTTAGAACTTTTAATCTCAGCATGCCTAATTTAGAATGATTTAGCTTTAAAACAATAACTCATCCATTGCTCTATTTATAACATCTAAAACTTAGATAAAACTGTACATCATCCACGTGTAAAATAACAGGCCGATAACACCTTACAAATAATGTTTACACTGTATTAATTTGATACAAAACTCCAACTAAGCAACCTTGGAATTTTCTTCCAATATGGCTTTGCTATAACCACCAGAAGTGACCCACTGTATATTGAAATATCAAATTAATTTTACATAAATGATGAAATATAGCACAATGATAAGAGTGTTTGTTTACAACGGTATATTTGAGCTATTTTAGAAGGACGATCCACATAAGCCCCCCACCAACTTAGAAGAAGAAGAGAACAGACCGAAGTAAATCCATATAAACCTGGTATTTTGTTTTGGCACTGCAAAGTAATGAATTTGATCATACCTTGAGAAGATAAAATATTATGGCTGTAATAGATGTCAAATCGGCTTTTAAAACACCACAATTAACTGTTTAGTGAGTTATTCTCAAGTAGTCAATAATATTGATATATTTATTACCCTGCTTTCACATAAACAACATATCATAATATGTAAAATCATTTTAAAAGCAATATGTTCTGGTTTACATAATATTGATTGACTTTTTGTTTATTACATTTATGAGTTTTACTTAGCCTTCATTTTTAATGCTATCTGTTATTTAACATATTCTCCAAGTATCACCTTCCATCAGAACCAGACCAAGAAAAAGCCTGGAGCGCTAAAATCTGTGCTAAAATAATAGTGCAGATTACCTCTGCAACAGCGAAGTGGATTTTGTAGGAAAAAAGAAAGGATGAGGACTCTGAAAATGGACAAAAGCTTAGAGAGACTTAATAACTTGACCATCGGGACATCCCCGCTCAGGAAACTTGCTGGCATTTCGGATCTGGACTGCCCGTACGGATGGGACCCGTGTGAAATGCTTCTCTCTGGAATGGCACACGTGAGCAAAAACTATTTTGAGACCTGAGCGGGGATGTACCAAAGGGTAAACTATTGAGTCTCTCTAAGCTTTGGTCTGTTCTCAGAGTTCTCATCCTTTCTCTTTCTGATTTCTTAGAAAATACATAATAAAGAAACATAGAACATAATGTGTAATGTTCCAATAATGGATTCTAAGCTGTGCCAGCCAATTTAAGTAAAGTGATATTTTTTAAAGTTGGTCTGAAATAAATCTGGGGCAAGGCCTAACATGTATTGTTATAGACACATGGAAACAAAAGAAATATTTATGATGATTGCAATAAAATGTGTACAAGGCCCCAGAATTGTCCAATTTTGCCTTGATCCATAGTGTTAGTGAACTAACAGTGTGTACGTGATGTTACCAGCTGGGAATGTTCAGAATGATCTTTAATTGCTGTAAAAGATATGACCATTTTTGGAGTTACAGAAAGCATGTCTGATTGGCATGCTGATTGGAGCAAAGACGAGACTAGGGGGATATTTATTTATTTAGTTATTTATAAAATATTTTACCAAGAAGGATAAATTGAGATTTCTCTTGTTTTCAAGTATGTCCAGGGTCCACAAAACATTGCATTGTTACAATAGGATACAATATTACAAAAATACAATATACAAACATATATCTACATACACACACATATAAATTTAACATATAACAGGTGATAAATATATTTAACCATGACAGGTGCATTCTGTATTGAGGTGTGTATTGCCATAGATCTCTTAAAAGATTTTAGATTGAATGAAGATTTGACTGTGTCCCTGAGGTTATTCCATAATTACAGTACTCTGTAGGAAAATGAGGATCGAGCCACTTTATTTTTGTATTGCGGTATGCTAAATATCGTGCTGGTACTGGATCAGAGGTTATAGGAGGTGGGTACAGCCAGGGAGAGTATTCTACTCAGGTAGGGTGGGAGCTTCCCAGAAATGCTCTTATGCCCAAGGCTGGAAAGATGAAGAGTGCGTTGGGATTCCAGAGATATAATATGATAGAAACATTTAAACGTTTAAATATATAAAGGGAATCAACTATATTTAAAAGAAGGAAAACTATCACAACAAGAGGACATAGTCGTAAATTAGAGGAGCAAAGATTTAAAAATAATTTCAGGAAGTATTACTTTACTGAGAGGGTAGTGGATGCATGGAATAGCCTTCCAGCTGAAGTGGTAGAGGTTAACACAGTAAATGAGTTTAAGCATGCCTGGGATAGGCATAAGGCTATCCTAACTATAAGATAAGGCCAGGGACTAATGAAAGTATTTAGAAAATTGGGCAGACTAGATGGGCCGAATGGTTCTTATCTGCTGTTATGGTAAGCTTATTTGAGCAGGATCCTCATCAACCTATTGTCCCTGTAACATTTTGTAACTGTCTAATTTATTGTTAAATTTCCCCCCTTATAATATTGTAAAACGCCTCGGAATAAGTTGGCGCTAAATAAATGCTAATAATAATAATAAAATAGAGTTACATTTAAAGAGAATTCAACTAAGAAGGGCAGCCAAATGATTCATTCAGAATATGGATTGGAGAATAATTCTTGTTTCCAATTTGTAGAAACATATTTAGCTTCGCTCCATATTACAAATGGCAAGAAATGTTTATAGGTGTTATGTGCCAGTTCAATACTACTTTAATTGCCTGACAGTACTTGCTACATTTTAGCTTTGTTTTCTCCTAATCACTGAAGCCCTGAAGGTGATGCATGCGTGACTATGAACCTGTTCAGACTCCAAGAAAAATTGCCCACATTCTCTCATCTCGGCTCTATAATGCAATAATGAAAGAACAGCTTGCACGTTTACCAAAAGAGAAGAAAGAGGAGGTTGATTTGATTAGTTGTGGGATGAAAATATCATAAATTTCGATTACTGCCACAGGTAATTTGTATTTCAGTCTACTCTGGCTATATGGAAAATACAAATCTGGATTCTCTGCGATAAGGACACAAAACATTTGTTAATCTTCTTGTAGGACATAAATCTGAGCTTTCTTTTTTTCTGCTCTCAAGAGTGCGGACTTGCCGTAGAAATAAACAACAAACAGTTACCGACATATATAAGTAAAAACGACCCCATCTTATTTGCAGTGAATTCAGTTATTTGTTGTATCATTTTTTCAATACATCTTAATAAAATATAATCGAATGTGAAGAATAAGAAATACAGTCTCCCTTAACCCACTAACTCACTGTGCAGGCAAAATCATGGCTGTCCATCAAAACATGCTATTTAAAAAAGTAGTTGTAGGTTATTTAAAGAATAGATAATGAGAGACATAAATTCTCCTAGCCAACATGGAGGTGGTTCTATAATCTGTTCCATGTCTGCCTTAGATAAGCCGCTTTACGCCCTGCACTATTGAAGGTTTTTATAGAGTATTACAGATTTGGTTTTTAATACTTACTGCAATTTTATTTTCCTGGTTATTATCCATGTCAGGATCACCTATGGGTTAAGATCCTCTCCCTTAGCTGATAGGACAGTAATATTTAAATGAAAATTATAAAAGGAGCCTCTGCCCCCTAAACAGCGGTCATGTAACCAAGTCAACTACAGGAAGCGAGGGAAACTTTGATGCTGAAATGGATAATAGCCAGATAAGAAAATTCTGGTAAGTATTGAAAAAGATTTATATTTTTCCTGCCTAATCCATGTCAGCATCACCTATGGGATGTTCAAAGTTTGCACGGGTAGGAAATATGATAGAGTAAACAGTAATAACTGCCCAAATAATTGAATTTATTGATGAGATATGGCTGAATGCAGGACTCCTCTCCCAAAGAAAGAGGTAGAGAAGGGGGTGACATTCAGATTGTAGTATCTGACAAAAGTGTTGGATGACAACCTTGCTGTAGCTTTACAAATCTCCTCAGTGTCCATCAATGAAGCCAAGGATGTTGAGACAGCCCTTTTAGCGCGAGCCCTAATGCATTCTGGAATATGTTTTCAGGCTACCTTGTAGGCCTTCTGAATTGCAGACTTAAACTACCTACGGATAGTGGATACTGAACCCGCCAGGCCCTTGAGATGCCCAAAAGGACTGATGAACAGTCTACTTACTTTCTGATATTCTTTTGTTCTATCCAATCTTACCACATCTAGAGTATGCCACAAACCCTCTTTATGAGAGGCGGGTCTGGCAAAACAATATGCTGATTGATATGGAACCTACAGACGACCTTTGTAGGAAATTCCGGAACTGGGCAAAGGACTGCAGCATCTCCCACAAATTGGGAGAATGGAGCATCTGAGGAGAGAGCCTGGATTTCTGTGGCCTTACAAGCAGAGGTATGGCAATAAGGAACACACATTTTAGGGTCAGAAACAGAAACCATTTCACCGTTGGTTTGGGGGCTAAAAATAATGGAGTGTATATTCATTGAAATTCTTCTGTGGAAGGAACTGCACAAATTACCTCTTGCTGTAAAAGTTTTGGAATAAATTCTCTCATGGGAGTTTCTTCTAAACTTGATATGGAAGATCTGACCATGATGTTTCCGACAGACGTATCTACAAATTCTAGAAAGTACCCAGTTTTTATAATTCTTTACATGCAAGGTCCAGATTTGAGTGAATCCTCTGAGGTGGGCTCTGCCATGTCAATTTGGATACTACCCCTATTAGTAAGATTTGCCTCTTCCTTTGCCTCTTACACCTTTAGATGCTTGTCCTTGTTGTCTTTTCCAGTAAGAATATTTGGTGTATTCACTTCCTGGCTTATAAGATCTGGAGTCTTGAAGGAAAGGTAGTTCTCTGTTTCCACTTCTACCATCCATTGGAATACCTTGTGACTCTTCTATATGGTAGGAGAAGGGCTTTCTTACCTTCAGCTGCTTTTGAGATGGCTTCATCTAATGGTTTCCTAAACATCTGATCTGTAAATAATATGGTCAATCAAACCTGTTACACTGTAAATATATATATATTCGTGTAAAATAATTGCTAATCTTAGTAATTTAATGTTGTAGCTTTTGGGAGAGACTCCTTTTATCAAGTCTAGTGAATTTAAGTTGTGACAAACGGGTTAAAGCAACATGAGAGCAGATAGTGTACAGGTCTAACTAGAGTGGGAGGGAAGAAAAATAAAGAGAAAGGAAAAAATAGACACCATTCTTCCAGAGGGTCATAAATATTCTGGATAAGCATCAGAGAGTGAAATGGAAAAAAAACTAGAAGGGGAGAGTTAAATATATTAAATGAGCCAACCAGTTGTTTTAATGGGCTAATCAAGTTTGCAAAACCCATTTTGCACTGTGGATGATGTAATCCATCATCTGTCTCCTCAGTTCCTCTCTTTGCCTATCTCTAGCAGAGAATTAGTTAAAGATGTGAAAGGAAATATCAGTTTCTGCTTGAATATGTAGCTTGAACCAGTGTCTGGTAGACTGGAACCTGTACATCGCTGGGCCACCACGAGATTAAAGGAACACAAACAGTGTAACACTAACTCAAACCCTAACTGTAATATATAAAAAAAAATCATTATATAAATCGTACAAATAATCAAATCAAATAAACTGTACATAACTGTAAGTAATTGTACATTACATACTATATGAAAATAATGTCATCATGGGTTCTGGAGACATTCATAATCAAGAGACATGTATCATCATCCGAATCTGCCAAGAATCTCACCTGGGTGATGTATAGGTTATTTTAAGATAAATATTGAAGTTACAAAATAGATACGCCAGAACCCTGGTCACTTAAAGCGGCACTGTCATGGCCACATCTAGATTTTTCCTTTATTTCTTCTCTGGAACAATCTCCTAGGCACTGCCATCTTAGTGTTCCCAGATGACATGACCTGCAGGGTCATCATCTGTCCACACATGCTGTGCAATTCCCGCATATGCCCAGTTTAACACTTGGGCATTCAGACAGGAGTTTTGTCTTTTCATTCATTCGTCAGAAAAATGAATAAACAAATAAAAATGAAAAAGAACAAATGAAGAACGAATTGCAATTCAGTTTTCGTTCGTTTGATAATTACAAGGAGGGAGCTACCGGTTCGCTTGTGCCATACTTGGACATAGAGAGGAATACTGCTAGTGCGTGTTCAAACCTCTATCTATTTAAAAACAAAAAGTAACATTCATTTGAAAAAGAAATAATATATAACTGAAAAAATAGACCAGACAGAAAGTATGTGTATAGAATACTTTCCAATATTTATAAATGTAAATTCACTCAATTTTAATTTTACAACACTCTAGTGACAAGAATACAAACACGGATAGGTGAGAAAACACTATTTAGGTGACAAGCGCTCCTGTAAGCAATGTGAAAAAGTGAGTTTACTCCGCCCCCTTGGCTGAGGTCATCAAAATTGATCATCTCAGCCAATCCAATGATTTCCTATAGGAAAACATTGGTAATCTATCGCACATTCAGGGCGAAATGCCTCTCTGCACCAGTCAGCATTGCCTCATAAAGATGCATTGAATCAATGCAGAGCTGGAGACGTTGAACTTCAGTGCTGCACCGTGGGACTCAGGAAGCACATCTAGCAGCCATCTGAGTGAGTGCCACTGAAGGTGTCCCTGAGCAGCAATGTAAACACTGCCTTTTCTCTGAAATGGCAGTGTTTACATTAAATTCCTGATTGGCATACTATGCACACCAGAACAACTACATTAAGCTGCATTTGTTCTGGCTACTATAGTGTCACTATTGCAAGGATAAAAGTTTTAGGAATTATATTGTAATTTTTAACTTGCAGTACTTCAGACTTAGGCTCTTATTTTAGCAAAGAATAAGAAATAAAACATGTAGGTGTGACGAAAATGGCCAAGTACTGTGCTTAGTGGTATCTGTAACCAAATTGCATTTTTGGAGATAACATCTAGGTGTTAAAATAATGTCTTTATTATGGCGTATTCCATATAGGATACGTGTGCTATATGGTTATAAACATGCATCTGTACTGAGAGGGACATTGTAGGCAGCTATTGCAGTCAGCAAAGAAGTACTGTAGAGTGGGATTCAATGCTCTCTGTTTTATTATACTCCCTGGATGAAGGAGTACAATTCCTTCAGGAACATTTCTAGAGTACAATTCCATCAGGAACATTTCTTTATTATTTTTATAACTGTAGCCCCTTCCTTACCTGCATTTGGAAGAACCGATTAGTATTGTTCACCAGATTGCTGGGTCTTCAATGTAGCACTCATCATCTGGTAATTAGCAAAAGTCTTAAGATACTGGGACAGCAGTTGAAGTTCTCATTCTGTCTATCTCTACAGATGAGGAAGACTCTTTGGTACAGGGTGATTCTCAGACCGGCTGTAGTCACTTTTTCTGATTGCACAGCTAGGACATGCACACCTCAGGCTTGTAGCTCAATCTTGGATCCTCTTCTTGTTCCCATCAGCCTCTGTTCCTCCCCTTCCTCATTGGCTGGGTACACTGTCAGGTTACAGAAATGGAGGGCAAGGCGCTAATAGCGCAGAAACTGTAGGATCTACAGCCTGGTTACATAACCATTACAATATAATTTATATGTAAATATTTACTTTTATCCAACAATATCTTACCCATTTATCACCACATTAACATTAATATAGGTTTACATTTAGCATAGATTTATTGAAATTTAATTAAAACATTTCTAAATGTGCACCAATAACTTTACATGCTCTGTTTTATATATTTTTTTAGACCAAATAACCTTTAAAATAAAAATATCTCCTACAAATGTTTCTTTATTTGCAATAAATTTGTTTTGCAGCAGTGGGCATTTGTCCAACTCAAAAGCAGTTTAATAAGATATATGGTACATAGTGATACATTTAATGAGCCCAATTATTTTCACTGACATTGCTAACGGACAAAAAATATATAATGGCCAAACATTTACTGCCTTTAAAACTGCTATTGCATGTTTTTTGATAAACAGTAAAATCTGTGGAAAAATGTGGTAGTAGGTTCGTGCAACCCACAATTCCTAGCTCACCATTTGTTAGTAGTCCAGTGGGAGCTGCCCCGTAAAGGTACTTTGACTATATAGACAGGTGTTGGGATGTAACGGAGTATGATGTCACATCCTGCACCATTCACACCAAGATATAGGAAACACTATTATAAATATTAAGAATATTGTTATATGTGTGAGTCTGTGTGTAACTGTGTACAACTGTGGGTGTAAGTTTGTATGCAACTGTGTTTGGCTGTGTGTTAATGTGAATCTGTTTTCGTGTGTGACTGTGTAGATTTGTAAGTGGCAAAATATAACTACATAGATATGGCATGCACTGATCAGCCACAACATTAAAACCACCTTCTTAACTTTGTGTAGGTTCCCCTCGCACTGACAAAACAGCTCTAATGCGTCAAGACATGGACTCCACAAGCATACCGGGAACACCTCACACGACTTGCCATTTTGGAGATTCTTGACCCAGGTTTTTAGCTATCACAATTTGGCCCTTGTCAAAGTCACTCAAATCTTTTCACTTGTCCATTTTTCCTGCGTCCAACACATGAAATTCAAGAACTGTCTATTAACTTGCTACCTAATATATCACACACCTTGACAGGTGCCATTGTAACAATATCATCAATGTCATTTACTTCACCTGTCAGTGGTTTCAACAGTGTGGCTAATCAGTGTATATGACTAAATAACTTCCACAAAAATATACAAATATAGGTTATTGAATTCCAGTTGTAGCAAAATAGGTTTTAGAGAAAGTTTTATAATACTGTTAAACTGTTCCTCCAAGCACCATGACCACTTCAGTGATTTAAAGTGGCCATGATGTCTTGAGGCTCTATATGCACTGATTTACTACGAAACTCTGCACATAAAGAGTTTAGCCAATCTGTTGCTGGAGGTGTAACTCGATTTCTGGCCAGGTCATTGGGACATTATTAATGTGAATTCTGTGAATATTTGACGTCCACGCTGGTGCCAGACAGCCAATGGCAGCACTGCTTCCCCTGTGCTGCCCATGTCCCCCCCTCAGCCTGTCATCCCTCTGTAGAAGGAGTGACATCAGCAGAGGAGGATTAGGCTGTGAGAACTTGGCCTTGGCACATACAGATTTTAACCCCTTTGGTGCCGAAGTTGTAAATCAACCTCCGGCAGTGTCATTGGAGCGCCATTAATCAACTTGGATCAGGGCTGGCACATTTTTCTGAGGCTTTTAATAACCCTTTAATATTTGGTCATTGGAGCGTGACCTACCATATATACTCGTGTATAAGTCGAGAAATTTGATTACGAGATGTTAACAAGGGGGACCACACAGAGTCTGTTCGGTAACCGAACAGAACCCGAACAAATCGATTTGAATAATGTACCCTCAATTTATCTACAAGTCTTAGCATATTTCACAATTGTTGGTCAGAAAACTGCACTCGACTTATACACGAAATCGACTTATAGACAAGTATATATACAGTATATCTAACTATGACCAAAGTAACTTTTTTCTGTCAGTTTTCATTTGATCATCGTACGAAAATGTGTTTTAACCATTTAAAACAACCCAAAATGGCAACCGTTCTTTTTATTTTTAAAAGGTGGTAAAAAGTCTAGTATTCAGCGATAAGATAAATGCTATTCAATTTCTTCAGAAATATTTATCTGAACACTGACTTATCTTTTTCAAAAATATTTTATGAATTTACAAAAATAAAATTGAAGGATATCGAGTGAGTAAAATACTTTGCTTGTTATGCATCCACTACAAGTTTCAACTGAATTTGGATCATCACTCATGCAATTGCTAAGCAACTCAAATACAGTAATACAAATGGAACGCTAACTATAGAACATATGGACATCATGTAGGGTGTAAAACAAATAGGCATTCAAGAGGTTATGTAAAATGATTTGCTTTGTACGAGCATCAGAAAAATGTGCTGGAATGATGCTAAGAATAAAAATCTGAACAATTGCTGTACGTGATCTGACAACTTATTGCTTGGACAATTAATCTATAGAGTAATACATTACTTTAATTACACAAAATATATTAGATTTATCTAAAAAGGCAGTAGTGGAATCTGGTCTGTAGGGCAGGTGGCGTAGCACGCCGCTAGTTTTTATTAAATGTAACATTATTACAATGTATTGGCATTGTAAGGACTACTGATATGTGTAGTGTGTGTCTTAGAACAAAACGTATCTGTTACGATTATATCTGAAGTTTCTTTTTTTGTTTTAGTTTAGATTTTAGTGATTTCATGCAAAGCAAAGGAAAAGACATACACAGTATCTCACAAAAGGGAGTACACCCCTCACATTTTTGTAAATATTTTATTATATCTTTTCATGTGACAACACTGAAGAAATGACACTCTGATACAATGTAAAGTAGTAAGTGTACAGCCGGTATAATAGTGTAAATTTGCTGTCCCCTCCAAATAACTCAACACACAGCCAAAAATGGCTAAGCCGTTGGTAACAAAAGTGAGTTCACCCCTAAGTGGAAATGACTTACCTCTGGATGTGACACTGAGCACGTGCACTCAACTTCTTTGGTTGACCATGGCGAGGCCTGTTCTGAGTGGAACCTGTCCTGTGAAACCACTGTATGGTCTTGCCCACCGTGCTGCAGCTCAGTTTCAGGGTCTTGGCAATCTTCTTAAAGCCTAGACCATCTTTATGTAGAGCAATAGTTCTTTGCCATTAGGTGCCATGTTGAACTTCCAGTGACCATTATGAGAGAGTGTGAGAGCGATAACACCAAATTGAACACACCTGCTCCCCATTCACACCTGAGACCTTGTAACACTAACAAGTCACATGACACCAGGGAGGGAAATGGCTAATTGTGCCCAATTTGGACATTTCCACTTAGAGGTGTACTCATTTTTGTTGCCAACGGTTTAGACATTGATGGCTCAGTGTTGAGTTATCTTGAGGGGACAGCAACTACTTTACATTGTAGCAGAATGTAATTTGTAATATACTGTACATTTAAAAAAATTCCTGCAGACAAACTGTGTAATAGTTTATGGATCTGTCTGCAGCTATATCCCAACCTCTACCTCTCATGGAAAAGATGCACCAATCAGGAGCGTCTTTTTGGGGTATTTTCTTATCTCATAAACTCCTATTAAGCAAACATTTATTGGATACAATGTTTATTCCTCACAAATAGCTCTACCCGTTACATTGAATACGTGGACCTGCTTTGTAGAGTAAGATCATTTATATGGTTATGTTGCCAAGAATCACTGAGCAGGTAATTTTGTCAAACTGGGAGCTGTCTGAAAAATACTGTGCTGCGCCAAACATCCAGTTTTTGTGTGGGGAAAAATTATTGCAGTAGTTTAGAAACACTAAGATTTTTTTTTGGAGGAAAGGATGGTTAGCCAGGGTGCTGCCTGTCACTAATAGTTTTAATAACTCCTACTACACTTTTTTAAAGTGCTCAGTCACTCAACAGCTGAGACGTAAGACACTCTGGTTAGTTGAAAAATTGTGAAGCTTCAAGATGCAGGACTGGGGCTGTGACTCTGAGGACTGATCTGATTTTAATCTGTTTAAATCTGTAATGGTTGTTGCTTCTGTTAACCATGTCAGCTACTTCTTGGTTCCATATTACCACTGCTGATGAATATTGCTAGCTGCAAACGTAACAAAGAGTCTATCAGGATCCTGATGTTTTAACCTTGTGTACACTGTGTGCTGAGAGCTAATAGTGAGTCAGGAGAAGTTGACATTCTTGGAGTCTATCAGTATCTTGATGCTGTAGCAATGTGCACACTGTGTGCTGGGAGCTAATAGAGTAGCTAACATGTTTCATAACAGCAGCAATGTTTAATAGAATGCTAAAGTTATCATAGCAGGAGTACTACTGAAAATGAGTTCATGGGAAGACAGGACTAAGAAGATTGACAGAGAGTGTGAGGGAATTGTAGTGACGCATGTACTGGGTGGGGGAGTCTCTGTATTGTAACTCTGTTTCATCGATCGCAGTGATCCTGGCTGTGTGGGATCATTGTGTTATCTCTAAATTGTGTCCAGCTCTGTGTGCTATTTCTCTGTATGTTTTACTCATCTCTGACTGTTATATGGCAGTATCTTTGCAGTCCACCCCGCTCCGTGTATTGTATAAATATTTTTATGTTGTGCCCAGCTTTTTTTATTGTATGAGCATCTCTGTATTATACTCAGCTCCTGTAAAGATCTAATGTTTAAATTTCCTTTATTTCACAGTCTAAGTTACAATTTTGTATATCCTGCTATGTTAAGAAATGTCTAGACCCTGCAGGAGACTACTGTGTGTAACTGAAGTAACATTTACAAAGCAGGAGAAAAAAAACTGCTAAAGCAAGTTTGCATCTGATTGAAAATAAAAACTTTTAACGTAGGCTGTGTCAATCACAGCCAGAGTAGGTGTGGCTAGGGCTGCATAAACAGAAAGAAAAGTGACTTAACTCCTAAATGACAGTGAATTGAGCAGTGAGTCTGCAGGGGCATGATCTGTACACTAAAACTGCTTCATTAAGCTGACATTGTTTTGACGCCTGTAGTATCTCTTTAAAATGCTTATAAACTGTTTTATTTCTGAGTCAGAAACACTCCTTTTAAAAGACCCATTTTCACACTATTACTGTTCATTTTAATCACTACCTCTTAGGCAGACTCCTGAACTACATCGCCCTCGCTGCCTGCCCACAGAACTACAAGTTAAAAGAATATTAATATTAATATGTTGGACAGTTTACACATACCATGTAAGTGAATCATACAAAATGAGTGTGCAGTTTATCTGTAGGTCATTTAATGGACACATAACCCATTATTTGCATCATTAGGAATAAACCAGGTAGTCTTCTCTCAAAAGAAAAGAAAGTCTGCTTCATAAAGAATATTCCTATTGATGTGTAGCTGTGAAAAGTTATCTCCCAGCTCAGCAGTACCCCATGCTTGAATGTTCTCACCCAGTGAGTATCCACAAGGATGAATAATACTGATTTTGCAGCTGAGCCACAACTATCAAAGCGATAATGAAGCAGTCTTCACTGGCTGGGGTTTATTGAAGTTTAGTTGCTGTTTATTAGTGAGTTCTCCTGTCAGCAAGTTCTGAACAGGTTCATTAAATTGTAATGATAAAGTATAAGCAATGTTCCCAGCTTCCCGTGAGACCTCACTTGGGACCTATGTCAGATTTTAAATATATACAGTTATTAGTATATACAATCAGTAAGACCTAAAGACAAAAATGTGCGGAGTAGATTTATAGCATAGGAAGCTGCAATTAGTCTAGTTTGATTTCAGAACACTATTTGCCGTTTATATTTGTGTTTTTACCTTCAGAATGTTAGTAAAGGTCATTCACTAGTTCTGGAATTGTATGGAAGTGATGAGAGATAATTGCAGGTTTTAGGCCAACACAGAGGTATTACTTTTATTAATTAACACAATATCTATCTATCTTCTCATATATACAGGCATATATAAGAAGGGACATGAGAACATGGACACAAACCAAGGACTGAAAGAGGAGCTAGAAAGGATGTGGAAAGTGAAGGATGCAGTATTTGTAGATGTGATAGGAGCACTCGGGCAGGTGGGACATCTGAGATCGCTATCCAGAAGATACTGCATATAACTTTCAGATTCCCAGGCCTCTGGTAGAGGAGCCAAGAATGAAGAATACACAAAAAATATATATACTACCCAGAGGGGTGAGAAATTAAATTTGTATTTATTTATATATGTCTGATGCACAGTTCCTGACTGGTTGCCTTGGAAGCCGGAGATAGTTTTAGAGCAATAGGCGGCTGGTGATAGGTCTGAGAGAGGCAGGGCACTCCTATCTCCTAATGTAAAAGAGACCTTAATGTAATAATACAGGGTGGGGCATACAGATCTCCCATATTTTGAGAGGACACTGTGGAGGCTCCAGTGGGGGTAGAGAAGTAGGGTAGGTATAATTTGGTAGGTTCGTGGGGTTCATAACCCTTGTGAACTCCACAAACAACCACTCCACTCTCCTTGCGTAACTGTTTGGTGTGCAGTTGCCAACTTTAGTGTGATTTAAATTTTTGAGGAAGGTGATGCAACAGTTACTGTGACCTCTGACCGGTACGTTGAAATGTTGGAGACCTTTCTGTACCCCAAACTGGATGATGTGGATACAGAACATGTGTGGTTTCCAGAGGACAGGGCCACAGCTCACACACCACGACGTTTGCTCTGAGTGTTGAGGGAAATGTTCCCTGGGCGTTTGATCTATTTAAGGGGAGACTTGGGGTGGCCTGCTTTGATGGCACAGCTAGGTACTTACCTGCCCCTGGGTGTCCACGCCGCCCTCGCGGCAGAATTGCAGTTCCCACCACTCTTGAAGGATCCTCTTCTGGGTCTGTGGTGGCTTCTTCTATCCCTCTCACCGCCAAGGTCCGCGGCGAGCATGCCATCGCTGCAAGATGGCGGCCGCCATGCGGACCCGGCGTTCTGCACAGGGAGGAGGAGAGCTGGAGATCCATAGGGGAGGAACAGGTCAGGGACCAGGGAGTAAAACAAGATGACGCCGAGTCCCTGACCTCTATATATAACCCCTGTGTGCTCCACCTACTGGTGGGAGGTGGCCGGTCATGTGATCCCAGCCACCTATTTAAACCCAGCATATCTTCCAGTCAGTGCTTGGTTATTTTGATTATCGCTTTATACCTGCCTATTGGCCTAATTTTCAGCTTATATTCCTGGTTCCTGATCCATGATTCCCTGGAGGATTGCTCCCGCCTGTTTCCTGACCTAGATCCAGATTGATCGTTTACTTCTGCCTGCTGCCTGACTGCAATTTTCATTTACTTTTCCTGCTGCAGCTTTTTGGAATTCTTCTATTCATTAAAGGTCTCCATGCCACCACAGACCCTTTGGGACCCTGTCTCCACATCCAGGTGCTCCTAAGGGTCGTGATAGTAAGGGAGTGCTGTTCCACTGCAATTGGGTTCCATCAGCTCCACGAATCTCCAGGTGGGTGTGACACCGGCACGGTCACCAAATTTAAGCCCATGTGACTAATTTTATATGCCACACCATGTATATAAAATGGATTGTTAAATATAAGTGAGGAGAATAAAGGCTTCTTAGTTTTTGGGTTTTTCGCCTTTTCGTCATCCCAGCTGCTGGATGTTGATCTATCAAGTTGCCTTTCATCACGTTGGTGCTCTATGTGGAGTTCTCTGGGAATATACCTATATTTTAATACCTTTTTATCCTGTTTTATTTTAATTTCCCTACCGCCCACTTGTGTGGCATTAACTCTATTGTTTAGCACAATAGCGAAACATTTTTTAGAAAGAAGTGTTTTTCGAAAATATGTACTTAAATGAACCATTTTACTCTCCCCTGCACTCCACACAGCGCTTTTTTCCCCCCTTTTATTACAAACACCAACAACATTTTATTTTATTTTTTTTTTAAATTTTCATTTTCCTTTTTTCTATGTTATTTTAACTTTTCTTCCCTTTCCTTTTTTCTCCTTTCCTTTCTTCTTTTCTTTTCTCCTTCCTTATTGCAATCAATAGCAGGAAGGCTGATCCTTAGATAGGTAGCCCACTTTATTATTAGCAATAACAAAAAAGAAAACAGAAAAAAAGGAATATCTATATATCAGCTGTCTCTTTTTCCTTTCTCTTTTTTCTCTTTTTCTCCTTCCTTTTTTTTCTTTTTCTTTTCCTTCTTTCTTTTATTTTATGTTAAGTGAACCAAGTAAACAGAAACTAACAGAACGTCGCTTACCAAAGTTCAATATCAGCCACTCTAAATGCCACGCTTCTTCCTGTTCCTGCTTTCACATTGCGTGCATCAGTGTCTTACATCATCTCGCTCCAGTCCATCCCGAACGGGAGTGTGGCCGCGTGTGCTTCCTTTTAGCCAACGAGAGAGATTTAGCAAACAGTGGCGTTCACGCACTGCATGATGGGCATGAGGTCTTTCTCAATGGCTTAAAGGAGGCGAGTGCCTGAGCAGAGCTTGTGGCTGTGCGGGAGAACAGAGGGTCGCAGGTAAAACCCACCACCGCCCACCATCAAATCTTGCATCGGCCACTAGTGGGCAGTAGGAACCACGTTGACTACCACTGGTCTAGAGTTTTAATGAATGTGTGCCGAAAATATAAAACAAAACACAAACAGGGCATCATTCTCTGATACAGATTGTCTACATTCTCTGAAGATGTAATACAGTCCCTAATGCTTCCAAGTTTATCAACGTTTGCAAATACTAATTTACACCTGCAAATAGACTAATACATACGGTATAAGGTGGAGTATATGCACAAAATAAATTCGCCAAAAGTTGCTGTAGTAAACTGATCCTTATGGAAGGGGGGTTCTTCCAATAGCGATAATAATAAATAGTTGTCATCACAATCCATGGCTGAATAATGCCCCTAGAAGTCAATTTTTAAGGATTCGACGGAACTGCAAATTGAATTCTGATTATTTCCAACAGTCAGATTATATTAAAAAACAGTTTATTGAAAAAGGTTACAATAAAGTAATTTTGGAAAAGGAAATAGAAGAAATAGGACAGTTACCAAGAAAAGACCTTTTGAGATATAAGCAAAAGACTTCTTTAAATCAAAAGGATGAGATTCCTTTTATTTGTAATTACAATGGGCGCAACAGACAAATTCATAATATAATTAAAAAACATTGGCACTTACTAAGGGATGACTCAATATTAAATCAGATTCTCCCTGCATATCCCAAAATAATATATAGAGGAGCAAAAAAAAAAAAAAAATTTTTTTAAAACATCTTAGTAAAGAGCCATTTATCCCCTCAGAGACTTAATACTCATATTCAGAATTTAAAAGGATTCTATGGTTGTGGAACATGCCTCCCTTGTAAGACAACTGGGAGTAAAAGAAGACACATAAAAGACATAAAAGAATACACAGATAAATCATATATTATAAACGACCACCTTACTTGCCACTCAAAAGGGATTATATATATGTTGAAGTGCCCGTGCAATCTACTATACATAGGTAGAACTATTAGGCCTTTGACAGTAAGGATTGCAGAACATATCAGAAATATAAAAAATGGTCTAGAAACTCATAATGTTTCACTACACTATAAACAGGTGCATAATCAAGACCCCACAAACCTAATTTTCTGTGCCATTAAAGAAGTTAAAAGGAATTGGAGGGGGGGTAACTACATTAAAACACTTGGAAAAGAAGAAATGAATTTAATATTTCAGTTTAAAACTCTTACCCCCTATGGTTTAAACGTAGATTTTGAAGTGTGTCACTTTTGATATTATTATAACCTCATATATATATAAAAAGAAAAGGGAAAAAGAAGTGAGGCAAAGTTTGTTCCAAACACCATTATAATTACTTTTTATATATACTTTTATTGATAATGTTTTATACCAAAAGGATAGAATGCAAGATTTGTTGGTTTTATTAATAACTTTTATAGATTTTTATCATGCTCTCCCTCTTTCTGATGGTTTTTTTTGTTTCTTTTTTTTTTTTTTTATATGAGATCTTATAGTGTCTTTTATAATTTATTTTATATGATGTTGTTGGTTTTTTGCCTTTGTTGGATTATATAGACCTATTTGCAATGTGTCTATTGAAGGGACAAATTATACATGTGAAGGATTCCTATTTGGATAGTATTTTCTCCCTGTTTGCTTTTTGCCACCCCCCTTTTGGGAGGGAGATCGAGGGGCTGATCTTGAGACTGGCGTTAGAATGCCTCGAAATGCACCACGTGACACGGACGCATCACGTGACACGTGCGCGTCATATGACGTTTGCGTTCCACGGATGAAACGCACAAGCCGAAACCGGAAGCGGAAGTCCAATTCAACCCACAGCCGTCAAAAAGCCGAAAAAGACCGCCAAGGGAAGAATATAAAACAAGGATTACACTTGGAAATATAAATAGCAACTGAGGAAGCCTCTGATTAGAGGTGAAACGCGTTTTGCACCTTATATAAGGACTACACCTTCTAAACTGTAAGGTTTTTATTTTTGTTTTAAGTATTTTATATTTTGTTGTGCATTTTTACAATAAAGCACTTTAATTCACCAAATTTTGGGAGGACATTAAATCTTTGAGCACTACAAGCAATAAAAAGAAGGAAGTGGGTCCCTTTAGTACCCACAGAGCTCCTCCTCTTGAGCCTTCATATTGGCTCCATGTTTGTGAGTGTTCTACCTTCCACACATATTACATTATCTTATTGTGGACTGGCTATATTGCACTTGACATGCGCACAGTCGTTATTCGGCTTGTGGCATTTCCCAAAAAACCCCACCCCAAAAAACACAAACACCAAAATTCTTTGTTGGAAATATATAAAGTCCACAGCTTTATTTTTATATAATTGTAAACAAGATAACAAATTAGGGTCATTGCCATATAATAATAAATTTACCCCAACCCCCTTCCGTACAGCATTACCCCTGGCAATGACCCCATGCCATAAACAATATATAACAATATAAATAACACATAATATATAACACACGGCCTACCAAAGAGGCCCCATAACCATAACTTTCTTAACTGTAGGGGTGTACCGAGACACCCCTACACCACCAGGTTCGGAGCCACCGAAGAGCTCGAACCAACAGACCACTTACCACTCTGGCCTAATACAGCCTAACCTTAGCCTAGCCACTTACTACTCCTCTTCCATCCCAATTACCCTAGCCCTATCCCGCCGCTGTGACCAAACGGGAACTATTACAAACAAGGGAGGGTGGGAGGGACAATTAACAGGTAAGTGCAGATTCTGGTTAAAATGGCCACTTGCTAAAATGGCCGCTTAATATACTCCCTCTATTCTCCACCCCTTATTACAATCCATTCCTAAATTCCCACCCCTAAAATTTTAACTCCACCTGCCTACTCCTTGGCTCTGTCAAGGCCCATTCCCCTGACTGCGCTGATCCATGGGTTTCATGACATGCGCACAGTCGTTATTCGGCTTGTGGCATTTCCCAAAAAACCCCACCCCAAAAAACACAAACACCAAAATTCTTTGTTGGAAATATATAAAGTCCACAGCTTTATTTTTATATAATTATAAACAAGATAACAAATTAGGGTCATTGCCATATAATAATAAATTTACCCCAACCCCCTTCCGTACAGCATTACCCCTGGCAATGACCCCATGCCATAAACAATATATAACAATATAAATAACACATAATATATAACACACGGCCTACCAAAGAGGCCCCATAACCATAACTTTCTTAACTGTAGGGGTGTACCGAGACACCCCTACACCACCAGGTTCGGAGCCACCGAAGAGCTCGAACCAACAGACCACTTACCACTCTGGCCTAATACAGCCTAACCTTAGCCTAGCCACTTACTACTCCTCTTCCATCCCAATTACCCTAGCCCTATCCCGCCGCTGTGACCAAACGGGAACTATTACAAAAACAAGGGAGGGTGGGAGGGACAATTAACAGGTAAGTGCAGATTCTGGTTAAAATGGCCACTTGCTAAAATGGCCGCTTAATATACTCCCTCTATTCTCCACCCCTTATTACAATCCATTCCTAAATTCCCACCCCTAAAATTTTAACTCCACCTGCCTACTCCTTGGCTCTGTCAAGGCCCATTCCCCTGACTGCGCTGATCCATGGGTTTCATGACATGCGCACAGTCGTTATTCGGCTTGTGGCATTTCCCAAAAAACCCCACCCCAAAAAACACAAACACCAAAATTCTTTGTTGGAAATATATAAAGTCCACAGCTTTATTTTTATATAATTATAAACAAGATAACAAATTAGGGTCATTGCCATATAATAATACATTTACCCCAACCCCCTTCCGTACAGCATTACCCCTGGCAATGACCCCATGCCATAAACAATATATAACAATATAAATAACACATAATATATAACACACGGCCTACCAAAGAGGCCCCATAACCATAACTTTCTTAACTGTAGGGGTGTACCGAGACACCCCTACACCACCAGGTTCGGAACCACCGAAGAGCTCGAACCAACAGACCACTTACCACTCTGGCCTAATACAGCCTAACCTTAGCCTAGCCACTTACTACTCCTCTTCCATCCCAATTACCCTAGCCCTATCCCGCCATAGCCCGAGACTTGATACCTTAACGTCTCGAGCGCCCCCCACCATACAAAAATAGGGCCTGCGCTATGCCCTCCTGAAAACCTAAATTTAGTAAATTGCACCCCACTTCGGAAAGGTGCACCCCATCCTTGCGAAAGTACCCAGGCAACATGCCCTCTAACTCCCAGTGTCGTACTGTAACCCCGCCCGACCTCCGGACGAAAACTGACATAGCTCTATTCACTTTTCCCCGGCATCGCGCCACAGCAGCTGAGTCCCTGGCATGTCTCCAATTAAACCTCGGCACCATCTCGGACCATACTACCACCACACCAGGCACCAGCTCCCGTAGCCGATCCAGGTCCCGCTTCATTCTCCTAATTAGTTCCCTCTGAGGAATCAATCCCAAATCGTTACCCCCACCGTGAATAAGTAGTATATCAGGGGAAGCCCCCCCTGACACCATCCTAAAAATTACTCCACTAATGTTCTGCCAACTGAAACCACGAAAACCAAACCACTGTAACTCCACCGTTTCCAGAAGAAAACCCAGCTGTGTTCCATTCCTCCGAACTGCGGCCCTCTTCTGCGCCCAAAAAATGTAAGAGTGACCCACCAACCAGGCAACCATACCTGTAAAGAAACAGAATCAATTAACTTGCGGGGCACGTATTGACAACCCCCCAACCTGACCACAACCACGTTATACCAACCAATCTGGTCTCACATATGAACGAAAACGAATGGACTCCCACCGACCGATCTGCTTAATCCGTTCGTCCCCCAGGCCCAGTCGTGCCGCCTCCGTTGCCGCCCCGATCCGAAACGAATGAGTGCCAAATTGCATGGGATGTAGGCCCAACCGCTTAAGCCCCATGCGAAATACCCGTATAAATTGAAAACGTGACAGTGCAAAACCGTCTTCATGGATAAAAAAGCACCCCGACTCCTCTGGGCGAATGTGTAAGAAATCGCGCCCGCACGCCACCGGGCAGACCTCCGACCCAGGTAACGAGAACATTACCACCTTCCTTCCTCTCCCAAAAACATCCGTCTTGGAGCGTCTCAGTTGAATCTCGACTTTGTCCCGGCCAACGACTACGTCCTCAAACTTGAGCCCGTTAATTCTTGGTAAAGTCATCCCATCCATTAAACTTAAACCAAAACGCCAGCGCTGACATGTAACGGTCCACCCTGGAGGGCGAGGCCCCGCCTGCCAGTAACCGACACAACAACCATAACAATGTGTCAAACCTACCTGCTGCAGAGGACTCCCCTCCCGTCTGCCCTACCATCTCCTCCCATTCCGTCCAAACCTTAGTGTACGCCGCCCAGGTGCCTGGCGCTAAGGAGCTCCTTACGAAATCCCCAAGCATGATGTCCCGAGCTGCCATATGTCGTCTGGGCACGCCTGACCCGTATCTTGTGCGCCCGGAGCTGCCTCCCGAAAACGTTCCCACTGTGAACGAGACAGTGCGTCAGCAACAACATTCAACAAGCCCGGAACATGCCGGGCCCTGAACACAATATTCCATGACATACAAAGAAGAACCAAGTGTCTCAACAACCGTACTACAGGCAGCTACGAAGCCGAAATACTATTGATCGCTTGCACCACCGCCATGTTGTCCGAGTGGAAAACCACCTTCCTGTTCGCGAGTTCCTCGCCCCATAGAGCTATTGCCACCACCACTGGGAAGAACTCCAGGAAGGCCAGATTCCTGATTAAGGAGCTTTCCTTCCAAGACCTAGGCCACTCCTCTGCGCACCATTTCCCCCCCAGGTACGCCCCAAAACCCACGCTCCCCGAGGCGTCGGTAAATAAACCTATGTCCTCTGACGTCGCAGCTGAATCCCTAAAATAGACACGGCCGTTAAACTCCCGTAAAAAGTGTATCCATACGTCCAAATCCGCCCTCATGTCAGCTGAGACCCTGATGTAATGACCCGGAGACCGCACTCCACACGTAGCTCGAGCCAACTGCCTGCAAAAGACCCTCCCCATAGGGATAATTTTACATGCAAAGTTCAGGCTCCCTACAAGAGACTGGAGGCCCCTTAAGGTTACCTTCCTGGAACCCCGTACTTCCCCCACCCGTTGGCGGAGAGCCAACAGCTTATCCACCGGCAACCGACATTCCCCTTTTACCGAGTCGATTTCCAGCCCCAGGAAGTTCAAGCACTCCGTCGGGCCCACTGTCTTTTCCCCGGCCAACGGGATCCCAAAGGTGTGTGCCACCCACTGTAAGACCCGCAGTATCTGCCCACAACGGTCGGAGCCCGCTGGCCCTACGCACAAAAAGTCATCCAAATAGTGCACCACCGCACCCCCAGCTGACTCTTGCCGTACCACCCATTCGAAAAAGGAGCTGAACTTTTCAAAGTACGCGCAGGAAATAGAACAGCCCATGGGCAAACAGAGATCGACGAAAAAGGCTTCGTCGAAACAACACCCCAATAGATGGTGACATTCCGGGTGAATAGGAAGTAACTTAAAAGCTGCTTCCACGTCAACCTTCGCCATTAACGCCCCCCGCCCGGCTCTCCGAACCAACTCGACCGCCTGGTCGAATGATGCATATGAGACCGAGTTTAGGGCTGCGTCAATGTCATCATTGACCGACGTCCCCTTTGGGTAAGACAAATGGTGTATTAAACGGAATTTGCCTGGTTCCTTCTTGGGGACCACCCCGAGCGGGGACACCCTCAAATTTGGCAGTGGCGGGGCCACAAAAGGTCCTGCCATCCTACCCAGCTTTACCTCCGCCAGCAATTTGTCCCGCACCACCCCTGGATGTTCCCGTACGGATCGCAGGTTCGCACATAAAGCCCCTGGTCCCCTCCCTTTAAATGGAATAGTAAACCCCTCTGTAAACCCCCTCCTCAAAAACTCTGCGTCCGCTCGGTTAGCGTAACGCCTTAGCCACGGCAGCATCACGCCTACCTTCACTGGGGTTGCCCCCAGCGGTAGCTGCGGAGGCCGCTGCGTTGCTGGGACCTCCTCCTGAAGCCGGCTTCCCTCTCTTGAAGCACCTGTTAGCCCCATGTGTACCCCCGCAGCCAGAGCACTCGTGTTTGAATCTGCACGATGTACCCCACTTGCATTGACCCTCGTTGAAGAGCCAGCAAAAACCCTTCTTTTGTCCGGCCGGTGCCGATCCTCCGGGTACCGCACCGGCCGCCCCGTGAAAGGGCGCGGCCTTCTGCGCCATCATTAGTCTCATCCATAAGGGTAGGTCCATTTGATCCCACCGCATACTAGGATTCGCCGCTAAACGCTGGCGGAACTGCTCATCGTATTTCCACCATGCTACTCCCCCGTATGTTCGGTACGCGTCCCCAATCCCGTCCAGATAACAAAAAAGTTGTGAGCAGCGGTCGGGGAATTTTTCCCCGATAACACTGGCCAATATGCAAAAGGCCCATAGCCAGTTCGCAAACGTTTTGGGGATCTTCCTATATCTACGCTTTTTCTCTTCTTCCTCCTTCTTTGCGTCCTTCTTGTCCTCCTCTTTCAGGTCAAGAAACTCCTCCAGAGGAAGAAGGGCAAAAACTTCCACGAACTCACCTTTCCAAATCTTGTCCTTCAACTCGGCCTTAAGATGACAGCCTAAGGGGCCCGCGAAAGAAACGTGCACATTTTGCCGCGCCGCGTCGGTAATCTCGCCGCCTACGTCCGTCTTTTCGCCCGTCCCCCCTACCGACCCGGATGCGGCTACCCCGGTGTCACCACTCCCCGTGCTAGCCTGTCCCGCGGACGTAAGACCCGCCACCGGACCCCACACCCTCGAGAATTGCGGAGAAGCCCCCTCCCTACTGGCCCAAGAATCTAAGAACGACTTTAAACCGCTTAACCATGAATCTGTGTGTGGTGTACCAGATGACTCACCGCCAGAGCCCCCGGCCGCGGAGGGCCGCGGGGTCGCTATCCTTCCATCCGCCGCGCACGGCTCCGGAGTGTCCAAGAGACGCCGACTCCTTTCTGCCTGGTCCCGCCTCGGGACCGTTGGTGTAATGCTCCGCGACCTGTAAGGAGAAGAACACCTGGGTAGTCTGTTCATGGGTCCCCTTACCCGCCCTTCCTCCCTACGCTCCCTTCCAGCGTTCCCACGCTTGCCCCGCTTAGTTGCCTGGCCCTCCTGGCCGCAATTGCTATCCCGCTGTCCTTGGGAGCTCTCGTCTGAGGACCCAGAAGCGCTGCGCCGTTCCGTCCTCCCCCTGTCCCTGTAGGCCAACCTCGGCCTACTGCAACTATCAGCTGACAGGCTCCTCTCCCTGGCGCTCCATGTACCCTCCTGCCTGGCGCTTTCCGCGCGCCGTTCCCTGCTGACTCCAGGTCTGGGGTTGTGTATAACTCCTGGGCGCCCCTGGGAGGTGCACCTGCGGTCCCCCCGTATCCTCCTAACCCCAGCGTCTGAATCCGCATCAGACCATTGAGAAAGGACCCCTTGTGACGCCAACCCGTCAGTAAGGGGGTCCCTGCGCTGTCCCAGGCAGCCAGAATCCACTGCTGCTGCTGTCTTGGCCTGCCTCTGATGTCCTAGCTGGGAAACCCGGTCGGCTGTCCCCCTGCTGTCATGCCTGGCCCCAACCCCGGCCGTACCCACTGTGCCCTTACTGGTAGGAGCCCCCTCTGCCCCCAGGGGAGCTGTCAGCCCGTCCCCCACATCCACCTGCCTGCCCCTTTGCCGCCCGGGTGTAACACCGGAGGCAGACTCACCGGGACGCCTTTGGGCTGTGTCATCCCCTCCACTGGCCTCTGCACACACGGCTGTCCTGGAGGCCGCCGCCACTCCTGGCACCCTGCCGTTCGCCGTCCGCCGGGCGGCGCTCCGCGTGGTAGGCCGCAGAGCTGTCACCGGCCTAACCGCCGTCCGTGCCCGACCGGCACCGAGTCGAACAGACGGTGCCGGCGGCGTTTTTTCTGCCTCCTCCCGGCCGGCCCCCACAGCCAGGGACCCGCCCGCGTCCGTGGACGGGCTCAGACGCCGCCGTGCTGCGGGCATCACGCCCGGACTCAGCCGCTGGGGCGGTCTCGCCCTCCTCACCGACCGCCGTTCCGCTGCCGCAGGGGGGAGATCACTGGTCCCAGGAACCCCCAGCTGCTGATGAAGCCAGGCCATCCCCCTGTCACGCACAGCCACTCTGACCCCATCCATGATCTCGTCCAGCGACGCCATCTGAAAAATAAAGAACAAGAAACCACACAGACCTGCCAAAACAATTAACAGGTAAGTGCAGATTCTGGTTAAAATGGCCACTTGCTAAAATGGCCGCTTAATATACTCCCTCTATTCTCCACCCCTTATTACAATCCATTCCTAAATTCCCACCCCTAAAATTATAACTCCACCTGCCTACTCCTTGGCTCTGTCAAGGCCCATTCCCCTGACTGCGCTGATCCATGGGCTTCAATCTTTTTGTATCTATGTTTATGTTTTAGAATAAACTCCTACAAGGATCAATTTATTATTATCGCTATTGGAAGAACCCCCCTTCCATAAGGATCAGTTTACTACAGCAACTTTTGGCAAATTTATTTTGTGCATATACTCCACCTTATACCGTATGTATTAGTCTATGTTTGTGTGGGGATAAAGGGAAAACCCACAATAAGGTGTTAGAGTATTTGTCACTTTATGTTAAGTGTCACTCATTGGGATATTGTTCTACCAGTGACACCTGCAAATAGGCCTACATAAACCTGATAGTCCCTGCTCTTGCCTCCACGGTTATAAAGTCACTCTTTTCCATATAATTCAGATTCTAGTGCGACTTCATTTACAGTTGTGACTATTCTGATTTCTGTTTCCTGGATTCGGCTTTGACTGTTCCCAATTTGTATATCTATTATCACAGTTATTCCTATGTGTATTTGTGAATCCATTAATGGTACACACCTAGTGGTCTTGGCATTCTCTTTTCTGTGCTAAATATGTTTTTCAAGTCACTTTACAGAAACCACTTTTTTTTTTTAAAGTCTCAAGACATAATGAAACATACGATGTATTTTAAAGCTTTCCTTTTCTTTATAAATGTTACATAATTCCTGTACTTTCCTTGTCTGGTAGAAATGCAATCGGAACCAATCACAGTATTTTACCATCTGCTGTGTCAAATCACACCTCTGTACAATCACACTGCCCTCCACGAAACAAAGATAGGTGTTTTTTATGCTATACGGTGTTAACCCCATGAGTGCCACATGCATGGCAACGATTGAATTACCTGCACAGACTTATTTTACTGAGCTCATAACCAGATATAGATTGCAAGCTTATAGGATCAGTTCCAGTTTTTTTTTTTTTTAAACTAGTACCATCAGCTCGTACAAAAATATTTCTAAGCAGATATTCACATTATAAATTAACCTGTTCTAATATAGCAGGTATGTGGTTCACTAAGCATAAAGATAACTGTTATTCTCTCTATTTCAGTTATAAGCAGTAATAACTGTAAATCTATCATCACCATATCGCTATTAAATGCTTTTTGTTTAGGCTTTCTTTATAGTTGTCGTAAACGATTGTGTGTTTTTATGAAAGCAAAATATATCTGGAACCTTGCCGTGTAAAGGTTAATTGTTGAATCAGTTGTCCAAATCCTTTTGCTTTTCTTTTCGTTTTCTAAAAATATGCTTTTGGAACTGTTGGTTAATTCCCAGCAGCTTTTCAGAGCAAATTCTCAGGATAAATGGTCATTTTTTTTGTGGGGGGTGGGGGGGAGGAACAGTTTTTCATGGTAAAAAGACAAAGGTTTATTTTTTAATGAGCTTTTTTTTAGAAAGCTTCTATTTACAAACAGCCTGTACCTTCCTTCTCTCTATTAGACTATAATGCAAGTAATTTGTATAAAAATAGCTACAGTTACATATAGTTACATAGGCTGAAAAGAGACATACGTCCATGAAGTTCAGCCTTTCTCACGTCTTTTTACTGTTGATCCAAAAGAAGGTAAAAAAAACAAACGTTGAAGCAGTTCAAATTTTGCAAGAAATTAGGAAGAAAATCCTTCTTGACCACAAAATGACAGTCAGATCTTTCCTTGGATCAAGAAACTGTTTTCCCCATAATTAAAAATGAAATCTCTGAATATTATGTTTTTGCAAGTATTTATCCATTTGTTGTTTAAACATTTCTATATTGTCTGATAAAACCCCCTCTTCAGGCCAATAATTCCACATTCTTATTGTTCGGTGTGTAAAAAAAAAAACTTTTCCTTTGCCTTAGACTAAATCTCCTTTCTTCCAGTCTAAATGTGTGACCTTGTGTCCTATGTGTAGTCCTGTTTATGAATAGATTTCTAGAAAATGGTTTGTACTGCCCCAAATATATCCCCTCTGCGCAGCTGTTGTTCCAAGCTAAGGAGATTTAAATGTGTTAACCTTTCTTCATAACTAAAATGCCCCATTCCTTTAATTAATTTTGTAGCCCACCTATGCACTTTTTATAGTGCCATAATATCCTTCTTGAGAACAGGGGTGGTCTTACCAGTGATTTGTAAACAGACAAAAATATATTTTCTTGTGAATTAATGCCCTTTTTTATATATGACTACACCTTACTGGCCTTAGTAAATGCCGGCTGGTATTGCACATAATTGCCTAGTTTGTTGTCTATTACAATTCCCAAATCCTTCATGTGTGTTGATATCCCTAATTCACTACCATTTAATTCCAAGATCATTTATGAATATGTTAAATAGAAGCAGTCTGTCAGGATGGGGCTGTGGCCCAACACTCAGAATTAAGTCAAAGTAATAAACGTATTACTGGGCCTTAGAATGGTCAGATTTAACATAGAAATAATAGTCAGAAACAAGCCAAAGTCAGGGACACAGACAGGAGCATAAACGAAAAGACAAAACCAACGGGTCAGGGATACCAGAAATACGGATAGTCAGAACAAGCCAGGATCAAACACCAGGATAACAATATACCAAAGTAGTGGAAACCACAACAGGGCACTGAACACTAGCAGGTTTGGGTCTAAATAACCTCCAAAGTCTGCTCATTGGTTGAAATAAGATCTATGACCCCAAAATGTGTGTGTGCGTTGAAAATGGGTCACCGCATGCACGTTTACGTCCCTTATGACGTTTTTGGGAGCGGCGCTATTTAGTAGCACAGGACTGTAGCGCCCGGTGTCCATAACGTTGGACCCGGGCGGTACACCAGATGCCGCTCGGAGGGAGAGGCGCTTTAGATTAGGTAAGTAACATCTCCATCCTGCAGCATGGCCACACCGATTGGGCGCTTCCACACAGTGCCAATCGGGCACCATGTGAGCGATCAGGTGCAGCCACACAACGCTGACCGGGAACCATGTCACAATCCCAGAACAGAACCCTGATGGACACCACTTGCCACTTTTGCTGAGCTTGAAAATTTACTATTAATGACATCTCTGTACTTTATCTTTAAGCCAATGTTCTACCCAAGAACAAGAAATTTTATTTAGACCAATTTGTTTTAGTTTGAACACTTACCTATTGTGAGGAACCATATCAAACACCTTGGCAAAATCCAAGTAGATCACGTCCACTGATCTATACTTTTACTTACTTCTTTGTAGAATGTAACTAGGTTAGCTTGACATGACCAATCTTTCATAAAACCATGCTGATTATTGCTAATAACAGTGTTCTTACCAATCAGTTCCTGAATTGATGGTGGTGGGATCACACAAATTGTAAAGTTTTTAAAGAAGTTGTACCTCAGCCAATAAAAGGGAGAGATTTAAAGTATTGAAGTAACGTTAATTGATACAATTTGTTTTATTTTCTGGATTGCATGTAAATTTTTTATTTTATTTTAAATTAAAGTATATTTTTTATGATAGCCCTCTGCATGCTGCTCCAGTATCCTTGGTTTAGAGAGTGTTACCCCTTGTAACACTAAGCTGATACATCATGAGCTGGATTTTAAGGCTCTATCTCATGTGAGTTTATCTTTGTACTTGTATAAATCTCACTGTTACATTACTATCTGCACAACTGGTTTATTTCTTGTTTGTTTTTTTTTTCTCACTAAAGCAGAGTCCCTATCATAGAGAGGTATGGTGGAATCTCTAAGACACAAGCTGCTGCTGTATTCAGAGCCAGATTTATTTGGCTCTGAAAAGTGTGAGTGTGCACCATTGCCTTCTTTATTTTCAATCGTTTGTATAATAGTTCACACTATTTCTTGGCGGTATATATATAAATATTTAAATTCTGATTTTGAGATTTCAAGAGTAAATACACAGTGACATTCGCACACATCACACTTTCATTGCAAATTTATCTAGTTTTGCTATTAGCATTTTCTGCTTGGTGTATAGTAAAAAAAAATAATAAATACATTTAAAATATATATATATATATATATATACACACACACACAAATGTTTTTTGTGTTTTATGTCACAGTTCTCTGTACATACATTTAGCATTTTTTTCTTAGTATGAATGGGACTGATTGTAAAATTGACTATGTGTTTGTTTACAGAATACAGAAGGGAAAACATTTAAAAGCAAAGTTAAATTTGAAATAATAATTACATAAATATTAATCATCGTGACAGTTTGGGGATAGACAAGCAATTTACTTATCAAATATTGCTGATGCTGTGTGTCAGACACAAAACTTCCATTCTCCTAATTTATGTTGCTATTGGCAGGAGAAGATTCAGGCACTTTTTGTATCTAATCTGGATTTCTTGATTGTTGCTAAAGAGAAGTGATCCATAAACATTCAGGAGTTTGTCACTCGTGTGTTGACGAGATATGTGCTCCTAAATGGTGGAATTGACTCCAAACAGGAAAACCAATTATTGAGAGCATCGCAAAATAATAAATAGTTTTTATGGAATTTTCTTTCCACTAGAGCAGTGGTTCCCAACCCAGTCCTCAAGAAGGCCATAACAGTGCAGGAGTTAGGGATTGCTCAGATTTGTCTAAGGTGTTAAAAAAAAAAAAAAAAACACTTTAGACACAACAGGGTAATCTCTAAATCCTGGACCGCACAGTACTTGAGGACTGGGTAGGGAGCCCTTGCCCTAGAGCATGCAAAATATAGGCCGTCCTTGCAAGCACAGGAGATATGGATCATATCTATACAAGAAAGTTCTGTAGAACCTGAATATAATGGGATTCCACTTGGCCATTGTAACCCTAAAATACATTGAAAATATATCAGCAACAACCTGGAGTGAGCCCTTTAGAGACGAACTGTGACTTCCCTGGATTTTCTACATTATTACAATATGTATTTGTGAGACTGAAAAATGGCGCCTCCATTTTAAATCCCTGTCAATCATTGTTATAAACTCTGTCCTTTCTACCTGCCTGTTAGCATAGAAAGTGCTGGGTTTAGCAGAACATGACCATGTGTTGGAACTGAATCCCCATATTTATTTGCTGAGATAGGTCATTTTAAGTAGCCTTAAAATGTAAAAAAAAAATATATATTTATGTGTGCAGTTTCCCCCAGCACAAAAAGGTTTTTTTTTTAAAAAAAAAACCTTACTGTACTCACCCAATCCAAGCACAGACTGACTCTCGGTGCTGGATCGATCAGGGCTCCGCTTCATCCGACATCCCTTGACGGGAGATTTGGCGCACGTGCGGTGAGTGATGTACCAACTGCAAGCACAATAGGCCCTCCATATAGGAATAAATTGTTGCAATGCTTTCCTATGGGGATTTTACTGAAGCTGGATGTCCTCATGCATTGTGTGAGGACATCCAGCGTCAGGCAACCAAAAGTAACCTAGCAAACAGGAAATGTCTGATTGACAGCAACTGTAGGCAGTCTTAGTCATGCAATGTAATTATTGCAATTTATCAAAAACTGCAATGGTTTACATTGCAGGTCTAAGGGGGGAAGGGACATTCCACCCAGACCACTTCAATGAGATGAAGTCATCTAGGTGCCCATAGTGTCCCTTTAATCAATCTGTATTTGGCATACATTTTAGTCTCCATGGCAGCACCACTGCAGAGAAATTCATGTTCTGGGTGTGCCCCCAAAGTCAGTATAGAGAGAGCATATAGATCTCCTCATCATTTTAAATGGTTTTGTTTTCCCTGGTTTTGCAATGTCTGAACTGAATTAAATAAAAATAAATATTTAAAAGAAATTTAAAAGAAAACAGAACATCTCATGAAAAAAAGATTAATGCAAGTTATAGGTGATTTCCGATGCTCTATTCAATGGTGTGCGTTTCAGACAAGTGACAGATCCCCTTTGAAAATGGAGAAATGTCGAGTATTTAAATTAGCTCATCAAATAGCTATATTTTATTGTTTCCGAAGAGTTTATTTAGACCGTGGCAATCCCCCGTGCATGTCTGAGCTGATTTGTATTTCTTTAAATTAGCAGCAATAAGTTCTACACTCACTGCAGCTCATTGCTGCTCATGCATGAGCAATAAAACAATTTGCACACGCATGTTGTTGCATTCTATAGAACCTAGTCAAACAATTTACTCTCCCTAGATCGCTGAGAAGGGGTTATGGAGTCGGAGGAAGTCTTTCCAGCAGCCAAACTGAAGGCAATTAAATATTCATACGGCATTTTTAATACACAACATGACTACGTGCAGAGGCTCTTTATTTTAACATTATTAATTTAGGCTTGCTGGGGCCACATGTTAGTAACAAATAATATAATTCCAAGGTATCCCCACCCATCAAAAAACAAATTATTATTTAGCCCAAAACACGAAAACCAATACATAAAACATTCAAAAATATATATATATATAAAAAAAAGAAATTATCATAAACACACCTCACTAACCAAAGTGTGAATAAATACTTTGTAACTATTATATTGGCCATAACATTGGCTGCATAACAATATTTTATAGAGTTCCATTAATGGGGGTCGTGGCCAGACTGCTGACAGAGAAGGTGTCATGGTACTGAAGCTCCTCTGGGAAACATACTTTTATAGCCTCAAATTGGACTATGTTGCTATTTATGTTGGCTTAATCTTGCTTATATACCCAAAGAGCACTTTGCTGATTCTCTGGCAGCACCTCTAAGCCTGTAATCAGTGTTGGACCTTCCTGTGGCCTGCTGTTTTGGTGCGAGGATCTGTGATCAGAGACTTACCTTGAGACTAACCTGATCTCTAACTCTATGATTACAATATTTATTTATTCATTTGGATTCCCCTACCACCTGTACGCTGACGACCTGTATACCTCTCCTCCCCCGACCTCTCCCCAGTTGTCCTACAACGTGTCACAAATTGACTTTCTTCTATCTCTGATTGGATGTCCTCCTGCTTTCTGAAACTTAATCTCTCTAAAACTGAGTTTCTTATTTTTCCTTCTAACACTAATCCCTCCCTCTTTTACTCTCCCTGCAGGTTGGCGGTACCTGCCTCACCCCATCCTTTCAAGCTCGCTGTCTTGGTCTCATTTTTTATCCTGGCCTCACCTTTGTGCCTCATGTCCAGTCTGTTGCTAAAACATTGCCCGCATATGCCCCTTTCTTTTTTTTTTTTTATGACGTACAAATAACATACAATTCAGTTCATTTGAATTAGATTATGTCTATAAATTAAACATATATCAGATATATAAGTACAAACATTTATCAAACTATATATATATAGCATTGAGTGCGTCTCATAGTGGATCGGCGGGTTCTAATGGGTATTATCCTTTACTCTATCTAAACAATATCAATTTCTTAATCATATATTTCATCTCTACATTGTCTTGTTCATTAATATTTTAATGTTCACTAATTGCCAGCTTCATTCGTAATTGAAATAATAATTGATTTTTTATATTTTTTTATGTTTTTAGTTTTCCAGTTTCTGGCGGCTATTAGAATTTTAAAAGCTACAAAACAATGTATAATATAATTTCCATCTTTTTTAATTTAGGCCATCTCAAATGTAATAAAACTACCTCTGGCACAATCCTAAGTCTATATTCTATCATTTTATTTATAAGAACAAAAATCCTTTTCCATTGCATCTTTATTTCAGTACAGCTCCACCAGATATGCATGTGTGTATGAACTTCAACTCTTTTCACACCTCCAGCAGAAATCACTTGACAAAGTAAACATTCTAGCTATCATTGAAGGTACCAGATAGCACTTGTTAATATGTTTGTATTGAGTCTCCTGCAAGCTTATACAATGAATAGCTTTCCTTGTCTCTATTAATGATTTATACCATTCTATATTTGTAATTTGAATATTTAATTAATTTTCCCATTTTACTAAAGCATTAATTTGATCCTCGTTTTTATTTATTTTGATCATACTCAATGCTTTGGAGAGAACTTTATAAACTTTATTTTGGTTAAAAATACAACGTAAATCCTCATTTATTCCTGCTTTACTAAACTTTAAATGTTGCTTCAATGTACACTCTGTATTTACTCTTAGGTAGTTAAGAAGCTCAGATGAAGGGAGATTAAACTCTATTGTTAAATTAGAAAATGATTTTATTTTAGTATTTTCTATTAGGTGGATAAAATTGTAATATTACATCTTTTCCAATTTGTTAAGGCTAAATTTTCCAAGTATGCCTCCAGTACCTCCATAGGCATAAAGCTAAAAATCTTTCCCTTGTCTAGGAATTTTTTTAACAGAATCCCAAGTCTCATTCAAATGTTTTAAAATATAATTTTCAATATTAGGTAGGGGTTTATGATAGCAATTCCATATTATTTGAAATACATTAGATTTATTCAGACTATTCGTTTCCATCACGTACCAGTTTTTCTTAAGTTCTGTATCCAGTTAAATATTATATATATATGAGTAACTGTACTTGCAAAATAGTTATACTTAATATTATGGAAATTTAGACCACCTTTCTCTTTTTTTCTAAAAAGTAATGGAAGATTTAATCTTGGTTGTTTCCCCTTCCAAATATATTGATTAAAACTCCTTTGTATAATGTTCAACCAACTATCTGGAATTTTGAGAGGGAACATTTGAAATAAATATAGCCATTTCGGTAATAGATATGCATTAATTATATGAGCTCTACCTATCCACGATACTACCACATTTTTTTAGTATTTCAGGGGATGACATGTAGCTTTTAATAATTTCAAAAAATTAATTTCCATACAAGTTTGATTTTTTTTGTTGCTATTTTCACTCCTAGTTTATTACTTTTTTAGACCATAATTGCATTTTACTTTATCTCTGTTAAATTACAGCCCATAATAATTGATTTCTCTATGTTAATCTTAAAATTAGAAGCTTCAGAATATTCAGTAAACTCTACCATTAAATGTTCCAATGACAATTGGATCTGTTAATGTGATCAATGTATCATCTGCATATACATTTATTTTTGATTCTAGTGATACAACGCCTTTAATATTTTTATTTTTCCTTATCCTACATGCAAATGGTTCTAAAGAAATTATACAGAGCAATGGGGAAAGTGGACACCCTTGATGTGTTCCATTCAATAGTGAGAACCAATCAGAACAGATGTTTTGTCCTACAACTCTGGCTGATGGTGATTTATAAAGGGCCATTATAGCCTTGTGCATCCACTCATCTATGCCTATTCTTTTTAAAGTCAGACTCAAATATTCCCAGCCAACCATGTCAAAAGCCTTCTCTGCATCCACCAACAGGGTCAGCATGGGAAGGCGAGTTCTATTTACTAGATCCAAAATGTTCAAAATCTTTCTATAGTTCATATTAGCTGTTCTATTTGGAATAAACCCAACCTGATCAGGATGTATAATGTTGTCTATGACCTTCTTAAGTCTGTCTGCCAGTATTGATGCATATAACTTCAAGTCATTATTCAAGAGTGAGATGGGCCTCTAATTTTCCATTTTAGTAGGACACTTGCCCTGCTTCAATATTGGTATTATATTGGCTCTTAATAATTCCTCTGGAAATGTTCCTGTTTGTGTTGCTTCATTAAACATTCCTACCAAAAGAGGAAGAAAAAAATCGCTAAATTTCTTATAAAAAAGACCAGTATATTCATCTGGTCCCGAAGTTTTTTGTCTTTCCAATCTATGTATTGCCCTAGCTAATTCCTCTTCTATAATGCTCTTATTTAAGTTTCTTGTTTGTGTTTTGGACAGTTTTGGGAGTGTACTGGCCTGAAGATATTTTTCTATTAATTTTTTATCTCCATTTTTTAAATTATATAGTGAGCTATACAAGGATTTAAAAGCTTCTGCTATTAAAGTTGTATTATATATTGGTCTATTATTTTCTATAATTTTTTTATATTTGATTATTAGCCTTTAGATTTTTTAGCCTATTTGAAAGAAGTCTATTCGCCTTATTATTATTGTTATAATAGCTCATTTTTAATTTAGACAAACTAATTACAATTTTTTCTCAAAGTTTTAGATTTATTTTTCTTGTATTTTAATTAATTATAATCTTAAATGGTCATCATTCTATATATATATATATATATATATATATATATATAAAATTATTTTTTCTCTCTTTATATTATCACCAATAGTGAGAGATAGAATACATGCACGCATTCTTGGTGGTCTAGTGTTGTGGCTAATTGAGATGGCAATTTTTATTTTATTTTTACTGGATTGGCATTTGCCTTAGCATGAGACTTATAAAACCTCAGCCATTGCTGCTACATTAAAGTATATCTCTCTTTTTACTTTCCTTTATGCTCTATAAGTATTTTTATTCAACCCTGAAATTGGGTAGGTTTATATATTTCATATTTTCTACATAGATCTTTGTATCTCTTTAATGTCATTAGGGTGGGAGAACTGTATTAGGTGATTTTTCTTTTCTCTTTATTTCATATTTTCTTGTAATTTTGAATGATTTTATTTGAATGTGGCTGGATATATGGACCTATTTAGAGTCCAACATTGTATAATATGCATTAGCAGCTTTGTATAATTTTTTTTGCGGTATCTGTGAGCAACAAGAGGATGGATTATAGCTATTAAATGCATCCCTATGGAGGAAATTCAATTAAACCATTTACGATCATACCCCTGGACCAATGAAATGAGTGCAGGGGAGGAGCTGGGAACTTAAAAGGAGGAGCTAGAGATCAAAAACGTCGTCGGAAAAAACGCGCCACGCAAACGTCATTGGAGAGGCGGACCCGGAAGTCATCACGTGATCGGGACGTTTGAAACCCGGTAGTGACTGTGATTGTGGAGTTCCAATTGATGTATACATGCTTTTATGTGGGGTAGCTTTATCAGCCAGACCCACCACTTACTAAGTAAGAGTTTTTAACCACTTTTTTACAATAAACCATTTAAGATACTATCCTGTATCACACAGAATCGCTTGGTTACAGAGAACACAACATACAGCTTTTACCCATACAGTGTGGGATTTTCCCTCTCAAGTGGAGCCTTGCAAACCCAGAGCCAGGGCTGATAGGGCTCATGTCCACGTGAGTCCTTTCCCCTCATTCCATATACTTGATATAACATTTAGATAGCCTGCACTATAACATTTTTTGTTCATTTGCAGATTTGCCATCACCAGTACTAGCGCACTTTTATGGTAACATTGTCTATATCTGTGTATACTTGTTTGTGTCACTAAGGTATAGTGCAGCTTTACTGAGTGCTAGAATATTTTTCTAGCGCTTTCCCTTTATTGGATTTTCTTGTATTTTAATTAGATCAGATAACCTTTCTTACGCAAGATGCTACCAAGAAGCTTGTTCATGCTCTAGTAATCTCTCGCATGGATTACTGTAATTCCCTCCTAATTGGTCTCCCCAGTAGCCGTACTGCCCCCTACAATCTGTGATGAATGTGGCTGCCAGGCTGATCTTTCTCTTCTGTCGCCTCTATCACACCTCGCCCCTCTGTTGATCCTTACATTTGCTTCCTGTACCCTACAGGTGTCACTTTAAAATACTAACCCTTACCTTTAAAGTTCTAGCCCCTCTTACATTTCTTCACTGATTCATATGTATGCCCCCTTTCGGTCTCTCTGCTCTACTGATGACCTTCTTCTGTCTGCTGCTCGCACCCTTACACGCCTGCAAGACTTCTCATGGGCAGTTCCTTTCCTTGGAACAGCCTGCCTACCCCTGTCAGACTTTCCCCTAGTATTCAATCCTTTAAGAAGTCCATCAAAATCCATCTTTTCAGGAATTTTTATGGCCTCCACGAGTAACTTCTATCTCTCAGCCCTTCCTCTTGCTCTCTCCTAAAGGGTCACTCTCCACTCTCACGTCCAGTTCTGCTACTTTCCAAACCATGTCTATTTGCTGTCTCACTCAATACCCTTCCTATTGTGTTTTTATACCCCACCTACTCTAAATTGTAAGCTCGCTTGAGCAGGATCCTCAACTACCTATTGTTCCTGTGACATTTTGTTATTGTCTCTTTTGGTAAATTCCCCTTTTATTGTAACGTGCTGTAGAATATAATATAATATAATATAAATACCAATAATGATCATATCATGCTGGACCATGTTCTGATTCATATATTTGATACTCAGCTTTGATACTAATAGTAGCATTTCTTAGCATGTTATTAATAAAGATATGTGCAAATGGAGAGTTTTTTGTTACATTTGGGAGTTACACATTTTATTATTTAGGACTAAATTGATGTATTATAATGTTTCACTTGGTGAATTGTAAGTTTTTGTAAAGATACAGGTATGTTCTTATTAGAGATCGTGTCCAGTGCTGGGTATAATACACAGTACTTTTGGACTGAATAGATGTACTATACCTGTATTTGGTTCCCATATTTGATTCACACTATATTGTGTATTTTATTTATTCTACTTTTTTTCAGCTTGTTTGAACTCTTTGTGTACAGATCATAAGTATCACTTTTTTTTTTACGTGCAACGGAACCCTTTTGTTTTCTATGGTATTATTTGACTATTTCGAAAAAATACTTTGAACCTATGAAATTGGTCAGCCCAGCTCAATATAGCAGTGTCAATAAATATGTGTAAGATACATAGAGGCTATATTTATAAGGTCATAATATACAGCTTATAGTTCAGAAAGAAGACAGTTAAACTGTACTTTAGCAGAACTGAATCCACAGAGATGAGTAGAAAATAAGATAATCCAATTATTGTTTTTAACATGACCTTAATTAGCATATGTGTTAACGTTCCAATAAAAATGCACTTTAAGCACCTATGTCAATTGAATTAGAATTAAGCTTATAATAAAGGTGAGCAGTCTTTATTTAACTTTTTTTTTTAAAAGCATATGGGGTGGACAGAGGGTAACCTATAGAACCTGACACAGTGATTGTTATTTTCAGCACTATAGATTTCTTTTTACCCTCTACTACCCAGAACATACATACATAAGCGAAAAAGGTAAGATTCTATGTCCTGATTCTTTGTATATTCAATTGGTACCTTTACAAACAAAAATAATTTTATTGCAAACTCATCCTCCCAATATTAAAAATTGGTAAAGTGGGACACTAATTTTAGGGTTTGACTGCCAAACTGTGGGGCTCTTCTGAGACATTTTAGGTGACTTACTAATAACAATTTATGCAACTAAAATGTAATTTAGAACAAACAAACAAAAAACAATGTATTTACACAGACTGATTGTAGTTTAAAGACACAGTATTGGGAGTTTTGTTGCTGTGAAGCTCTGTTATTCACTCAAATACACCAACAATATGGAGCTCTTAAAAAACATAAATAATAGGATAGAAATGAGGGACAGCAGGATCTGGGCCTGAAATAGGGACTTTCCTTCCTAAATTCCCATACTTGGGAGGTATGGAAACTAATTTTGTTTGCTGATAATGTCCTTACTAAATAAGGGCATACTACAGCACAGCATGAGGCACAGTGTGCACGCATTAGTTTAGGAAATAAAAAACACTCGTAGCATCCCAGTAGCTGCGTGACTTTGTACTCAAGGACTATCTCACTGCTGGGGATCCTGCTCACCACGCTCGTTGTGTTAGTAAAATCTCTTGCTGTGAAATGGAGCTCCGGCAGCCGCCTGTGTGTTGTACACAGAGGGGTTTATTCACTAAACTCAGAAATTGCAATTTAGATAGCAAAATATAGGCAAGCTGTGACTGTAGCTGAATTGTAAAATATTTCAAAATCCGTTATTTTTGCTTATTTTTGCCTTCGAATCACAAGTTGCTACAATCTGGAGTTTAGTGAACAAATTCTAAAGACTATCTCAGGGATCCTATTTGAAGCACTGGTTGCGTGTGCAGGATCACTCGTGCTTTTTTATCCAGTATGTATGTATGACATTAACTGATGAATATGTGTCATGGATTTCAAATACCTAGCTACAGTAATTAAAAAAAATAATAAAAATAACTTTTAAAACTCACAGATTAGTTTACGCTCTCCATTTTACAGAGTACAAACGAACACACATAAAAATGTTTTTATTAGCAAGTTGGCTAAATTGCTAGTGAAAAAATATGTGAGAGTAAACCGCTTTAGGTAAAAATGTTCAATTACTGTAATTCATGTACAGATTGTTGGATCAACACTTACAGAAATCTCTATATTTATTGCTAAAGCATCGATTTTACGAATTCTGTTTTTCATGACATAAATAATCAGTGTAATAATTAACACCGATTTATCTTTCGTCATGTTTGCTTCACAAAAGGAAAAGCACGTTAGAATTAGAATTATCTAGTAATGTAACATACAAATAGCATATTAACTTTCATTTTATCATCCTAAATAGCAAATATTTTTACAGTGAAAAAGTGAAGAGTTGAGATGCATTTTTTTTTCAATTTAATTTAACCTTCTTATTCAATATGAAACATTTACAATGTTATTTAACATGGAAGAAATGGAAGGAATATTGCGGTTTAATTACCCTGTGGCACTGCGGTTGGCCAAGCATTAAGTGCTGTAGTTGTAGCCATTCAGTCACCAATTTTTTAATTTTATGTTTCGCAATGTATTCTACACAGCACTCAAAATGTTAATTTGTGTATTTTTTTAAAACTATTCCTAAAACTGATTTCCATTGATAGATGAGAACAAATTAAAAGGTTACTGCAAGCACCATAACCACTACAGTCAAGAAACCTGGTGCTCTAACGTGGTATTGGCCAAATCTTTGTACAATGGTTTGCCATCTTTCCTGGGATTTGCCAGTTTGTGAAAGAAAATATGCACTTTTTTGACACATTGTGTTAATTTTCTCCCTGAATTGCCTGCCATTTTAATATCTTGATTCGTAAAAGTCTTATGAAACAATTAATATCTAAGATCTCCCATTTGGTAAGTCCCTCATAAGCTAAGATTGATCACAGAGTCATAGTCTGGTGGTATTTGCAATAACATGATGTGAGTGTTTCCTAATTTCTACTAGTATACTAGAATTAGTTAACACCTTTAGGACGGAGTCAATAGTACACGTTCTGATCAAAACAAAACGTAAACAAAAACTGGAATTTGCGCTATATGTCTGTTCAACCGTAATTCACCTCTTTCATATTTAATGCACCCACACTTATTATATATCATTTAGTTCAGGAGAAACAGGGCTTTCATTTTATATCGAAATATTTATATATGAAATATAATTTATTATGAATAAAATTTAAAAACCTGTGAAAAATTTTACATTTTTAAAAAAATATGTAGTTCCGCCTCACATTTTAGCTGTAAATGTCATAATACTGTTAAGTATTACTGCAATAAAATTCCCATATTTGTAATCAGCGATGTCTCACGAGTACAACATTACCCCCCATTAACAGGTTTTATGGTGTTTTGGGAAGTTACAGGGTCAAATATAGAACGTTCCATTTTCAAATTGAAATTTGTCAGATTAGCAATGTTACCTTTGAGACGGTGTGGTAGCCCAGGAATGAGAATTACCCCCATAATGGCATACCATTTGAAAAAGTAGACAACCCAAGGTATTGAACGTGGAGTATGTTTAGTCTTTTTTAGTAGCCACTTAGTCACAAACACTGGCCAAATTTAGCGTTTATATTTGTTTTTGTGTGAAAAAAGCAAAAAACTAATATTTGGCCAGTGTTTGTGAGTAAGTGGCTACTAAAAATGACTGGACATACCCCATTTGCAATACCTTGGGTTGTCTACTTTTGCAAATGGTATGCCATCATGGGGGTAATTCTTATTCCTGGGCTACCATACGGTCTCAAAGGCAACATAACCAATCTGGCAAATTTCAATGTCAAAAAATGAAAGCCTTATATGTGACTCTCTAACTTTCCAAAACACCATAAAACCTGTACATGGGGGGTATTGTTATTCTCGGGAGACTTCACTAAACCCAAATATTAGTGTTTTAAAACAGTAAAACATATTACAACAATAGTATAGTCCATAAAAGTGCCGTTTGTTTGTAAAAAATGCAAAAAACTTCACTTTTACTTAAAATATCATCGTTGTAATACAATTTACCAGTTTGAAACACTAATATTTGAGTTCAGCGAAGTCTCCCGAGTAAAACAGTAGCCCCTATGTACAGGTTTTATGGTGTTTTGGAGAGTTACAGGGTCAAATATAGTGCTTGTGAATTAAATTCTCTGCACTTTCTCCCTGTGTTGTCAGGCATGTCAATCAAATTTTAATTAATCAAATCACATAATTATGTTAAAAGATTACTTAAATATACACGTAGAATTTTAATATATATGCATTTATAGGTATTTAAATTCTACGTGTATACTAATGTAATCTTTTATGTGAATATATGTATTTATCTATATATATACATTTGTGTTAGGTGCTTAAGATAGTACAGTATGAAATACCATGAATAAGCGTAGGATAATAAAAGGAGCAAGTCGGTTGTGGTGTGCCGAAACCGACGATGAGGTAGGCCTGAGAAAGAAGAGGGCCTACACAGGAAAAGAAATAGAAAGGAAATAAATGTTAAAAGTGGTGTGGTGGGAGGGTCATTCAACGCTGACCTCGAACGGTAAGGAGCAAGGTAAGGGGAGTGCCTTAAGTAGGCTAGGGGTAGTAAACCAGCACCTCCCACAAATCCAGGCAAATTGCCTTAATACTTGTGTTAGGTGCTTAAGATAGTACAGTATGAAATACCATGAATAAGCGTAGGATAATAAAAGGAGCAAGTCGGTTGTGGTGTGCCGAAACCGACGATGAGGTAGGCCTGAGAAAGAAGAGGGCAAAAATTAAGTAATCAAATTTATTTAACAGACAACCAATACATATACATTTTATCAACCAGACATGTTTATGAAAGCATCCCTTAATTCTTGTACTGGGTTCGGTATGTACCGTGAGTAAGCAGATGACTTCCAGTGCCCCAGTGTTTTGATAACATGAGTTGGGGTGTTGACACTGGAGGCTGTGGACACGGCTCCTATACGAAAGGAGTGTCCTGAGTATTTGTTTGCGTTGAGGCCCAGTTGTGTGAGCAAGGACCTGACGTAGGTCATGAAGGTTGTAGTGGTGAGTACTGCACCTTGCAGTTGTAATAACGGTTGCGAGGGCAGTAAGTGATGGTGCTGTATGTAGGCATCAAGAACCTTGACGGGACACCATCTGTTGTGCGTGGGATAGTACGGAATGTTTACAGGTATGTGCTGACTGGTTTTGGAGTGAGGTAAAGACAGGATGTAATGATCCATATGTTTTGTCAAGTGGGAATAGAGGAGGAATGGAGTGGTTTGGGTCGTGGAGGTTGTAGT